>CM052440.1:99231620-99267859 GCA_028533085.1 Varecia variegata | reverse complement strand
CAAAGTCAAACTTCTGTACACCCTTTGACTCGGCAGTTTTGCCTCTAGAATTTATCCTGAGGAGGTAACTGCAGACGCATCTGAAGTTGTAGCTGCAAGGATGTCCATCTCAGCATTGTTTATAGTAATGAAAGTTTGAAACAACTTAAATGCCCAGCAGCAGAGGTTTGGGTGAACAACACATAGTCCATACAGTGGGATACCATCACATCACTTAAGATGGTGCTGAAGAGGAGCATTTCATGACATGAAAAAAATATTGACTATGTACTGTGATGAAAAACAAGATTAAAAACCCATGTACATATGATTATATTGTTGTTAAAGAATTTACATTCTTTTTTTTTTTTTTTTGAGACAGAGTCTCACTTTGTTGCCTGGGCTAGAGTGCCATGGCGTCAGCCTAGTTCACAGCAACCTCAAACTCCTGGGCTCAAGCGATCCTCCTGCCTCAGCCTCCCGAGTAGCTGGGACTACAGGCATGTGCCACCATGCCCGGCTGATTTTATATATATGTATTTTTAGCTGTCCATATAATTTCTTTCTATTTTTAGTAGAGACGGGGTCTCGCTCTTGCTCAGACTGGTCTCAAACTGCTGAGCTCAAACAATCCACCCACCTCGGCCTCCCAAGTGCTAGGATTACAGGCGTGAGCCACCGAGCCTGGCCAGAATTTACATTCTTGCATAGAAAAAAAGGAGTATAGATGTCTGTGGCAAAATGTTAATGGTTATCTTTGGTTGCTGAGATTATGAACAAAATTGTCATTTATTTATTTAATTATTTATGAGACAGAGTCTCACTCTGTTGCCTGGGCTAGAGTGCCATGGCATCAGCCTAGCTCACTGCAACCTCAAACTCCTGGGCTCAAGTGATCCTCCTGCCTCAGCCTCCCTAGTAGCTGGGACTACAGGTGTATGCCACCACACCTGGCTAATTTCTATTTTTGTAGAGATAGGGGTCTCGCTCTTGCTGAGGCTGGTCTCGAACTCCTGACCTCAAGCGATCCTCTTGCCTCGGCCTAAAATTGTCTTATTTTTGAATGTTTATAACGATTACATCTTTCTTTTGTATCAACAGAAAATGTTGTTTAAAAATGTTGCATAGAAAAACATTAAACGAGAAGCTCCTTTTTGGATGAAAGCTTAAATAGATGAGTGGATCTATAGTAACCTCCAGTGGCTCTCCTTGACTGTAACTCAAGTGGCAATAACATATGTGGAGGGAAGGTGTTTGACCTCAGGGCCTCTATATTTTCTAAAATTTGCAGTTTTGTGTTGATATTTTAAAAATATGCTACCTACATACAATTTTTTCCTTTCATCAAACTCTGAAAAGCACCCAGGGATTAAACTCTATTTTAATGAGGCAGGCAAATGGTCATGCATGCAACCTTGGTGGCTATAGCAAGTGCAAGTATGTTTATAGTAAGAAATGCTAATAGTGAGGGATGAAGAATATTTTTGTTGCAATGAACGTACTATTTTATTTCTTTTGCTTTTAAGACATGAGATGGCAATCCTTGCAAACTTACTTCTAAGGAGTGAGTTGTTTTGAGTGTATCATATGATTCTGATAATGAATTTTTAGTGAAAAAAATATTTTAGCAAGTGCCAACTACTAAGCCAGCATTAAGGGGGGCTACTTTTGGTTTCTTCCAAGGGGGGCTGCTGATGGTAAGAGAGGTACAGAGGCTGACAGACATTTCCAGTAGGCCTGGGGGTGACTGTCCCCTCCTGCCCACACTCCACCCTAGTTAATGTTAGTTCTGGTTATTGACTGGCTGGCTAGACTGGAAGAATGACTAGACGTGCGCTAATATAATAGCTGATATTTCTATAGTACTTTGGCTTCCACCTGTATTATTACAGTCAATCCTCTTTGCAACCTTGTGATTATTACTATTTAGAAACGAGGAAAGCCAGGCGAGGTGGCTCATGCCTGTAATCCTGGCACTCTGGAAGGCTGAGGTGGGAGGATCGCTTGAGCGCAGGAGTTTGTGACCAGCCTGAGCAAACGGGAGACCCTGTCTTTACAAAAACTAGAGAAAATTTGCCAGGTGTGGTGGTGTGCGCCTGTAGTCCCAGCTATGTGGGAGGCTGAGGCAGGAGCCCAGGAGTTTGAGGTTGCAGTGAGCTATGATCATTCCACTGTACTCTATCTCAAAAAAAAAAAAAAAAAAGAAAAGAAATGAGGAAAATGACTTAACCCAGTATGGAGGAGGGGTCTGTAAGTGGCACAGCTAAGATTTGAACCCAAGTCTCTGACACCAAATCTTATTCTTTTCCATAATTTTCTGCTGGTTGGAGTCTCATTAGGGAAAAAATGCTACATAATATTTGGCCAGCAGTTTCCTGGATTAAGTTGACACAATTAGCTTTTATGGATGGAAAAGTGATGAAATAAATATTTCTTTTATTAATACATGGTATATTTTAAGTAAAGATTTTGATTCTTTATCGAATACTTATTTTATAATTGTGTTTTTAAAAGACAAATATTATTGTGATATTATAATAGGAACATACTTTGTATTTATTGCATCCCTAAGAAATTGCAAACATTCTCAATCGTGTGAATTTTTAATCCATTTTGCATCTTGAAAATCTGAGACTGGACAAATAAATAGGTAAGACTCTGACGGTAGACATGGAAATAGAAATCATGAATCTTGAGAACCTAATTCCATGTGAGAAATTATCCATTTGGCAGACTTGCAATAGCTTTTCTGTGATTAGAGAATCACATATTTAGCAAGTGATGTGTAATTAGGGTTCTTGAGAAAACCTAACATCATTAAGGTAACATTCTCTTTTGAAATGAATGTCTCTAGGGAATTGACACATATCCCCCCACTGCCCCCCCCCCCAAATTACCTTTGTGGGCTAGCTATTCCATTTGTGTCACTTATTGCCGTCATTATGACTGATGACAGTATTAAGGAGAAACTGAGGCCTTGGACTGAGAAGTGAGGTGCCTAAGGCCACCTGGAGAGTGAAGACTCCTGGCTACGTCCTCTGTGGGAGGATGTGTGGGATCTAAATGGGAGATAATTTAAGCACCCAAGCCCTGGGAGTCAAAAACCAACGAGAGTAATGGACTCAAACTCTGTGAGGGTGAGGACCCCTTGTTAATATCAAAGAATTTAATGAGCCTCATGTGTTCGTTGTTATACTTTTAATTATCTTATTGCTGGAAACTACTTGGAATGAGTATGGATTTGCAACCTTCTTGCAATTACCCCGTAGGGACCTGTGTCCTACAGGGTCGATGCCGCTGGAGGGAAATGAGGAGGCCTGGAGTTTAGGTACCCAGCCCGGATAGTAACATTCCGATTGCTCTTACTTTCCACTGCCTCTCTTTGTTTTTCCCCTCCTATTTTCTTTGAGCATCTGGAATTAGGACTCTGTGAGTGAGTTTTCTAAGTGGACCTTCTATTTTGTACTTGTGGATATAGCTTCCAAGAAAATCCGTGGCATCCAGCACACGAGATACAATTGCTTTTAGTACGTTCACGATGAGATACATTTGGTTTATTAATTTGTTCTCCTTTGTATTCGTGAACTTTTAGGTAATCATTGGGAAACTATATCTTGTCAACTTATCTCTTGAAATAAATTACGCAGAAATATAAATTAGTTTCCTGACCTGGTCACATAGTCTCTCTCCCCCTCCATCTGTGTTTTTTAAATTTTCTATCATTGTGTGTATTATTTGTGTAATAAAAATGAATTTAAAAGCATACCAGCTTTAATTCTTCTACTTGGGACTCCGTGGGTTTTTTGATTTCCCCACCGTTCTCATTCTTCTCTGCTGACGCTAATAGAAGCAAGCGTGCCACTAATCATGATGTCTGTGTGAAACCACAGTGGCCTGAAGAAGGATTGTGCGCCCTCAGGGCATGCTTGGATCTAATGGGGCAGGACTGGAGAACATGTTCGTGGGTTGGTGGCTGTTTGGGAAACTGTCTACCAAACTGATCTGTATTGTGTATAAAAACAATAATTTTCCAGGCAGGGCTTTTTGTTGTTGTTATTGTTATTGTCTGTCAAGCTCAGTGGTGGCTCAGCGTGAGCTCCGCGATGACAAGAGTAGTTGACAATTGGGATAGAATAGTGCATGGCTCACCTCTGATATGCTGGCTCTATGGGAGGCTGGGGGTTTGTGTAGCAGAAACACGGTCGTCAGAAATGCAATTTCACCCATGCAAAATAGATACCATACCCGGGGCTGGCTGGCTTCTCTCCCTTTGAAGGATAAATTAGGCTGTTTATTCTTGTGCTGTTTATTAGCTCTGCCTGACCTGATTTCCGCCACCCAGAATGTGGAAAGTTGGTGTCTGCAGTTCTCTGAGTCGTCACCATGTCCTGAGATTAACATTATTTCACACGAGTCTTTATTCTGTCTCTTAGTCTATGGGGAAGTATCATGACATAGGGGGCTGCTGCTGCTTTTTTTTGAGTTACAGTACTTCAGAGCAGAGCACAGAGAGAGACAGAAATGCCAGAGAACTTACTCTCTAGGTCAAGTTCCATGACCCTGGGCTTTTCCAGCCAGGTCATGGATTTCATTGTTCAGTTGCTCAGTTTTTTTAGGAAAGAAACTTTTGATCTCAAAAGAGGTGTTTCCAAGTATTCAATGCCACTATCTAACCCAAGTCAGAACTGACGTTCATGCCTGTAACTAACCTGACCGTCTGTCGGTCTCATTGGCTTGTGGGGAAGAGTGACTTCTGCCGGCTCAGTGGCCCTGACTGCCTCACGGCCATTGCTCTTGGGACGTTCTCTGTCCTTCTGGTATCCCTGGGTGCCCTGCCCCACCTGTAATCTCTGCTGGCTTCTGCTCCTCCCCATCAGTGTCTCCGGGGTGCTTTCTTGTTTGCTTACTGTCTTGCTCGCTGTTGCTGCTCAGGCCATGCTTGGGCCAGCGATGTGCTCCTGCCACTTTGCACTGCTCTTCTCGGGCCATCAGCCTTTGCTTGGTGTGGTTGCTTTTGTGCGTTACTATGTCATATCATTGCCCAGAACCCCATCGTGAGCTGGGCACTGCCCCTGGTGCTGTTGCTGTTGGCAAATTCTCTCTCTCCCCGTGGAATTCCGCTTGTTCTAAATGTTGACATTGACCTGTCATATATGAGGAAGTGGCACCTTGAAGTTCCCTTGGGCCACTGCTATGCTCCCAACTCCTCAGCCTCTGGATATATCTGGCACACCCAGGGACAGACGGGATGGCCTAGTGGTTAATAGCACAGGCTCCGGAGCTGCTGCCTGGGTTTTAATCCGAGCTCTGCTTCCTCCCATCGGTGTGACCTTGGGCAGTTTCTCCCCCTCTCTGTGCTTGTCTCCTCGTCTGTGAAATGAAGATAACACCAGTGCATCTGTTTCACAGGGCTGTGAGAATAGTGTTTGGCACAGGGACATATTTAAGACATGTTAACTATTATTATTGCTCTGCTCGTCATGTTATTGAACACTTATTCCTACACTTCTATGTTTCCAGTGATTCTTTAAGCCCTGTCGGTAGAAAAATGACCTTCCGTTTTCCTTTGCTTTATTTACTGGAGAGGACTTCCCCAGCAGAGTGACCGGAGCCCCAGTGGTGCAGTGGTGTTAGCTTTTCCTGCACAGATGTTTTTCCTCGAGGTGAACACTGTCCGTTTCAGTAGCCACCAGCCACACGTGGTTACTGGACCCTGGAGATGTGGCTCATCTGAACTGAGATGTGCTGTAAGCGGAAACCACACACTGGAATTCAAGGACATAGTATGAGAAAAAGGATGTAAAATGTCTTATTTATAATTATGTTGATTACGTGTTGAAATGATAATGTTTTGAATATAGTGGGTCAAAGGAGATATATTGTTAAAATGAATGTTTCTTTTTAGTTGTTCTTTTTTTCTTTTTTTGGGAAAGGGTCTCCATTTGTTGCCTTGGGTAGAGTGCCGTGGCGTCATCATAGCTCACTGCAACCTCAAACTCCTAGGCTCAAGCGATTTGTATTGTTGTACAACCATCACCACCATCCATGTCCACAACTTTTCATTTTCCCCTCTGAAATTCTGTACTCATGACACAACTGCCCAGTACTCCTGCCCCCAGGCCCTACCAACCACCATTCTATTTCCTGTCTATGAATTTGACTACTCTAGGTGCTTCGTATAAGTGAAATCTGTCAAGAGAAAAAATTACAACAAATTTAGTTTAAAGATCTAATTGCCTTTTATTTATGATTCTAGAATTGGGCAACACCTTATTCTATAAAACAGAATGGATGTTTGGATAGCTGAGCAGAAGAGGTTGGCCTTACAGGCAGAAAAGAGGTGAAGAAAGCAGAAATAAAGACTAATAAGTGGGCCAGACATGGTGGCTCACGCCTGTAATCCTAGCACTCTGGGAGGCCAAGGTGGGAGGATCACTTGAGGTCAGGAGTTTGAGACCAGCCTGAGCAAAAGCGAGATAGTATCCCCATATAAAATAGAAAAGATTAACCGGGCATGGTGGCGCATGCCTGTAGTCCCAGCTACTCGGGAGGCTGAGGCAGGAGGATTGCTTGAGCCCAGGAGTTTGAGGTTGCTTTGAGCTAGGCTGATGCCACTGCACTCTAGCCCAGGCAACAGAATGAGACTATGACTCAAAAAAAAAAACAAACAAACAAACAAACAAAAAAAAACAAAAACCAATAAGTGAAGTGGTCCTACGTTACTTTGCTTATAGGGGAATTTCCTTATCATGTGGGCTCAGGTAAACTGGGCCCCTTCTGATTGGTTGCTGTGAATCTCGTGTGTGTGTGTGTGTGTGTGTGTGTGTGTGTGTGTTTAAATTGGTCCATTTCAGAGTTCAGTTTGATTATGTGGCAACTTGTATGTGTGACTCAGTTCTGATTTGGTCTGGTCTGCTGGGGCCCAGTGTAGGAGCTCAATACAAACAATGGGCTCCCATAAACTTTGTTTAACAAATTAAACAATATTTATCCTTTTGCGACTGACTCATTTCACTTAGCATAATATCCTCAAGGTTTATCCATGTTGTAGCATGTGTCAGAATTTCCTTCCTTTTTAGGGCTGAGCAAAGTTCCATCACATAATCATATACCAGATTTTGTTTATCCATGGACAGTTAGGTTGTTCCCACCTTTTGGCTACTGTTAATAGTGTAGAAAGTTTTAAATTACATATAGGGCTTGCAGTATATTTCTTCTCTTGCCTTGCCTTTTCTTTTCTTTCTTTCTTTCTTTCTTTCTTTCTTTCTTTCTTTCTTTCTTTCTTTCTTTCTTTCTTTCTTTCTTTCTTTTTTTGAGACAGGGTCTTGCTCTGTTGCCCTGGCTAAAGTGCAGTGGCATGATCCTAGCTCACCGCAACCTCAAACTCCTTGGCTCAAGCAATCTTCCTGGGCCGGGCACGGTGGTTCACGCCTGTAATTCTAGCACTCTGGAAGGCCGAGGCAGGAGGATCGTTTGAGCTCAGGAGTTTGAGACTAGTCTAAGCAAGAGTGAGACCCCGCTGGGCATGGTGGTCAGCCACTGGAGAGGCTGAGGCAGGAGTAACCCTTCAGCCTAGGAGTTGGAGGTTGCTGTGATCTAGGCTGACACCACTGCACTCTATCCACGGCGACAGAGTGAGTCTCTGTTTAAAAAAAAAAAAAAAAAAGCAGTCCTGCCTCAGCCTCCCCAGTATCTGGGACTACAGGTACATGCCCAGCTAATTTTTCTATTTTTTGTAGATATGGGTCTTGCTGTGTTGCCACTGCTTCCAGCCTGCATTGTATTTCTATTTGACAGTGCTGCAATAGGGTGCTAATAAGTTGTCAAAGGGTGACATTGGGTTTTCTTCCAATAAATGCTTGGAAACACTGCCCTCCTTTGCCCCTCAGGCCTACTGTTGATCTAGCTCGTTGGCTATGTGCCATCTTCCTCCGTGGACACTCTCCCAGGGTTCCTGCCACCCTTTCTGCAGTGTGCAGTCTCTTAGCCCTTTCCCTATGCTTGCCTTTGTCTGCCCCCAACTTTGGTTACAGTGGAGATTCTTCTCAGGAATCCCTACAAGTTCAGTAACTGGGGGTGGAGGGCAAGTGAGAAGGATTTTTATCTTCTCCCCCGGCGTCACAGACCCCGGTCTTGACTCCAACCTGGACGGGGGCAGAGCTGTATTTGAGCCCGAGGTAGGAAGTGCGGGGTCTTAATCTCCATTTTGTGGATTAGGGCAGCGGTCCCCAACCGTTTTGGCACCAGAGACCGGTTCCATGGAGGACACTTTTTCCGTGGATGGCGGTGGGGGTGGGGGAGCTCAGGTGGTGATGCGAGCGATGGGGAGTAGCTGATGAAGTACAGATGCAGCTTTGCTCACAGGCTCACCTCCTGCTGTGCAGCCGGATTCCTAAGTTTCATGGAAGACAATTTTTCCACAGATGGGGGGTGAGGGTGGGGGGCCGGGCACGGACCTCAGGGGGTCATGCAAGGCCTGGTTTCTAACAGCCACGGACTGGTTCCGGCCGAGGCCCGGGGATTGGGGACCGCAGGTTTAGCAGATTCACTTGGAGGATGAGGGACTTTCCCAAGGGCATGCAGCAGGCACAAAAAGCTGGGTCTTTTGACTCCAGTACTGGAATAAGATCCTCTTTGAAGGTGATTCACGCAAAAGGAACTTACCATGTTATTTTTGTTACATAAAGCAGTGTTACTTTGGGCTAAGGTTCTTTGATTTCTGAAAATGCTTCATAGCCCACTTTGGTCACAGCTAAAGGTGATCAGAACGATGTAGAGAGTCCAGTGTCATTTCCAGTTGTTGGATGGATAAGCACTGGAATCAGGTCTCTGCCTGACAAGTCCTCTTTGGTTTCAGGGACTTCAGCAAATCTTCGTAGACAAATGTGCGTTACCTTCTCCCCCAGGCATTTCTAAGACGGATGGAGAAGTAGAGTCTGACCTAAAGACACCTCTTTCACTATGAAAATACTTCTCGTTATTTTGTTGAACTCTTCAAACATTTTCGCTTGCCCTGTGTCAGTTAAAAATGTTGGGGTGTGCACTCCCATTATGTGTATGTCTATGTGTTCTAGTCTCAAAGTGTGTAATGTATTCATAAAATTAATTTCATTATTTTCACAAAGTAAAATAGAATAAATAAAATAGAGATTTTACTGTTTCCTTTCTGGGTCCCAGTGGATCATCTTGTACACATCGTGGGGGTTCAGGTACCCTACTTTGGAGACCACAGCAACATGCTTTTTAAACTGGGAAGATGCAAAGCCCCAAGAGTGTAGTTTGTTCCGCTCTTATTAGTGGTAGGACAGAATCATTATGATAGCTGAAACCGTCAATTTACTTACACTGAAACCCACAACAAAGTTTTAGCAATATTATAAATATTGCATGAGAATGCTCTAAAGCTGGAGCTTTTTTTCCCAGATGAGTAGGATACTGGTGAAGTGACAAGATGTTGACAACATACACCGTTTTCATTGTATTTTTCTGGATAAACTCATTTACTATCATTAGTAATCATCACCGTGTGAAAACTTGCAGGCTGGCAATGTTACAAATAATAAGACACAGAAGATTTGCTTTTAGTGTCTGTTTGATGGCAGACACACAAGTCATGGGCCAACGTGGCAGGATCCAGGTATATGCTGGTTACTTGCAAGATGTTGAATTCATAATCCCCACATAGAAGAAAATACTCAAACGTTTGTATTTGTATTCTACCTGACACTATTTGTGCTTTTAAGAAAACTATAGTTTTATATATAGTTTATATATATATATATAAACTCATATATATGTATATATGACTCACCTAGGAACTTCAGATTCTAGGAATTTCTAGATGCAGCCCTCAGCAGGGAGACCTCCCCAGGTTGGGACAGGATCTGCTTATTTCACGAGTTACACAACTGGATGTGGCCTTTCTCTGCTGCTCCCTGCGTGTTGCAAGGATTAGTGTAATTAGAGCCTGTGCTTGTACAGCACTTTGACATTCTCAGACGAAAAGTGCTAGAGGAGCGTAAAATTTTATAACTGTAATGGAATCCAAGCAAATAGCATTGTAATAAATAGGTCTTACTGCTGATCCTGCATTTAAGGGTCCCCTCTTTATTATCGCATGTTTACTATATGTGATGAACCGAGGTGATTAATAACAATGATAATAATTACTCCTACAGCATTTTATGCTTTCAAAGGGCTTTACAACTTGTTCGTTATGTAATCTTTAATCTTCCCAGGGGCTGCTTTGCTAAGTCAGTATTGTGTTGTTTTTGTGTTTCAAGTTTTCATAGAAATGGAGAAACCTAAAGACCAGAGAAGGGGGTGGAAGTTTTGAAGTCTACACAGCACGTCGGTGTGTAGAGTTGCTGGGTTTGGATTTGGAAAGGGAAGATGTATAATGAACGGGAAAAGAGGGTAAGACGGGTGGGGGAGAAGACAGGCGGAGCTCAGGGTAGTTACCGTGGAGGGTTGCATGGCAGACGGCAGCGCTCTCGGCGTGAGGAACCTAAGCAGGGTGCTTGGCAGGTCTAGAGTGAAGGGCAACCTGATGCAGGATGAGGAGGTGGAGGTTCCCACCTCAGGGCCCCCTTTGCTAAGGCCTGGATGCTCTGGTGGCATTTCCGCGCTTGCCTGCGTTCGCTCAGCTGGTAATTAACACCTGCTCAAGGTTGATCAAGGGGAGCAGGGCTTTATGTGGCAGCTAATTGGGTGCTATAAGGAACAGACCCCCAAACTGTAGTGTCAGCAACTGTGCATTGCATAATCAGCTGCTTCGAGTGCCCACTTGGGGATTAGACCGCGATAAGCAAGAGCTGTAGGGATCTGCGAGACAAGCAGCGTGTCAATTACACCGTGGATGGTCAGATTTATGTGCTTTTTGGCAGTGCCGCTGAGCTATTAATCATGTCTCGTGAACAGGCCCCATGTAAACCAATAGCAAATGGCACAGCTCATGGACCATCTTAGCAAAAAATGTCACATTTCCTCCTATATCTTCTGCTGACGTCTAAGGCACTAAAAATGAAAATGGATACACACAGAGGCATCACCCAATAATCAACTATCAACCTACCTTTCCCCTTCTTCCTTCTTTCCCTTCCCTTCTTTCCTTCTTTCCTTCCTTCCTTCCTTTTTTAAAAATAAAGACCTAACCATGTTTTCCGAGCTGGGGAGACCGGATTTCTAGTTAGCATCTGGAAATGGCATATTTCACATAAAAATGCACCCGTTACCACATTTCCTTTTAATGACAAAGTGAAGATTTCATGGCTTTCCTTTACTTTTATTACATTGCCGTTTAGATGGGCCATACATGTAGATTTCTTATTACTCACTAAGCTACATAGCTCATGAAGTGCAATACATCTAATGTCATAATTAAATGTCGTCAAGCTAATGTGGATGAGTGTTTTGAGCTTTATCACTAATTGCTGTGTTAGCATGAATTAGGCAGAAAAGTAATTAGAAGCCCAAATGCAGCTGTGTCTTGTGTGGTGCGGTTTCTGGGGTGAGCTGTGTGTGTGTGTGTACGTGTGGGTGAGGCTACACTTGTGTGAACCGGTGCTACCCTCTTTTTCCCTCTACCTGGATTGCCTGGAGGCGCTTGCTGGTCTCTCCCGTTGGTGTGGAAGTCTCGAAAATGATGTCCAGAATGGAAAGCATCATCTGCAAGACAGATTCCACATTTCTTTAAATAAGCAGTTTTCAGTAATCAGTCAGCAGGGAAAGCTTCACTCTCAAAACCAGAATTAATGGAAGACGGGTTTTAGAGCTTAAAGGGAGCATGTTTACCTTCAAGACAGATTAGTTGGGGTTGGGATGGGTGAGTGTGTGGGCTGAGAGGGGCTGGGAGTTGTGTAAAGAAGGCAATAGGGAGACATTTGTTTTTAGCTTGAGATCTTTTCTGATCTTCTGACGTTCGTCCAGCCCTTAAGGGCACAACCTGCTGATCTGGTGACAACTGGACTTTTTCTCCACCTCCTCTCCCTGCCCCCTCACTCCTCCTTGGTCTTGTACTAAACAGGAGTCAGAGGAGAGGCCTGTGAAAATCACCCTGTTCTGGCTCCTGGCTATCACAGCTCTCCGGAAAGTTTAAGGCTCAAGGCCAAGTCTGCATCAAGGTGGCCTTGGGTGCAGGAGAGCCCCGCCACGACCCTGCCCTGCTCTCCCTCCAACCCAGGGCTCCTCTGGAAGGCTCCCCTAATTGGGGACAGTTCACTGTGTAGGGTGTGGCTGTAGCACTGCAACTGATTTGAATCCCTGCAGGTTTCTGCAGCCCAGAGCTGAGGAAGACACTGTAACAGCCTCAGGGAAAAGTCTGTCCTCGGGTAATTTTTGTCTGGCAGAGAGGCCATTACCACCTGCTTGATTTCTCAGGCAATTTTAATCCACCGCTGCCTGGCGATAGGGAATCAGAGAGAAAGAGAGTCAGAATCTTTTACTCTTATTGAGTTACCCACAGCCCCAAGATATACTGTGCTCTCGGCCTGTCGCCGCTGTATTCTTCCAGACTTTCTTTTTTTAATATGACGGATTTGTATGTGTGCCCCGCTACTGTCTGAGCAACTTTTCACTGTGGTTTTAGCTCTTGTCCTCGAAGGACTGGCATGAGCCCTCGGAGCTGCTTACTTCCTATGGTAGGAACCGGAGAATGAGAAAGGCTCTGTGCTTCCGCCTGACAGTTTTGACAAGCCCTGTCAAATTCCCATTCCCAGAGGTGCCTCTCGCTCATTAGGAGGCTGATTGCTTATGGGAGAGCCTCCCGAATCCCAACAGAGACAAGATCAAGTCGGGGCCTCCCTTTCCTTGACCAACACATTTTGACAGAACGGCTTGTCAACAAATAGGCCTGGGGTAGGAAGATAAAGAGTTGTCATTTAGAAATAAACGCTGTTATTTCTCGTCGCAATTGGGAACCGCTTTTTCAATTCGTTTCCTCTCATTCTCCCTCCTCCTCCCTAATCCCTGCGTTTGGCACACCCGCAAAGAGGTCACACAGCCACACCTGGGCTGCCTCGTGCCCAGTGCTGGTTCTCGCTCCTGGTGGGGCCTCCTGCTTCCTACCTTCCTAGACATCTCCCTCCTTGCTTTTAAAAAATTTCCCCAGCAGTGTGAAAGCATGTCAGTGGCAAATCAGACAGTCCGTCACGTGTATCTCTAAAATGGGCAAGGGATGCCTTTAATTCCTCCCTTTTTGCTTGGTAGGCTGTGTTCACCATTCCTTATATATTTGGTAATTTTTAATTTAAATCATTTATATTTAATACAATATTTCATAAAAGAAAATGTAGCAATAGGGAATGAGTACATGAAAATATGCTCAACATCTTTGTCTGTCATCAGGGAAATGAAATTTAAAATCAGCAAGGTACCACCACACACCCACTAGAATGGCCAAAATTAAAAAGGCAACAATGCCAAATATTGAAGAATTTGTGGAGCAGCTGGAACTTTTATATGTCATACATTGCTGATTGGAATACAAAATGGTACAATCAATTTGGAAAATTGTAGGCAGTTTCATTCATATATATATGTATATATATAATGTATATATTATAATCCAGGAGCTCCTCTCTTAGGTATTTACTCAAAAGATATAAAAACCTATTTAGAAGAATGTTCAAGGCTGGGTACAGTGGCTCATGCTTGTAATTCTAACACTCTGAGAGGCCAAGGAAGGAAGATCACCTGAAGACAGCAGTTTAAGACCAGCCTGAGCAAGAGCAAGACCCCATCTCTACAAAAAATAGAAAAATTAGCTCCGCATGGTGGTGTGTACCTATAGTCCTACCTACTGGGGAGGCTGAGGAAGGAGGATGGCTTGAGCCCAGGAATTTGAGATTGCAGTGAGCTATGTTGATGCCATTGCACTCCAGCCTGGGCAACAGAACAAAACTCTGTCTCAAAAAAAAAAAAAGAAAAAAGAATGTTCATTACAGCTTTCTTCCTAATAGCCAAAAGTTGGAAACAACGCAAATACTCAAATGCTCATCAACAGGAGAATGGATAGACAAAATGTATCATGTCCATACAGTGAAATACCACTCAACAATGAAAAAGAATCCAGCAACTTGTATGAATCTTAAAAACATTATTTTGAGTAAACGAAGCCACACGCAAAACATTACACACTTGATTTCATTTATATAAAGTTAAAGAACAGACAAAACTCATCTAAGGAGTTAGAAATGAGAATAGTGGTTGTTTCTGGGCACAGAACTGGAATGATCAGAAAGGCATCCCCGAGAACTTGACTTGGGAGATCGTGGCACTATTTGCTAAAACTCATTGACCATCTACTTAAAATCTGTATACTTTAATGTATGTAAATAATACCTCAATTTTAAAAATCTAGAAAATTTAGGAAAAGTTAAAATAAGAAATGTTCTACCATTGATATTTTGGCATAGTTCTTCCCGATTATTTCATTTTTTAACCACTGATTTTAAAAAATAGAGTTGTGACCACACTTACATTTAATATGTTGTCCCTTTTCCAGTTAATATTATATTATAGGCATTTCCCATGTTGTAACATGGATTTCAAAAAACAGTATTTTTAATAGCTACACATTCCCACGAGTGGCTGTACCAGACTCACTGTGTCACCATCTCTTGCCCGTAGCAGTGTGCTAACCAAATGATGTCCAGGTTTCTAGCTCGAGCCACTGAATTATTGCCTTAGGTCAAGTTCCCAGAAATAGAATGAATGGGTCAAAGAGAATGAATGAACACTTTTATGTTTCTTGATAAATATAATATGTAGTATAAACATTGGTTTTAGTCACTTAGATGGAAGCACATATGTACAGAGTGAAAACAGCGAGTGCCAACCCGTTTTGCAGTTTGTTAAATGAGTATCCCATATCAGCCATAAGCCTGAATTCACTTCTGGGTCCCCAGATCTCTAGTTTGCTATGTTGTCTACACTGGAGTCAAAGGGACACTTGCACAATGAAGCGAATTATTCATCGGCACATGTGCGGGTAGCTCAAATACTCTAACACGTGGTATGAATCTTCTTTTAATTTGTGGCATTAAACAAATAAATATACGTCAAAGTTGTTGGATTCACATTCATGAGTCCTCTTTGGCCTAAGAGCAGCAGGCTTAGGAGCTTAGTGTTTAGCTCAGTTCCTATCTTACCGAGATGTCTCACCTCTGCTCACCCACCCATTCCAGGCAAAGCTTGTGACCTTGAACTGGACCCTTTCTTGTCTAGGATTCTTTCCCAGCTTGTCCTCTCGGCATCAGTTTTTCCACCTCTGGGGACTCCTCGCTCACATCATCTACAGAGAAGGCTGTGGATGAAGCCAGGAAGGGAAGGAGCTGCTCGTCTGTTATTCTGAGCCAAACGCTTTATATCCATTTTCTCATTCAGTTATCACCACTGCCCTTTGGTGGGGATGTCGTGATTCTTATTTTACAGAATAGAAAACTGAGGCCCAGGGAGTTAGGTAACCAGCTTATTGTAGAAATGGTTGTTCAAATAATGGGAGTTTATGGTCTGAAGATAAAACAGCAAGTCAGATCTTGCTTGTTCCCCACTATAGCAGCCCCTCCCTGGAAAGGCCTCGGGGCTCTGTGCGGGAGGAGATAAGGATGCCACGGTTTCCAGGAAGGGGCTGAGGCAGACCTGCGCTGGCAACAGCAATGCCAGACACCAGTGTGTCTCGTAGGTCAGTGTTCAAGATGGAACTACTGGTGGGGCAGCTGAGAATGGGCCACGTCTACACTGGTCTCTCTGGTATGCATATGATTCCACCCTTTGGCCAAACTGTGGTTCCATCAGCATGGCTGGATTCTCACTAAAGGAAGAAAGAAAACACTTCAAAGGAAGAAAGAAAACAACTGACTTGTGCTGCAAATGCTGCCGTATTTCTTCCTTTGAGCTGCCCCTTCACAATGAAGTGATTCTTTTTTAGCCAGGAAGTTAGAATGGTCGAGGACTTAAGAGTGCTAAGTCCTACTCTGAGAGGGGAAGGGACATGCAGGGAGTTTAATGAGAGTTCCAGGTAGGGATTTTTGGACTTTTCTTTTATACCATAGTTTTCTTAGAGGAGGAAACCTACTTGGACGTCTTGGGTTTTATTAGGAGTGTTTCAAGTGACACCTCTGTCAAATGGTTTTTCTGCCTAACACTTGCCTGCCCACTTGAGACAAGCAGAGCTTCCTCATCTTTCTCATGTGAAGGTACACATGGAATGACAACATTGGGGAGGGCCGCTGTTGGCTGAAGGCTACAGACCAGGGACTCTGGTCACCCCACAGGTTTGGGGGGATCAGTGTCCCCACCATGACCCATGATCTTGGCACAGTTGGTTTGGAAACTCTGGCTAAAGCACCAGCAGAAAGCTGCAAGTACTACCTTAGCCTTAGGGTAAATGTTTTTGGTACAAATCCCAAGGGTAAACTCTTGAGGTTAAGGGCTATATCTTCGTAATTTCTCTCCTTCTCTCTCTCTACCTCCCTTTCTCCCTCTCTCTCTAGTACAGTAATTAGAAAAAACAAAGTGTGAACTCACATCTTGAATTTACAATCTCATCTTTATATTGATGAGAATACTATCAAGTGGGGGAGAGGAGAGGGACGGAGAAAGACAGAAACAGAAAGAGGAAGACAGACGGAAAGAGAAATATTCAGAATCACCCATCCGTGGATTGTAAACCATCGAAAAACTTCCTTGAACATTTCCAGCCTTAAAAAATGTTCTGGGTACTAATAATATAATTCCAGTATCTAAGTGGATTATGAAAATAGATAACAACATGAAACAGTGTATAAAGAAGAGTCTTTGGAGTCATCGGGATGTGGACGTGAATCTCAGCTATGCCAACTACTGGTTCTCTGGCCATGGGGGTTGTTGAAACTTTCTGTACAATGGGGATAAAAATACCAACCTTATGACGCTATTCTATAATTGGGTGAAATAAGGCATGTGAAAGTATTAAGTGCATGTTTAATTGGCTGCTCAACCCACATTAATTCTCTGCACGGTAGCTTTATTTTAATATGGTCTCACGCTGTGGCATCAGCTAGCAGTGAATTTCTCTGGGCACTTCGGTAATTGCCATAGTCCTTAACATGGTGTCCAGAACAGATCCACCTCACTGTGAATTTGTTGTTTAACAGTCAGTGCTTCGATAAGGTCCAATTTGAAGAAGCCAGGAGGTAAAGGTGTTATATTTGTAAATGTAGGGAAAACATGCATCTGTTCACTTAGTGTATATATCTGCTAAGTGAAAAGGCTCTCCGGGAGTTATTTTCTCCCATGGCAGTCCTTTGAAGTAGGTATCATTAGTTCCATGTTACAGATAGAGAAACTGAGGCTGGGAGATTAAGTAAAATGTCCAAGGTGACTCAGCTACTAAGTGGCTAAGTTAGAATTACAAATCAGTTTTTCCTGACTCCAAAGATCCTTCCCTGTCCCCACCTCCTCATTTTTCAGGCTTATGGACACAGAGTTTGAATATAACAAAATAATGCAGATGATCCTTATATTTTATTGCAAACGTAAATGACTTTGCTTGAGAGTCAGATGACGTCTTTCCTTGCGTATGCTCTTTGGTACAATACTTGGCCTGAAAATTGAGTATCCAATGCAATTCTCTGGTATAAGTTAGAATGGAAACCTAGGGGCAATAAGGAAGAAGAATGAAGTTAGTAACATCACTCAGCTATTACCATGGTCAATGTTTTGCTTTACACACATTTTTATTTAAAAAAAAATTTTTTTTAAGCTAGTCAGATTTAGCAGTGGGGGGTTGAATACCTACTTTAAAGACACTAATGTTAATAACTTCTGATAACCCTAGAAATTTGTTTTGTAGAGAGTAGAATAATAGTTACCAGAACTGGAGAAGAGGGCGTGTGTTTTGTTGGGGAGGATGTTGCTCATGAGAACAAACATACAGTTAAATCGGAGGAGTAAGATCTAATGTTCCATAGCAGACTAGGGTGACACTGCATTTTATATTTTACATTTCAAAATAGCTAGAAGAGAAGACCTAAAATGTTCCCACCACACAGAAATGATTATTCTACAAGGTGATGGATACCCCAAACACCCTGACTTGCTTATTACACATGCTATGCATACAAAAAAATATTACATGTACTTATGTACAAATAAAAATTTGTTTGGTTTTGTTTGGAGGGTGATTTTACTGTATATTACTGTAAAGGTTGAAAAAAATATCTTTTCTCACTCATCACTAGGTTCATGGCTGAGGTCTCTATAGAGTAACAAGAGAAAAAGCATACACATGTATTTAATATACATTTTACATGAGTGACACAGGGCCCTTCAGAAATGAAGACCCAAAGAAACAGGGAAACCTGTGTATTTTTATGCTTAGGTTTGATGAAGAGTGGACAGTTTGGAGAAATATGATTGGACAAAGGAGTGTGATCTAATGATAGCAAACTGGGGGGGAAGCCAGCAAGGCCTGTTTGTTCAGCTTCTCTGTGTCCCTGTGTCTTCAGAGATAAGGATGCTCCTTTCCTGCAGGCACAGGGAGGGCACCTCTCAAATGAGGGTTTTATGGCCTGTTTCTGGGGGGAGGGAAGGGGGAAGGACAGAGTGACCTTCCTGCTTCTACTGTTTTCTCCAATGCTGAGGTGCCATATTTTGTGGTAGCATGTCCTGAACCCCATCGCTACCAAGGAGAAGTGGGACAATATATATGACAGGATCTTACAATGTTCTTCTTTTTTTGTTTCTTTTTTTTTTTTTTTTTGAGACAGAGTCTCACTCCGTTGCCTGGGCTAGAGTGAGTGCCGTGGCGTCAGCCTAGCTCACAGCAACCTCAAACTCCTGGGCTTAAGCGATCCTACTGCCTCAGCCTCCCGAGTAGCTGGGACTACAGGCATGTGCCACCATGCCTGGCTAATTTTTTCTATATATATGTTTTTAGTTGTCCAGATCATTTCTTTCTATTTTTAGTAGAGACGGGGTCTCGCTCTTGCTCAGGCTGGTCTCGAACTCCTGACCTTGAGCGATCCGCCTGCCTCGGCCTCCCAGAGTGCTAGGATTACAGGCGTGAGCCACCGCGCCCGGCCACAATGTTCTTCTTGATTCATGGCTGGTTTTCAGTCTATGCTGATTGGAAACCTTCCTGGTGCTCTCTTTTATTCTTGGGTGGGCTTCACCAAACCACCAAGCTTCAACCCCTTTGACTTCTCCTTCTGGCCAGCTGGCCCTGGAGGGTGCTCCTTGTCCCCACGTGGGCAGCCGGTTGCAGTCTTGGCTCACCAGACATTCTCCTTTCCTGGCATCGCCGAGGACCTAAAGGCTGATTTCCTACCTACCTGCACAGGCATCATTCTTCTGCACATTTCCTTGGAATTCTTTTCTTTTGTAAGCTATGGAAACATAAAATATATTTTAGAAAAATTCCATTTCAAATGAATTAAAACTGTAAAAAGAATACTTCTCTATATAAGTTCAAAAAAATTAAAAATGGGCCGGGCGAGGCGGCTCACGCCTGTAATCCTAGCACTCTGGGAGGCCCAGGCGGGTGGATCGCTTGAGGTCAGGAGTTCGAGACCAGCCTGAGCAAGACCGAGACCCCGTCTCTACTAAAAATAGAAAGAAATTATCTGGCCAACTTCAATATATAGAAAAAATTAGCTGGGCATGGTGGCGCATGCCTTTAGTCCCAGCTACTCGGGAGGCTGAGGCAGTAGGATCGCTTAGGCCCAGGAGTGTGAGGTTGCTGTGAGCTAGGCTGACGCCATGGCACTCACTCTAGCCCGGGCAACAGAGCGAGACTCTGTCTCAAAAAAAAAAAAAAAAAAATTTAAAAGAAGATTTGGCTTTCAAGGGATTGGTTTCAGATATCTGAGAAGTTTATTTACATAGAACATCTCATTCCCAAGTAAACGGAGTCCAAGCTTTGTGTTCCAGGGAAGTCTTTGAAACCTTAGAGACCCAAGTTCGGAGCCCCATTACAGGCTGGGACGTATTAGGTATGTCCCTTAACCTTTCTGGCTGTTCCTCCGTCTTCACAATGGGATAATAATGTGGATGTCACCGGGTTGTTGCAAGGATTAAATGAGATGGTAATTGTAGAGCTCTTCTTACAAGATCAGTCCCCAGCAACTGCTCAAAAGATAGTATTTTTTATTAGCAAGGTAATAATTAGAGTAATTCAGACGATGAGACTGGATATTTCCTCTTGCTAGGAAATACTTGGGTCTAAGTGTCTGAAATGGTAATTATTCATTCTTTGGTGCTCATTGGAGTATTGTCCAGCTGGCTGCATCTTAAATTTGTTCCGCAGAAAGGACATGGAAGAGTTAAATAGAGATACACTTTTTATACCGTTTTAGAGTTTTTCCTCTTTGTTTAACATCAGAGTGGCCTGCAGTCCATTCTGCCAGTTTATACATATTGTTGTACTCAAAGAAGGGCTGGAGGAGCTGAGCGGGCTGCTTGATGATCTGTGACTCCCGTCCAGGCTGGCTTCAGAGACCGAATGGATTCTACCCCTCTGAGGTTTTAATGATAAGGAGGGGACTGAGAAACTCCCTCCCTTTTCCAATGAGACTTTGTGGAGGCTGATAATAAATCATTTGTTCCCTCTAAATGCACTCTGGCATTCACACAGGCACACACTCAGATGGTTCCCACTTGAAATTGCTCATCAAGTGCAAATAGCTCCCAGCCCCGGTGTCTGAGCTGCTCTCCAGCCTCTGCTTTGTGGAGTGAGGAGGCTCCAGCTTGTGTCAAGCCCTGGGGACTTGTGGGTGTACAAATCCTGTGCCGCACAGGAAACAAAGTCAGCGAGCAGCTCCCTTTGTCCCCACCCCACCCCATCTCCCTCCTCCTGAACGCTGAATCTCATGAGGGGAGGAAACCAGCCTCATAAAGGATTGGAAAGTTCAATCTGCTTGCCCACCCGTTACACAGTCCCGGGAGTTGCCTTGGAGTCCCCCGTAGCCTCCTCCCCCTCCCAGGGAAAGTTGCCTCGTGCTGTGGTGCGGCGGGTTTGTGTGGGTACACGGGCTCCAGAAAAAAAGCAGAAGTATGGGCCGCAGCTGGAGAGCCGGGGATGGTGCGCCCGGCCTGATCTTACTCCGTTCCTCCTCCTCCTTCCACCTGGCCACTGGAGAGCTGTGGGTGCCATGGGGCCACTTCTGGGTTGGGCCCCCCTGGCCCACTTCCCTGTCCCCTCTGCTTTCCTACTCGTCAGCTGGACTCACTCTGAGCATGCCAGGTCCTCTCCGTACAGGTGTGCAGCTGGGATAACCAATGATTAATGCATGTGTCTGGCAGGGCCTTCAGGGTAATTTGATTTGCTTGATATCTAGAGTGATCGCCCCTCTTTCCATTCTCCTCCCTCTCTTTTCCTGAGTTTGTGGCAGTGTTTACCTTAGTTGGTGTTTTAAGTTGATGAATGACACTTGTTTCTGGTGTTCGTTTCCGCCCAAGTTTTAATTAAATGTTGTGAGAGGCTTCTGCAATTATGGATCTGGGTCTCTTGTCCCTCACTGTAGCTCTGAGAAGTTATTCAGTGCTCAGAACCATCCTCAGTTTTCCTTTCTCTCCTCACCATCAAATGTCAGTGCCGATGGGCCGGCAGGAGGGCCCCCTCGCTGCAGCCATCACCCCTGGGTTTTATGGTCTGTCATGGCAAAAGCCACATCCTGCCCATGACAGAATCCATTAGGCTAAGGAGGAAACAGACTCCCAGAAAGATGAGCTTGTCTGCTGGAGGACAGCTGTATTGTGCCCTAGGTAATGGGACATTTGTAAAATAACCCCCCTAAGTAGAGAGGGTGGGCCCTCCGGGGGGCTCTGGCTCTATAAGGGGAGAGGTGGAAACCGTGTTTGCTTTCTTTTCTCTCTTTCCTTCCTTTCTTGTTTCTTCTCTTCCTTGTTTTCTTTCTTTCTAAAAGAGCTTTCTGGAGGAGGAAGCAGCCTATGCATGTTCCAACTGAAAGAATGCCCACACAGCTGAGACAGCAAGAGCAATGGATTAATGGACTAGGAAATAGATGAACTAAACCAACCCTGGGTTACAATCTGCCTGCAAAGTTGAGATAAAATTAGAGCAAGTGTGTCTGGCTCAATTTATGATGGGACCACAGTTAGGTCCAAGAAGTAAACAGAGCATGCTTCTGAGGTTGCAAAAATTGGCTCAGTTTCTTCAAGTATGTTACCCAACTCCTTTTGTTTTGGTTCGCCTAACACCCTTTTAGAAAACTCATAAGGAAGGTATTCTGTATTAAAAGAGGAGAAAAATATCTTATTCTTAGGAAACTGTTGAGAAAAAATTCAGGCCCAAGTGGGTGAAGGGATGACCTAGAAACACCTTAGTGCTTTCAACATGGACTTACTGAGATGGTGCTGGGTGTTTTGAGGATATGAAATGATATGAGATGTGGTACCTACCTGCCCTGATGTAGCTTCAAAACTCTGTTGGGGACAAGGCTAACACATTTAAAACAGTTAAACAGAGGCAACATGGTGTTACGGAGAGAGAATGGAGTAGATATAGGTTTGTGGATTCTATTCCCTCCTCTGCCACTAATGAGTGCTGGGACCTCGGGCAAGTAATCGTTCAGGCCTGGTTTCCTTGCTTCAAATTAAGGGAGTCTAATGAAATAATCTCTTAAAGTTCCTTAGAGCTTTAATCTTCAGAATCTAATTAACAGTATCGTAGATCTGTTGTATAACCAAGCAATAAAGGGAAGGATGCAGAGGACGAATGCTGAAGAAAGGACACGTGTCATCATGACCGGGAACGGCTTCAGGGAGGACCACTGAGGAGCTGGGGCTCGGGTTGGACTTTGAAAGGTGGCCAGGAGATCCAGGAGAGAGTAATTGCAAGGTGTCTTAGAACAGGCAACAGGCCAATTAGAGGTGGGGAGAGAGAGGGAACTTGGGAAGTTGGACTGGGGCCTGATTGGAGGGGTGTTGAATTCTGGCCTAAGGAGTTTTAGAACTTGAGCTTGTTTATTATTTCTAGGAATTTGCTAGCCCTTGGGGAGGGGTAGTACCTCCAGGGTCAGCAGGGTCCCAGATGTCAAAGCATCAGGATATAGAAAATAAAATACATGGTTAATACAGTAAGAGTTCTGGTCTCACATTTCCAGAACTTTGCTATTTCCTCAAGAGGTATAGTTTATTTCCTCTTAACGTGAACTTGGGAGGACCTTTGTGACTACCTTGATGAATAGATTGTGAAGGAAGTAACACTGCATGACTTTTGAGGCTAAGTTATAAAAGGTGATATGGCTTGCACTTGGCTCCTTTTCTTTTAATTTTTTTTTTTTAAGACATAGTCTCACTTGGTAACCCTGGGTAGAATGCAGTGGCCTCATCATAGCTCATTGCAACCTCAAACTCCTGGGCTCAAGCGATCCTCCTGCCTCAGCCTCCCAAGTAGCTGGGACTACTGATGCATGCCACCACACCCAGCTAATTTTTCTGTTTTTAGTAGAGACAGGGCCTTGCTCTTGCTCAGGCTGGTCTTGAACTTGTGGCCTCAAGCAATCCTCCCCCCTTGGCCTCACCAAAGTGCTAGGATTACAGGTGTGAGCCACTAAGCCTGGCCTTGGCTCTTTTTCTGTTAGGACATTTGGCCTTGGAACTCAGCCACCATGTAGTGAGGAAGCCCAGGGCACATGAAGAGTCTGCATGCCTGTGTTCTGGCTAAGAGTCCCAGCTAAGGTCTCAGTTGATAGCTTGCATCAAGCACCATGTGAGTGAAAGTAGCTTTAGAGTCAGCCTCCAGCCTTCAAGCCACTTGGGCTGATACCAACTAGAGCAAAAAAAACTGTTCTCACTGAACCTGCCCAAATTGTTGATTCATGAACAAAATAAATGGTGTCGTTGTTTTAAGCCACCAGTCTTAGGGTGGTCTGTTACACAGTAGATAACCAGGACACGGGATAAGATTATGCTGGTGGCGGTGGAGGGGAAGGAGCGTGGGATGTTTTGGGCACACATGGGATAGGTTTTGCATAGGGATATGGTTGGAGACCGGTCAGAAAAGCCATTTTGGCTGTGCACAGTGGCTCACGCCTGTAATCCTAGCGCTCTGGGAGTTTGAGGCAGGAGGATCACTTGAGGCCAGGAATTTGAGACCAGCCTGAGCAAGAGTGAGACCCTGTCTCTACAAAAAATAGAAAAAATTAGCTGGGCGTAGTGCCATGCACCTGTAGTCCCAGCTACTTGGGAGGATGAGGCAGAAGAGTTGCTTGAGCCCAGGAGTTGGAGTTTCCAGTGAGTAATGAAGACCCCACTGCACTCTAGCCGGAGCCACAGAGTGAGACCCCGTCTCAAAGAAAAGAAATGCCATCTTTGAGATAATAAAAACCCAATTTTGAGAACTTGCTTCATGCTCAGACAGTATTTTAAGCACCTTACATGTGTTAGTTCCTTGAATCCTCACAAAAACCCTGTGATGTCCGTATTGTTCCTCCTCAAGGTGAGGAAACTAAGCTCAGAGAAGCTCAGAAAC
The DNA here is from genome assembly GCA_028533085.1 of Varecia variegata. NCBI lineage: Eukaryota > Metazoa > Chordata > Mammalia > Primates > Lemuridae > Varecia > Varecia variegata. The sequence continues at coordinate 99,243,405 of CM052440.1, read as the reverse complement.
ACAGCTAGAGGAGGGTGCAGAACTGGGATTTCAGTCCAGTAGCCTGACTTCCAAGGGCAGGTTTTTAACTGCTAAATTATGTTGATTTATTCATTTAACAGCCTCTTTCTTTATCACCTGTATAACAGGGACCATTCATTTGCTCATTCAGAAAACATTTATTGAGCAATGATGACTGAGCTGATTTTGAAGAATAAAGAAGTGTTAAAAGGTATATATGAGGATGCTAATACTGTTCTCAGAAAAGAGATAAAGATATCAGAGAACCTGGCACATTTTATTTTAACCGTTTTATTTTGAAATAATGATAGATTTACAGGAAGTTGTAAAAAAAAAAACCACACACACACAGGGAGGTGCTGGGCACGCATCAGCCCTCCTGCCCCCGTGTCCGCATCTGGCACAACCACAGTACAACAGCACTTCCATGAAATGGACGTTGGTACAAATCACAAAACTTACTTGGTCTTCAGCAGCTATGCATGCCCCTGTCTGCACGCCCGCCTGCATGTGTGTGTGTGTGTGTGCATGCGCAACTTTATCATATGGTATAGTTTTGTGTAACTATCACCGTGGTCAAGATGCAGAACTGTTGGTCACCACATGCCGGGCACATTTAGTGTGATTGCATCATAGAGCTGGTGGAGTGAAATGATGGTTCTGCAAGAGAAGCCAGCAGAGGCCATGTCCCAGAGGACATCCTCACATTAGGGGACTTGAATTTTGCACTGCAAGTTTTAAGCAGCAATAGGGGTTAAAATGTCTAGACCTTTAAAGAGAGCGGAGAGTGGCTTACACTCACCTTGAGGGTTGCATAACTTGTTAGAACCTTTCCTGAGAGTACAGGGAAGAGGCGGACTGTGGGTGTCCATGTGTGGACATGCAGGCGATGCCACCATGACCCGTGACTGGCCCCATGCCAGTCTTCCGCGGCTGCTTCTGCTTGGTAAATCTCTCCTGAGCTGTCCCCTGGTCACCAACTTACTGGCTTTGCTATTTCCTTCACTGCACGACCCTCTCGCCCGTCTGACGTGGGGAACGACTGCACAGGATTCTTGTGTTGTGGGTTTTTATATAAATATGGAATGAAATATGGAGACCTTTACAGTTTGTCTAATTTTTTTCCTGTCGCCAAAGCAAAGTGTTAGGAAGAGTAAGTCATTTTGCAGTTGCTGCAGCTGCTGCTGAATATAGATCGGAAAAATGGTTCACTTGAGCAAAGTGGTGATCAGATAAATCCTGTGAATTTGTCTCTTAAAAAAATGTGTTCGTTAGAGAAAGAGAGGGCTGCCGCCTAGTTCTTCGAGGTGGTGGGGCCGAGAGACCGTGGCTTCATGTCGGAGGACTTTTGTCAGCTTCTACCCACCACCTTTGGAGAATCCTTGGGATAATATGAATTATGGAGGCATTTAATTCTTTAGCATCCGATAAAACTCTTTCCCTTTTCATGATCTCATTTAATCCTTACAAACAACACTGTGAGGTGTGTAGGGCACAGTAAGGGTCATGTTGTCTGCAGTTTATGAATAAAGAGAGTGAGAGATGAGTCTACAACTGTACAGCTGGGAGGAAGAGGGGACATCTCTCCCCCTCTAAATCTGCACCAAACCTATGCTTTTTGGATGACCCATTTGAATATATGTGGTCCAAGTGATTTTCAGGTGAGAGTCACACTTTGAAGAAACGCAGGGAAAGACACTTGCCGTTTATTTTGTACTCGTTTTGTGTCAAGGACAGGGCAGGGTGGCTTAGGTTTGTTATCTCACCTAAGCCAAGACTTAGGAACACCAGAACCCAGAACAAACAAGAAAAGCATTCTCCAGGGCTGGCTTTTGATAAGACGATAAGTAAGTACAGTTGGTTTTGGTGGCCTGGGCTTCCCTTTGACTACGTCTTTCTTCTTCTATGCTGTATCATGCTTGCTCCCAGGAGATAGAAGCTCCACTTTTGATGTTGTTTATTAGGTCAGGGCTGGGGCAAGGATCTAAGCCAGTCACTGCGTGCCTGTGGCCTGCATCTCCACCTGCTTCTGCAGCCCATGGCCGACGTGGGGTCCCTGTTACTGTTAGGTAGATAGTGAGGGATTCCCGGTCTCCTAAGGACGAAAGTGGGTGCTGTTGCCTTGGTGCAATTGCCCCACCTGGGAAGAAGGATGAGGGTGGGCCCCAGGCCCCCATCTTGGTCCTGCCCTACCCTAATCCTTTCCTGACAGACTGCCATACCTGGGGGAGGAGAGAATATCTTACAAATCTGCCGATCATAACTTAGTGCACCAGCTGCAAAAGAATGCAGAGGACTCTCTAGCCCACGGGCCAAGCAGCATAGGTACCATAGAGTCTGGAAATTGACCTAGAACAATCTGCATGCGTAGTAATGCAACTCCTAACTGTCCAATCAAAGTGGTTCCATGGTGACATCTGAGCCCCTAGGGAGGTCCCAACTATAAAACAAGACACAGACCATAACCAGTCCCTTTGTGCCCTTCCTTTTGCTGCGACAATGGGTCCGGTTGTCATCTGTGGCATGCTCTGTAAACCTATACCTTGCTCTTGACCTATAATCCTATCTCACCTCAATAAACCTCATTTTCATGCTTGCCTTACTTTGGTGTGTCTGGTCATTTTTGGCCATGAGCGCACTAAGAACTGACATTTCAGACTAAAACCTGACATTACTGCAGCCACTCAAATGTCATAGGCCATTGTCCTCATAGGTTCACCTGGACCTCTGGCCCCCTATCTCTATTAGAGATTCAGGGTTGTCCTACAGGCACTCTCGACAAACCTGTCTTTACTCTGTGACTAGTGCCTTGTCCCCATGGAGGTGCAGGAGCCCCTGGTGTCGAAGCCATGCAGTTCTCTATGGAAGCGGTGGGGGCAGACACCTGCCCTTCTCCACGCTGTACCCTGTTGCAGGGGTGCCCAGTCTGGCGACAAGTGCCCCAGCGCTTCTCAGAATTTCAGTAAAATAGCTGAACTTCTTACAGAACTCCTGGTCTCCTTAGGGCACAGTTATAATTCCTGGGTTCTTGTGAGGATTAACTCAGACACTGACTATGCTTGGAACCCTCACTCCTGAGTGACCGCAGGCACCAAGTGGCACTCAGAATGCATCCACCTGCCTCTGCAGACAGCCTGGTTACTGGGACAAGTTCAAGGCCCGGTTCCTTCTCTGCTCTGGGTGAGTTCTCTCAATATCATAACTGATCAAGGGAGTGTCGGTTATTCATACTCTCCCCTGACTTCAATGCTGAAGTGTGAGTGACTGATAAAAACGAGTCAGCAATTGTTGATCATGGGCACCGTGCCAGCTGCTATGCTAGGACTTCTACGTATGTTATCTCCTAATCCGCACAACAGCTCTGACACAGCACAATTTCACGCTGCTGGGGTCAGAGGTCAGAGGGCAACTGAGAGCGAGTTACTGTCCAGTGTAAGTGACTATACTTTTCTGCACTTTAGTCTCTCATTTATAAAATGAGACAGATCAGATGTTTTTAAAAATCCTTTCTGACCCTAAAATTCAATTCTTTTTTTTTTTTTTTGAGACAGAGTCTCGCTCTGTTGCCCGGGCTGGAGTGAGTGCCGTGGCGTCAGCCTAGCTCACAGCAACCTCAAACTCCTGGGCTCAAGCAATCCTACTGCCTCAGCCTCCCCAGTAGCTGGGACTACAGGCATGTGCCACCATGCCTGGCTAATTTTTTCTATATATATTTTTAGTTGGCCAGATAATTTGTTCCTATTTTTAGTAGAGACGGGGTCCCGCTCTTGCTCAGGCTGGTCTCGAACTCCTGACCTCGAGCGATCCACCTGCCTCGGCCTCCCAGAGTGCTAGGATTATAGGCATGAGCCACCGCGCCTGGCCCTAAAATTCAATTCTGTTCCCTTTGGTAGGAATATTTGCAACCTAACAAAAGTCCAAACTTTAAGCACCCGACAGACAGAGCCTTGATTATAGAAATATGCATAGATCTCTATATCTTTATCAGTGGGTTATTATTCTGAGGAAGGGGTTGTTTAAAACTATCAGTTATGTTTTAAAATTTCAAGTAACAGAATTCTCACTTCAGACTGGCTTAGGCGATGAGGGGGGCTTATTGGCTCATTTCTGATAGGTCCAGAGCTGATGTGGGCTTCAGACAGAGCTCTGTTTGTCTATAATTTCTAGATTTTGCCCAGTTCACCCTTGTCCTCAGCAGGGTTCCTTTATTTGTAAGATTGTCACCTCCAGCAACAGGGGCTTACTCCCACCAAGGGGAGAAAGCGCTGCTTTCCGTCATCACTGAGTGGTTTGTACTTTCACACCGATTGGCTCATCCCTGAACTGCTTCTACACAAATACTAGGAGTTAATTGGCTTGGGCGTAAATATTATCCACACTTAAACCAATCACTATGGCAGAGGAGATGACGTTATACTGACTGGTATATACCAATCAGGGCCCACCCCTTAGGGCTGGGATAGATTCAGTCCTACTCAAGACTGAATGAGGAAATTCTGGGTAGTGTCTCAAGCTAGAATAGGTTATGCTGCAGTAATAAATCCAACATTCCAGTGGTTTAAAACCAAAAAGACACTTCTAGCTCAAGTTTTTTTTTTTATAAATAAAGACTGAAGCATTTATTAATATTTTGGTCTGGACACATTCTACTTATTCTACCTAATAAACAACACTAATTAGTGACTTACGGTGATTGTAGATCTACCTATGAGTGAGTAGAGAAGCCACAGGGTTTGCCCAAGTTTCCATCCTGTCTAGCTCATTGTGTGATACATGATGTCAATAGGAGAGCTCATCTCATGGTGGCCGCTGCCGGAACCAGGCTGATGGCAGCTCTGTCTCAATATGTGCTTTCAACGTTACTGCTGCAGGGGAAGAAAGCTGGGGAAACCTGCGCCAGCAAAGTGTTTCCACCTGGAAATGACACACATCACTTCTGTTGCCATTTCATTGGTGAAAGCAAGTCCAACGGCCATGCCTAACTTTGAGAGGGCAGAAAATCAGACCTCCCGAATGTCCGGGAGGAGAGGGGAGCTGTATCGGTGACCAGCAGTGATGTCTGTCGCAGCAAGAATGGATGCTGATGGAGCATTGACAAATACTCATGGTGACACTTCTGAAATCATTGCAAGGAGAATGGGAGGTGGCTATGATATTAGAATACCTAGGTTGGAGTGTGATTGAAATGTACTAGCTATGCATCTCCAGGCAAGGGATCTGGGAGCATCAGTTTTCTCAACTATAACAATAGCCATAACAACGTTGATCATGCAGGGTCTTTCTGTGGTTCAGTGAAATAATGCATGGGAAGTACATTGTCACTGTATTTGTCATATTTGTCACTGCTGTACACTATTGAAGAGTTCTTTTAACTCTTCCTTAACTCTTTGACTTCTTCTACTTGTATAGAACTACTTATAATCTGTTGTGGGATTAGAGAAAAAAAAATATATACATCAACCCTGTGGGGCTCTGGAGTGAGCTTTGGGGAGGCAATGGCCAACCCTGCCCTTGACCTCTTCCCATCACTCTGACCCACGATACTGTCCCAAAATGAGTGTAGATGATAGAAATGGTTACAATTTTTCAAGTAGTTTCTTGGAGGGAAAATGCCCCTGTCTCTCACGTGTGCTTTCATTTCATACTAGCAACCATGGTCTATTTCCTCATATATGACACATAAGTTTTAATTCCATAAAGGCTTTGGTAACATGAGCTTTCTGAACTATACAAAGGGAGCAGGTGGGTTGGGATGTGGTATGATGGTAAATACTCCCTGGAAGTCCCATGATCTGGTCTGTACAGGGCTCTGCTACTGTGGGGGTTAATTCTAAGTGGCAATTTAACTGGGGTATAGGGTGCCCAGATTAAACATTACTTCTGGGTGTGTCTGTGAGGGTGTTTGTGGGTAAGATTAGCATTTAATTGATGGACTCAGTTAAGTACAATAGTCCTCCCTTATCCACAGGGGATACATTCCAAGACCCCCAGTAGATGCCTGAAACCACAGATAGTACTGAGCCATTTGTATATTATGTTTTTTCCTTTATATACATACCAATTATAAAGTTTAATTTATAAATTAGGCACAGTCAGTGATTACTAATAATAAAATAGAACAATTATAATATCTTGTAATAAAATTATGTGAATGTGGTCTCCTTCTCTCTCAAAATAACTTTTTTTTTTTTTAAGAGGCAGGGTCTTGCTACATTGCCCAGACTAGAGTGCAGTGGCTATTCACAGAAATGATCCCACTACTGATCAGCATGGGAGTTTTTTGGTTTTTTTTGAGACAGAGTCTTGCTATTAAAGGTACTGCAAGGCCAGGTATGGTGACTCATGCTGGTGATCCTGGCATTTTGGGAGGCTGAGGCAGGAGGATTGCTCGAGGCCAGGAGTTTGAGACCAGTCTGAGCAAGAGTGAGATCCCGTCTCTACAAAAAATAGAAAAATTAGCTGAACATGGTGGTGTGCACCTGTAGTCCCAGCCACTTGGGAGGCTGAGGCAGGAGGATCGTTTGACCCCAGGAGTTTGAGATTGCTGTGAGCTATGATGATGGCACAGCACTCTAGCCTGGGAGACAGAGCAAGACCCTGTCTGGAAAAAAAAAACAGAAAAGGTACTGCAGATGGTGAGGTGGGAGGAAGACAAGAGATCCTGAGAAGATGGGCACCCCAAAGGGACCATGGTGCCTACTTTCTTCCAGCAACCCCTCCCTACTTTTGGTGGTTCCATCAAGGCAAGCTGGAAGTGAGTGCTGGAAGGGACAGGTGGGATCCAGTGATGGAAAGGTCCAGAGTGAGCAAGTGACAAGGCTCATTCATCTTGAGGGCCCCACCTGGCATATGGCGGTGAACCCGGCTGGTGGCAACTTACCTGTACAAGTAGGAAAGGAACACCCTTCAGAGTTTTGTAAATCATTCTTTAGACCCAGCTTCCGAATCCCGGGGAAGCAAGGGAAGAGTTTTACAATCGCCTTTTCCTTGGGTGGCGCCCCTCGTCCGCCTCCGAGGTGAGTGCTGTGCCTCTGCCCTCCCGGGGGGCCCAGGATGCCCCAGCAGCTCCAGTCATGATGGCTTTGCAGGAGCAGGGCTTTTGCTAAACCTCACCGGGATGTGGTGAGGGCTAATGAGATAATGCCTGTGAAGCACTTGGAGGTCCTTGGAGAGGGACTCTCTCTATGTATTATTGATAGTGGTGGAGCGCAGTGTTTCCAAACGAAGGTCGGGTGCAGGGAAGGAAGGGCAGTTGGGGGGGGGGGCGTCGAGGAGCAGGAGCAGCCAAAGGCAGCCGGTCTCTTTGGAAGGCCTTCAGCGTTGCCACATGACTGGGGGTTGGGGCAGAGGACAGGGACTGCATCGGGAGTGGAAAGGTGGATGTCCCCTCAACAGGCAATACTTGCGTGAACAACGTGAGTGGAGGAGAGTGGAGGGGAGACGTCAGTTAGCGCAAGTCCCAGCTGCGCTGTGCTCCTCCAGAGTCCTTTTTTTTTTTTTGAGACAGAGTCTCGCTTTTGTTGCCCGGGCTAGAGTGAGTGCCGTGGCATCAGCCTAGCTCACAGCAACCTCAAACTCCTGGGCTCAAGTGATCCTACTGCCTCAGCCTCCCGAGTAGCTGGGACTACAGGCATGGGCCACCATGCCCGGCTAATTTTTTCTATATATATTTTTAGCTGTCCATATAATTTATTCCTATTTTTAGTAGAGATGGGGTCTCACTCTTGCTCAGGCTGGTCTCGAACTCCTGAGCTCAAACGATCCTCCCGCCTGGGCCTCCCAGAGTGCTAGGATTACAGGCGTGAGCCACCGCACCCGGCCCAGAGTCCTTTTCATCTGAGGGGACTGTGCGGGCTTCCAGGGCCACTGCCTCAGCTGGCCAGCATTTCCTGTGACAGACCTCCCTGCTAACTAGCGGATTTCTGTCTTCTAAAGGAGGAGGGGAAGTGACTTCCTGACTAGTCCCCGCTTGGTGTGTAAAGGTTGTTTGGGGGTGCCTCACGCAGATGTCAGTATCATATGGCTGGGTCATTAAAGGACTAATCTGGGAGTTTCTAATCCCGTGTTAGCGGTTGTAACTGTCCTCCCACTGGGGGATTTAGCTCATACACCTCACACCCCTGTCCCTGCTGACCACCCTGGAGCTGCTTGGCTGGCTGGGTGGGAAGCTCTCCCCTAAGACATGTTGAAGTCTGTTATGGACTGCATGTTTGTGTCCCCCCCAAATTCCTATTTGAAGCCCTAACCCCCACTGTGATATCATTTGGAGATGGGGCCTTTGGGAGAACATTAGATTTAGATGAGGGCATGAAGGTGGGGCCCTCATAATGGCATTAGTGCCCTTGCAAGAAGAGACACCTGAGAAATCTCCCTCGTCATGTAAGGACATTTTGTTTTTAATATAGGGACTGACTGTGAGTTTATATGGGCATACATAGACCCTGAGAATATTTTTAATAACCAAAAGTCATGCCTTTAGGACCATTTTGCCTTCAGAGGTTGCCCAAATTGAAAAATTAGGTATTTACACACAAGCTTCTATATCATTTTTCAATCTAAATTCCAGAAGGTAGAGTTCAGCAAGAAGGTGGCCTTCTGCAAGCCAGAAAGAGAGCCCTCACCAGAAACTGACCCTGCTGGCATGTTGGTCTTGGGCTTCGTAGCCTCCAGAATGGATTTCTGTCGTTTAAACCACCTGGTCTGTGGTATTTTGTTATGACAGCCTGAGCAGACTAAGACAAAGTCTTAACCCCCAGTAGCTCACAATGTGACTTCATTTGGAAATAGGGATATTGCATATGTAATTAGTTAAGACGAAGCCATACTCTTGCAGGATGGGCCCTGAGCCAATGTGACTGGTGTCCTTACAAGGAGAGAGAGACACGGAGTTGGAGGAGCACAGAGGGAAGGTCGAGTGGCCACAGAGGCAGAGCTTGGAGTGATGCACTCGGGCCAAGGCACACCAGGGAGTGGCCGACACCCCAGAGTTGAAGAGAAAGGCCCCAAGTAGGTTCTCCCCTAGAGGCTTCTGAGGAAGCACAGCCCTGCCGACACCTTGACACCTGGATTTCTGACTTCTAGCCTTTACAACCGGGAGAGGATAATTTTCTGTTGCTTTAAAGCACCCAGTTTTGATACTTTGTTACAGCAGCCCTAGGAAACTAATACTGTAGGGTCTAAGGGTTTTCATTTGCTCTTTCAAGCCGACTGCAAACACCTCCATTGATGTAGAAAGCCAGCCAAGCCCATCAGGCCTCAGCTCTCTTTGTTTCCCTATTTCGGAAAGTCTGTGCACTTAGACTCCCAGGTTCTTCCATTGAAGCCAGGCCTTCTGCTGCCAAGTTCTCAGACGAAAATGTTCAAAGATACAAAAGAGCTTAGAAACCCAGAGGCTCGGGGGCAGTAGCAAAGCAAAGCTGTCTTCCTGTTTAGGGAAAGGACAAGTGTTTCTGAATATCAAAAATCACAAGTCGTTGTTTTTCCTCGTGCATCATCAGGCGACATTTTATTATGGGACATCCGAACTCATCATGGGCCAATCTCACGAATGACCATGGGGAAACGGGTAGGTTTAGTACGGGTTAGTAAAAATCCCAGCACATTGGATGATCTGGCCGGCTCTGGCATTGAACCATCTTCACTGTGCCTGTCCGTCACCCTCTGGCTTCGAGGGTGGACATTAGAGAGTCACCAGTGCCCCCTGCCCCACCCCCCAATAATTCCAGATCACAGGGCCTAAAAATAGGCATCTTTCAGGCACATAAACCTCAGCTACTGTTTGTCATGTGTTTGAACAAACCCAATAAAATATATCATGTTACCAAAGCCAGTTGTACCATGTTATTTAAACTAGTAATTAAGAGTCTTACAGCTGGCTTTTCTACAGCCGCTGAACCGCCAGCGTCCCCTTGTTGGTTCTGGGCAGAGAAGGCGCAGTGGGGGAGGCTGGGCCACAGACACCTGGCACTATCTCAGGTTAGATCGTCTTTCAGAATAAGCAGAAACCTCCAGCGACCTCAAGCCCAGAGTCAACCTCTAGAAGGCCTGCTCAAAATAGCACCTGAGGCTTTCCCTTAGGGGAATGCCCTCCCCCTCTGGCATCCTCTCTGGCTGGGAGGCGCTGAAGCCATTAACCCAGGAAATAAAGCCTTCTTTATTTGTGTCAGTTAAGCTGCCCAGTTGACTCAAACCAACCAAAGTTTTCTATCTCCTAGAGCCACTGGAATTTAGGTTGAAAAGAGATACAGAAGCTTGTGTGTGAATAACTAATTTTTCAATTTGGGCGACCTCTGAAGGCAGAATGGTCCTAAAGGCATGACTTCTGGTTCTTAAAAATAGTCTCAGGGTCTATGTATGTTCATATACATACATAGCCAGTCCCTATGTTAAAAACAAAACACAACTGTGAGTTCATGTGGATAGATAAGGATTTTATTTTGGGCCGGCTGCCTGCATACATTTTAGTCCGTGTGGGCAATTAAAGTGTTAAGTGGGCACCCCTGTAATCCTAGCACTCTGGGAGGCCGAGGCGGGAGGATTGCTCGAGCTCAGGAGTTCGAGACCAAGACCAGCCTCAGCAAGAGTGAGACCCTGTCTCTACTAAAAATAGAAAAATTAGCCAGGTGTGGTGGCGCATGTCTGTATTCCCAGCTACTTGGGTGAAGTGGGAGGATCGCTGGAGCCTAGGACTTTGAGGTTGCTGTGAGCTAGGATGACGCCACGACCCCACGCCCTCTAGCTAGGGTGACAGAGTGAGACTGTATGTGGAAAAAAAAAAAAAGTGTGAGGTGGAGGCATAAGTAGGGTTGGCCCTTGGAAAACTCAAAGTTACGTTAATTAAATTGGTAAACTAGTATTAGGTAGTAAGTCCCTGTGGTAGGCGCTGAGGGACATAATGAGGAATCATTCTTACTAGGGGCAAGGGAAGAAAATCAAGTTTTACGGTGCACCTCTTAGCACAGAGAATACGATACTTGCATTTTCTCATTGAGTGCCGTGGAGCAACTTGTTGAACTCACCCAGTCAGAAAGGCCCAGGTGGGATTTAAATCCAAGCCAGCTGAATCTGGAAGGCCCAGACACATGCTAACCCTAATTCAAAATAGACTGTGCTAACTGGTATAAATCTATCTAAAGAATACTCAGAGGAGGGAGAGATTGATTCCAACTGGGAAAGTCGGGAAAGATTCTGCGCTGGAGAGAGCATTTTGAGTGGATTCTTCAAAGATAGTGGATGAGGGAGGGGTATTCTTGGCTGAGGGGAAACAGCCTCAGCAGAAGCTCTCAAGTGGGGTGGGGAGGGGAGGGGGTAGCATAAGGGATGGCAATGACCTGGTGCTACGGTGTGATGTGCCCCCCAAAGTTCGTGTGTTGGAAACTCAATCCTCAATGCAACCGTGTTAGGAGGTGGGACCTTTAAGAGGTGATTGGGCGATGAGGGCTCTGCCCTTGTGAATGGGTTGATGCCTTTAACTCAGGAGTGGGTTAGTTATCACAGGAATGGGATCCTGATGAACCGATAAGTCCAGCCCCTTCCCCCAGCCCTCGCACGCACTTGCACGTGTGTTGTCCTGCTCTTCTGCCTTCCACGGTGGGAGGACCCAGCAAGAAGACCCTTGCCAGATGCGAGCCCCTTGGCCCTGGGTTTCCCAGCCTCCAGAACCGTAAGAAATAAATCTCTGCTCTTTATAAATTACCCAATCTCAACAATTCTGTTATAGCAGCATAAAATAGACTAAGACACCAAGTCAGGGATCTTACACATTATTATTATTATTATTTTTTTT
>CM052440.1:99215521-99231120 GCA_028533085.1 Varecia variegata | reverse complement strand
CCCGGCCGATCTTACACATTATTGAACAAATTATCGGCCGGGTGCGGTGGCTCACGCCTGTAATCCCAGCACTCTGGGAGGCCGAGGTGGGTGGATTGTTTGAGCTCAGCAGTTCGAGACCAGCCTGAGCAAGAGTGAGACCCCGTCTCTACTAAAAATAGAAAGAAATTATATAGACAGCTAAAAATATATATAGAAAAATTAGCTGGGTATGGTGGCACATGCTTGTAGTCCGAGCTACTTGGGAGGCTGAGGCAGCAGGATTGCTTGAGCCCAGGAGTTTGAGGTTGCTGTGAGTTAGGCTGATGCTGCAGCACTCTAGCCCGGGCAATAGAGTGAGACTCTGTCCAAAAAAAAAAAAAAAAAAAGAAATTATCAAAGATCAACAGATTTTATAGAACACAAACACTAAAGACTCTTAAACGTGTAAAAAAATACAATAAAAGGGGAAATGCAGATGAAGGAAAAATAGTTGCCACAAATGGCGAAAAACCAATGTCTTTACCATAGTAAAAAATTAAACAAAAATATTGGGAAAAATTAAGACCCCAATACAATCTTTCAATAGAAAAAAAAAATGGCCAACCCACTGTAAAGGGAAAATGTTAAGCCCTATGTGTTACCAAAAGTGATGTAACATTTTTGGCCAATTTTGTATTGGCCAGTATATAAACAAGAGTGAGGTGAGATGCTGTCATCATCAGATAGCATAAACTGTTACAAGACTCTTGGAAAACAATTTGAAAACATGTATTAAAGCCCATAAAAATCCACACTGGGGTGCCTGGATGGATTATGCTGCCATTCTCTGCAGAGGGAGGGTGACCCAGGAAAACTACCTTATTGGGCAGGGCACGGAATGATGCACTTGACTTTGGGCAGCCTGCTTTGGGACATTCTGGCTTTTCTTTTCATGTGTTATCTCAGCTAACCCTCACAAAAGCCCTAGCCTCCAATATTATTTCTTAGAGTTTGTAAGGTTTGAGCTGAGATAGCTTAGTGTGTGAGCCATCTAGGGAGACTTCTAGTCACCAAGATGACTGGGAAGATCAAAATGGCACCAAGGCCCGGAATGGGTCTTACTGGTGGAAATTAAGACACCTTAATATGTCAGGACACTTGCATGACTCCCGTCACAATCTTCCACTGTGGTTGGTGACTGGGTTTAGTTGCATTCCCCACCCCAGGGACACACAGTGCCAGGGCGTACAGTTTGTCCTGTCTACTTTCCTCCTAATTCACCATTTGCAACTCTGCAGGATTGAGCTCATGAGGCCCTTCCCAGAGCGCAGGAAGAGAACAGCTAAAGCTGAGAGGATGGGGGAGGTCAGGGAATACCAAGCATGAGGGTGTGTTGGGAGCTAGGAGGCAGGTGGGAAAAATGTCCCATCAGTCAAGGAAAAGGGCCCAGCACTGGGAGACAAGACGATCTGCCCTCCGACCGCACCATAGCGAACAGAGCTGGCCCTGTGGCTACAACGTCATCAAGTGGAGTGTACCTAGGGGCCTGGCAGACAGAAAAGAAGGAGTGCACAGAGAGACGAGCATGTTTATTCCTGAGCCTTCTGCGAGTGCAGCTGGACCATTCACCCCTGCTGGGAGTGTTTTTGGATAGTTCAGAACATGGTCCGTTTGAGCTGACTTTTTGCACACCTGCCCTGGAGTGATCTGGCTCTCTAGGAGGGTGAGTGAGAGTGTATGAGTGGGAGGGATGGGGAGGCCTATTGTACTCAAAGGGTCAGTTCTAGAAATGCTGCCTGGGCTTTGGACTGGCCCAGAAAATTGTGTGTGTGTGTGCATGCGTGCTCACGTGCACGTGTGTGTGTGTGTGTGTGTGTGTGAAAAAGGAGTAGCTCTTTATCAATCAGTCACTTGTCCTGATTAGAAGGATCTGGAGTGGAGACTGCTTGAATGCTTATTAAACAAATGGACCAGTTTCCTTGATATATAAAAAGAAACATTTCCATGCTTTGTAAATACTTCAATCATGAGAGTATTCAACCTCGTATATACATAAGGGAGATAGTGAAGTCCCAGTTCATCTCCCTCTACCCTAAGACAACCAGTTAACTTTCTTTGAAGTGGGAGGTGGGGACTTTGCCTCTTGCATTTCGTATCTGAATGTAATAAAAATAAATGTCTATGGAACGGCATTGAACTTGGTGTAGCGGAAAGGGTACTGGACTGAGAGTAAGATCTCAGTACTTTACTAGATTCTGCCACTAACATGCTGAAAGTCACAGGGTGGTCCATTTAGGACCCCAGCCTGGGCCCATTAGGACAGGGTGGAATTGTCACATGGGAGCCTGGTGACTGGGAGAGCCACTCTGGCCCATCCCACTCCACCTTCAAGGTGTCTGGACCCAGCCCTGTCTAACCAGCCTTCAGTTTGAGTTTTGACATTTTTCTGCCTCTAGGATCTTGATACTTGCATCATCAGCCTTCCTGACTTAACCACCTGCCTGTTGGGCTGGCCCTCTCTCTGGTTTGATGCATTTAGACTAATCCATAGAACATCCATAGGAAGTGCATGTTGACCTGGACAAATAATCTATACCATGAGTGATTAGATAATAATAGTGATCATTTATTGAGCACTTATATGCTGAGTGCTATGCTTGGCACTTCAGATGAACTATCGCATTTATTGCTCCTAACATACCTACATAGATTTTAAAGAGTAAGTCTAACAGTGAGGTTGTTTTAGGCTGCAAATAATGGAAAATCCAACTTGAACTGGCATAAATGACAAGGACATTTATTGGCTCACAGGAGATCTGAAGGCCGAACAGGCTTGAGAGTTGGTTGATGGTTTGTCTGTAAGAATGACCTCAAGTTCTTTCCACCCTGCTGCCCCGCCATCCGCAGTGTGGACTTCATCCTAAGGCTGGGTCTCCTTGTGGTTGAGGATTAGCTGTCAGCACTAGTCAGGGTTCTTTGCTTTCCTTTCTATGTTACGCCCAAGAAAAGAAATCACTTCTGGCAATTCTCTTAGAGGAACTGTCACAGAAACTCTTGGGCAAATCCCGTTGTGTGTGTCCTATTGCTGCTGTCCTCAACCTGTCTGCGGACTGTTAGGGACCAGGCCACAGAGCTCTGCCACACGCCCCACCCCCACACCATCCGTGAAAAAATTGCCTTCCATGAAACTAACTGGTTCCTGGCGCTAAAAAGGTTGGGGACCACTGTCTACTGGCCTGATGTATCCCATGTGCTGAAGAGGAGGAGAAGAGTGCGTTGATCAGTTCAGATAAATCAAGACCCACTCCTGGCACTAGCGAAGGAGTTATCTTCCCCTGAGTCACATTGGCTCTATGGAGGAGAATAAAATCAAGGCTCCATCAGGAAAGAAGAAGGAGGGACACGAATGTTGAGTAGTCCCTCCACTAAATGAAGTTAACTAACTTGCTCAAGATAGACCTTGGACAAGTTAGCCTTGTTCTTAACTGCTCTACCATGTTGCCTGATGTCCCTTCTATCTCCAACATTCCAAGTATCTAAATCAATTAGAAATATTTCAACCAGTATAAGAGTGTAAATAAATACTGTTTTAATCCCTAGACACATTCAACTTCTCTGTATAGTAATTTTCCAAAGGATATAAGTACCAATTAATATTGAAGAATATTTTGGCCTAAGATATCCGATTGCCAGTTTATGAGCGAAGTACTTCAGTTTCAAAGCTTCAGATCTCTTCTGATTCCAAAATATGCAAGTGTACAAGATTTCATTCCAAACAAGTAATAAAATGAAAATAGTTTATCCACAATAAAAGCTGGGAATCTGAAACAATATTTATCTTCCCCTGTGTTTAGTTATTAGGACAAACTCCCCCAATTCACCTGAAATTGGGAAAAAGAATCAGAACCAATGTATCAGTTAGGCAGTTTTCAATTTTAACAGCAGCTCAAACTGACGTAAACAATAAATGGAATATATTGGCTTGCATCTGCTGAAAAACTCAGGAATGTCATCAAAGATCCTGTACATTTCCTTCTCTTCTCTCTGCTTCTGGGGTTCTGCTTTGTGCCAAGACTGGCTCATCTCAGGGTCTCAGGATGACTGCCTGGAACTCCTGGACTCTATGGCCGCCATTCATATCTGTCCACAAAGGGAGGAACCTTCCTTCCCAGAAGTCCCCAGCAATGTTTCTTCAAAGCTCATTGGCCTAAACCCATCTCTGTGGCCCGGGGGAAGGAACGGGCTGCCTGGCTTCCCCCGCATCACGTACCTCACCGCTGGAGTTAGCCCTCAATGGCCAAGCTGGACCCAGGGCCCATGGGGAAAGGAAGGAGAAGTGATGCTGGGAGTGAAACCCACAAAGCTCAGCTGCAGTAGCTTTCGGGAATAAGTGTTTGCCCCTTCTTGATCAACTGTTCCTCATGGACTTCCCAGAAACAACGCACATGGTGGTACAGAGAAGAGGGGCTGTAAGAGATGAGTGGAGACAAGGAGAACAGTACTCAAATTGTAGGCACAGGTTGTCGGGATTTAGCAATAACCCTCTAGCCAATCCAAAGTGTCCGTGGGTGGAAAGTTGAAAATCATGTCCCGACAAGGCTCTCTGAGTCATCCCTACCCTCCAAAGCCTCCTTCCTCCTCCCTATTAATGGGATACTCTTCCAAGCCTCTCTGAGAGACTCAAACTCTATTTAATTTTTCTTATGTTTATTGGAAGCTCTAGTCATGGGCTAGTAACCTCCCCACAAAACGAGGGGTAGATCCTCCTTGAAAAACCTCCTTGAAAAGACCACCACTGGGCATACTTAGTCCTCAACAGTGAGGGGACTGGCCTGGAGTTATATTTAAGCAGTCTCGGCCTCTTTCATTTAACTTCATTCATTCATTCATTCATTCACTTGCCCATTTTACAAGTATTTATTGAGTGCTTACCATGTGTCAGGCATTGGGTTGACAGAATTAAATAAAATTCTCGAAGTCTCCTTCACAGGGAGCTTTCATCATAGTGGAGGAGACAGAAATGAAAAATATATTTACACTATAAAGCTAGGAAGTGATAACATGCTATAAAGAAAAATAAACCAGGATCAGGAGCAAAGAATGTGTGTATGGGGGTTGTTCCTTGTGATAAGGTGGAAAGGGAAGTCCTCTCTGAGGAGGAGCCAATACACAGTGCCTCACAGTGACACAGGGGAATCCCTGAATACGGTTTTTGTTTTGTTTTTTTTTTTTGAGACAGGGTTTCACTCTGTTGCCTGGGCTGGAGTGAGGTGGTGTGATCATAGCTCACTGCAACCTCAAACTCCTAGGCTCAAGCCATCCTCCTGGCTCAGCCTCCCAAGTAGCTGGGACTACAGGCACTCACCACCACACCTGGATAATTTTTCTTTTTTTCTGTGTGTAGAAATAGGATCTTGCTATGTTGCCCATGTTGGCCTCGAACTCCTGGGCTCAGGCTATCCTCCTGCTTTGGCCCTGAATGATTAATTAGTTAACTGATTGGGTAGACCCAGAGTTAGGGCAATCTCAGCCCTTTTCCTAGAAACAGGCCTACTTAGTTCAATTCAGATGGAGTACAAACTCTTTACTATCCAAAAGAGGGATTAAACAAGCCATTCCACCTTGAAACTGGAAGGGCAAAAATGCAGAGGAGTGAGTAGATAAATACTAGTTTGCCTCTGAATTCTCTGCACATTTGCAGATGGCCTTACGAGTGGCGAGGTGGTCCTGAGGGTTCAAATGCCTGTTGGCAAATGAGCATTTCCCCCAAATGGGCCCAGAAGGACTATCTTCCTCTCACCACGCGGGGGCTGGGTAGGGAAGCCTGTGTGCGTACAGGGAATGAAAGCACCAATTTGACCCAAGTGTTCTTTGACCTGCATGTTTATGTGGGGATTAAAAGTAGAATGAGTTGTCACTGAAAATATGTGCTCTGTGTATTTAGAAGATAAGTTTTTTTAATTGCTAATTAGTGTTGGGCTCACACGCATTTGTCACGTTGGTATGTCAGGTTCATTTGTCCTCTCAAACCCAACTGCCTTAATGAATCTTTCTCTGTCCACTCTCTCGCAGTCTGGCTCTGACTCAGACTGCAGTCTCCAGTAATGGGATTTCTACTTAGGAAACCTTGAATTTTAAACTAAGTCCAGGGTTTGAATCCTGTTCAGAAAGATCTCATTAAGTGAATCCAAGGACTAGCCTCACCAGAGTGAACTCAGGAAATGGGGAAAAGGGTGAATATTGTCTTATTCACATTTTCCAAGACTCGGCCTTCGTGTCATTTTTTCCATGAATTATTTCCTGAATCCGTGCACCCCTCACCTCTCCCCAGAATTGGACAACTCTCCTTTCTTCAAACCCAGGTAAGACCTTTACGCACATTAGGAAAAAACAAACAAACAAACAAAACAACAAAAAAAAAAAAAAAGGAAAAAAAAAGACCTTACGCACAGGTATCAGTGTCTCTGATTTAATTTTAATTTTACTACAACTGTTTGTTAACCCATCTACCCTCATAGTAACTCTCTCGCCTGCCACTTAGCTTTTAGCATATAAGGACTGTACCCCATTCATATGTATGTCCTCAGCACTTGCCTGGCACCCACTTGGTGCTCTTAGTGAAATGGCATTAAAGACTAATTCTTTAAAGCACAAAATGAAGTACTTAATGATTTCTAATCAGATCTCATCTGACTCATATGATTCTGTTAAGACAAGTGGAATCTGACATCAATGTTTAAGAAAAACCTAATTGATGGTAAATCTAGTATTGAAAAATTCTGTCATTGATTGTATCTTTTCCTGGATAGTAAGAAAAGACTGTCATTGTTCAGTTTTAACAGCAGAATATCTTTTGGATTGTTTGTGCCCCCTCATCATAAATTTGAGAAGTATTGCCTTAGTGAATTAGTATTGCAGTGTAAATATTAATAATATTCTGGGCTGGTCACTGTGGCTTATGTCTGTAATCCCAGCACTTCAGAGGCTGAGGAAGGAGGATTGCTTGAGGTTAGGAGCTCAAGACCAGCCTGGGCAACATAGCGAGACCCCATTTCTTAAAAAAAATTCTGACCTTAGAAATAATAATAAAAACAGTTTTGACATTTGTATATCATGTTACTACTTACATGGGACTATCATATCTGTTTTATTATTTGACACTGAAAAGAATAGTCAGAGGCAATTGTTGTAATTATAACAATTCAAATGATGACACGAGTGAGAATGAGGTGGATTATTCCAATTTATGCCTCTAGTAGGTGGGAGAGTTGGGGTATAGGCCTAGATTTGCCTTAAAAAAAAACCCCACACTCTATTTTTAGAGTATGTGTGTGTGTGTGTGTGTGTGTGTGTATGTGTGTGTGTGTGTGTTTAAGGGGTGGCCCCGACGGGTGGACATGGGACCATGGATCCCTGGAGGCCCTTCCCAAGTGACTGACCTTTGGAGAGTCTCAGTAGTTCCAATGAAGCTCTCAGAGTGTCTGCAGACCCAAGATGTCTGGGGCTGCAGGGTGTGGGCAGGGCCAGGAGGTGGGGATTTCAGGTCCTTCTAGATCTTGTCTTCAGTGTAATTTAATCTGCATTTGTGATGCTCCTGTCCTCGCTGATATGTGGCTTCTGATGGGCCATGGTGATAAGACTGAGATCAGAGAAGGGGAGGAATTGGGCAGATGCTAGCTCTCATCTCCGCCTGACCTTTCTTGTTTCGGTTGCCTGCGGCTGGTTATTTCTCTTGCCCCTGACAGAGATTTTTCAGTGACCATAACCAGCTGATCCCACAAATGAGTTCAAGCTAAGAATACACACAGCCCTGGGGAACACGGTCATTAAAAACAGGGTTGTGGCAACCACAGGCCCCTCCGTCCCGTATCGAAAATCCTTGGGGCCAAAAGGGTTTCAGGACCCAGAACATTACCTACCACCCCTAGTGGACTCCCTCGCTGTATTGTGCAATCACACATCTTACTGTTTCTGACGCCAAGGGATAGCTCTGCACACGGAATGAGATAAAGTCTATAAATAGGTTCACAGCAGTTCAACCCAGGCCAGGCCTTGATACCCAGTGAGTTACGTAATAACTCGTGGTTTGGGGAGGTTCTTCGATTTCAGGATTGTGGATAAGGAATAATAGACCCATATCCTCTTTATGCGATCACCTCCCCATTTTCTCCTCATTAGTCATCTCAAAGACAAAACACATTGTCGCGGGATTGCCAGAGTTCACAATTACCAAGGTTCAGTTCCTTAGAAGCACGTGCTACGTCATCCTCTGATGCCTCTCCATGTGGGAAGACCCAGCTCTTGAGCCTGAAGAATTTCTTTCAGATGTTCACTATGAAAACTGGCCTATGGGAGCTTGGCAAGTGAGCAAGTTCCCAAGAACCTTTGGAATTTTGTAGATTGAGGGCCCTTGCGGGTGTCCCTCCACGTAGCAGCTCTGGGGGAGTGAGCGTTCGCTTTGTGTAAGGGACAGATGGGGGAGACAGGAGGACTGCAGCACAGGCTGGGTGACAGAGGGCGGGATTATAAGACTAAGAGTTTGGGTTGTAGGTCTTAAATAATGAAAAGTCGCTGAAAGGTTTTGAGCAGCGGCTCACGGAATGAAAATGCAGCCTAAATGAGAGTGAACTGCTCGTTGTTTGCTGAACTCGCCAACCCCTTCCAGCACTGGGAGCTGCGTTCTGCTTTGTCCTTTGCCTGAGATGCCCTTCCTGGGCACACACACTCCCACTCGTCTTTCAGGACCCAGCTCAGATGTCACCTGCTTTGTGGAAGCCTCTCCCTAGCCTCCCTGGGGAGTGTCAACTGCTCCTTTCTCTGTGACCCCACAAGCCTTTGCAGACACCTGAGGGCCCTTCTCTCATTGCACTGCCACTTCCTCTAGGGCAGGCACTAAATCTTTTGTTTTTTCACCAGCACCTGGCACAATGCTTGGCTCACAGAGTGTTGAGTAATGTTGGTTGAATAAATGCTGCTTATATGTCTCCTATCATCTCTCTCTCTTTTTTTTTTTGAGACAGAGTCTCACTCTGTTGCCCGGGCTAGAGTACCGTGGCGTCAGCCTAGCTCACAGCAACCTCAAACTCCTGGGCTCAAGCGATCCTCCTGCCTCAGCCTCCCGGGTAGCTGGGACTACAGGCATGTGCCACCATGCCTGGCTAATTTTTCTATATATACTTTTAGTTGTCCAGAGAATTTCCTTCTATTTTTGGTAGAGACAGGGTCTCGCTCTTGCTCAGGCTGGTCTCGAACTCCTGAGCTCAAACGATCCACCCACCTCGGCCTCCCAGAGTGCTAGGATTTCCTATCATCTCTTAACATTCTCTCAGTTCCCCCCTTTTTTTTTTTTTTAATCGGTCACGTCTATGTAGTGGGAATGATAAATCTTATGTGGATTAAATTTTGGAACCTAGGAGTTACTACAATCTTCTAGTAAAGAACTATGGAATTATGTGAAAGTGAGATGCAGGAGAGGTTGTTGAGTTACGTGTGGGTCGAATTGGTTCTCCAAAAGAGATATGTCCAAGTTCTAGCTCCTGGTACCGGTGAGGGTGATCTTATTTGCAAAAGAAGTCTTTGCAGGTATAATTAAGGCAAGGATCCCATGATGAGATCATCCTGGATTGGGTGGGCCCTGAGTCCAGTGAAGGGGGTCCTTATTAAGAGACAGAAAAGAAGACACAGAAGGGAGAAAGAGGTCATGGAAAAATGGGGACAGAGACTGGAGTGAGGCAGCTACAAACCAAGGAACACCAGCGATTGCTGACAGCCACTAGAAGGTAGGAGAGAAGTGTGGAATGGATTCTCCATCAAGGCCTCCAGATGGAGCCAACCCTGCTGTCACCTTGATTTTGGACTTATCGGCCTCTTGAAGTGTGAGAATAAATTTCAGGTTAGAGGTCATTTGTACGGCAACTCTAGGAAGTGAATACAAATGCTACTGAAGATTCCAGTGTCATTTAATGGTCACTGGGGATGTAGAGAAGCAGTGTAGCATTAAAGGTCAGGGACCCCGGACTGGAGTCGGACAGTCTGGGTGTTGTCCCAGCTCTGCCCTCTGAGCTCAGTCTCCTCATCTGGAGAATGGGGGTGATGTAATACTAGTACCTACCTGCTAGAGATTGAGTGTTTGCATCCACCCTCCCCAACTTCATTTGTTCAAATTGTAACCCCCAATGTGATGATAGTAGAGGTGGAGCTGTTGGTAGCTGAGTAGGTCATGCGGGCAGAGCCCTCATGAATGAGGTTAGTGCCTGCTTTGGTTGGAATAATTGTGTCCCTCCCTGAATTTGTATGTTGAAACCTAATCCCTGATGCAATAGTATTAAGAGGTGGTGCCTTTGGAATGTGACTGGGTCATGAAGGTGGGGCCCTCATGAATGAATGGGATTAGCACCCTTATAAAAGAGGCCTGAGAAAGCTTGTTCACTACTTCTGCCAGGTGAGGCCACAGCAAGAGGTGCCATTAATGAAGCAAAGAGCCCTCACCTGACACTGAGTCTACTGGCTCCTTGATCTTAGCCTTCCCAGGCTCTGGAATTGTGAGCAATAAATTCCTGTTATTTATAAATTACCCAGCTTAAGGTATTTTGTTATAGCAGCTGAAACTATGACAGTGTCCTTATAAAAGAGACCCTAGAGAGCTCCCTTGCCCCTTCCACCATGTGAGGTTATAGCAAGAAGATGGCAGTCTACAAACCAGGAAACAAGCCCTCCTCACCAGACACTGAATCTGCTGGCACCTTAATCTTGGCCTTCCAGCCTCCAGAACTGTGAAAAGAAAAAAAAAGTATGCTGCTTAAGCCACCCAGTCTGTTGTATTTTTGTCATAGCAGCCCAAACAGACTAAGATACTACCATACAAGGCTCTGGCAGGACTGGGTGTTAATTGAGACAATAGATAAAAAGTACTTAGTATGCACACTGGAGATACTCAATAAATGTTATTAGCCGATTATTAGACGGAAGCAAGAGTTTACTGGCCTGCAAATGTTGCCATCACCACAAGGGCCATATATTTGAAAGGAGTATTCAACCCTCAAGCTGCTCAGAACTTAAACCAGCCATTTTTCTTTTTAACTTCCTTCTATGTGTAAAGCCTGCTTCCTTTAGGTCATATATTTGTACTGATTTGCAGGCATCTGTTAAGTTATCAGCGTAATTGAACTTTAGAGCTTATCAGTCATCAAGCAAAGTGTTTTCAAGCTGGGATAGCAGAGGGCTCAGGCTGTGGAGTATAGAAATGGGGGTCCTCAGGCTCTGTCCAACACGGGCACACCCCGTCTTCCTGCGCTTCACTTTAATGCGCTGCTTTGCAGATATTGCCTTTGTTTTTGTTTTTTGGCTTTTTTTTGAACAAATGGAAGGTCTGTGGCACCTGCATCTGGCAAGTCTATCCGCACCATTTTTCCAACAGCCTGTGCTCGCCTCGTGTCTGTGTCACATTTTGGCAATTCTTGCAATATTGCACATTTTTTTCATTATTATTATATCTATGATGGTGGTCTGTGGTCAGTGATCTTTGATGTTACTACCATAATTGTTTGGGGACATCACGAACTACACCCCATCATGAACTACACCCCATCAGGAACTATTTATTAATCAATAAATGTATGTGTTCTGATCACTCTACCAATCCACCGTTCTCCCATGTCTCTCCCTCTCCTTGGGCCTCCTTATGCCCTGAGACACAATAACATTGGAATTAGGCCAATTAATACACCTACAATGGTTTCTAAGTGTTGAAGTGAAAGAAAGAGTCATGTGTCTCTCACTTTAACTCAAAAGCTAGAAATGATTAAGCTTAGTGAGGAAGACATGTCAATAGCTGAGACAGGCCGAAAGCTGGGCCTCTTGTGCCAAACAGCCAAGTTGTGAATGCAAAGGAAAAGTTCTTGAAGGAAAATGAAAAGTGCTACTCCAGTGGACACAGAAATGATAACAGAGTGAAACAGCCTTATTGCTGAGATGGAGAAAGTTTCGGTAGTCTGGATAGAACATCAAACATTCCCTTAAACCAAAGCCTAATCTAGAGCAAGGCCCTACCTCTTTTCCATTCGATGAAGGCTAAGAGAGCTGAGGAAGCTGTAGAAGAAAAGTTTGAAACTAGCAGAGTTTGGTTCACAACATTTAAGAAAAGAAACCATCTCTGTAACATAAAAATGCAAGATGAAATAGCAAGTGCTAGTGGAGAAGCTGCAGCAAGATATACAGAAGAGCTAGTTAAAATAATTGATGAAGGTGGCTACAATGAACAACAGATTTTCAACGTAGAGGAAACAAACTTCTAGTGGAAGAGATGCCATCTAGGACTTTCATAGCTAGAGAGGAGAAGTCCATGCCTGGCTTCAAAGCAGGGGTTCAGTCCTCCCTCCCCACCTGCCCTGTCCCACCCCATTGTACCCCAGCCCTACTGTCTCTGGACTTCACTGACGCTGCCCCTAAAAAGCCCTCCCTCTCCCGGCCCCTGTCCCCCACATTTCTCTGACTCATATTTCAATTCTCAGCACAAATCCAAGGTAAATGTTCTTTTCCAGTGCTCTAAACAGCACACTGTATATCTCCCTCAAAAAAGTTCTCACCTTTTTTTTTGGCAGTCTTGGAGCTGACATCCACCATGCATTTCACCATGTGGACCCAGGAGCTGGAGGAAGTCAATCTGTGGAGAGAGAGAGAGAAAGAGAGAGAGATTGATTGGTAGAAAGAGAGAGAAGAATGAGGCAGACCCATGGAGAATGTCGGAGGCAAAGGATGAGGTATGTCCTACACACCTGACATCAGATGTCCCTGGTCCTGGTGTTCCAAGCTGTGCCACAAGGTACGCCAAGATCTTCACCATGAATCCCCCCTCTTGCTAAAGCTGGCTTTCTGCTACTGGGTCCCCAAGAAGTCCTATGACTAGGTCCCCACTTGGACTGTGAGCTCTGTGAATATAGCGTCAGTGTCTGGCCAGGTCACATGTGCATGTTAAACAAATGGATGAACAATATAGACTAAATGCCTGAGAATCCTCAGAACACATGGAAAATAGGAGATTTGCTGGGAAAGAGTCCTCAATTGGAAGTCAAAATCCTGCCTAATAATTTTGGCTCAGCTGGACACAGTGGTTGACACCTGTAATCCCAACACTTTGAGAGGCTGAGGCGGGAGGATCCCTTGAGCCCAGGAGTTTGAGGTTGCTGTGAGTTATGATCACACCACTGTACGCCAGCCTGGGTGACAGCATGAGAACCTATCTCTAAAATAATAATAATAATAATAATAATTACTACTATTATTATTTTGCCTCTACCACTAAGTAACTGTGATCATAGAGAATTTATTGAACCTCTCTGGGCCTCTATTTGGTGAACAGGGACTGGATCACTGGGCCCCCTGGCTATCGGAAGTGCAATGGTTTGAAGTATTTAAGTAGGGACCAGACATAATCAGAGTTGACTCTATCTCATCTGCTGAAAAAATAATTTGTAGCTACTGATAAAAGAAGTGATAAAAATGAACCATGTAAAATGAGTTCTATTTTCTTGTTGGTTTATACCATGTATTTTGTAACTGTGTTCCCATGGAAGAAAATACGAGGACCCAGCATTGAGCCCTTGCTAGATGTCAAGGGCGAGGACCCACCAGCCCACTGTGGGCAGGGACTCAGGGCGCTGGGGACTCAGGACACTGTCCAATCCAACATGTCATCTGCTGCTTTCTCCTTAAATATTTTTGGTCCTGATCAATCAACAGAAAGACTTGCCCCCATAGCAGTGAGGGGAAGCCTCATTCTGCAGTGTGCCTGCCAGGATGCCAGCTGTCACCAGATGCTGGGATTCTGGGTTCCTGGTGTACCAGGTGAGGGCTAATTCTAGTCTTTCCAATCGGCAGATCTCCACATCTGGACGAAGTTGTGTTCCTTTTGGACTCGGTTATTCCTTCCCTCTTTTCTGATCTATTAACACCATTCAATCAAGTCAGTCAATGGTATATTGTCCTTTGTAAGTAACTCCAATTGATTGCAGCACTGATAGTCATCCGAAGGCATTGGGTTTCCATTTGAGTGTGGCAAATTGGAAAGTGTATTACAATTTTCCAATTATTCTGAGAAATATTTTTGCAAGCCATTCATTCATTAAAATCTTAAGTGCATGGTGAGACTATGTTTTGGGGTGATTTTAAGGAGCACTGTAAAAGCTTTTCTGTTAAAGAACATTTCCCACATTGGCCACTTGGCCAAAATTTCATGTTAGTCTTATCTTCTTTTCAGGCATTGAAGGCTGCCATTAAAATGCAATTCATGCCTTAGAAGAATGACCCATCCCATCACCTGCCATTCTCCTTCTCATCTAGATCCAATGTAGTTATCCCTTTGGTCTCTGGCCTCTTGGGCGGCCTGGCCACCACTTTTCCCCTCTCCGGGCTGCAGGTGTTTCTTCATTTTTAGTTGTTCCCAGCGACAAGGGGTTCCCTGTTCCCCAGCCCCTTCTGCTTGCTCCCTGAAGTGAGAAGGCCAAGGCGTCACCTTACCTGAGCAGAAGAAAGGGACGTGCTCCCTGGTTTAGCTCACATCGGTGGGCCAGGCCCAGCAAGGTATGCTTCCAGCAGCTTCTTAGCTGCTTCTTCAGAAGCCTGTCCAGGCCTCTGCACACCTGCCCCCATCACAGTGCAGCCCCACAGGGATCCCAAAGACGGTGACTTGTGCAGGGGAAGTGTCAGGAAGAAGGAAGCTGGGCCCAAGCCTGCAGTCACTGAGCATCTTTGGGTCAGAGAAGAAGGTGGGGAGGGGGACGCAGAGTACCAGATTGCCCACGCTGGAATCCAAGCAGGGGGCTGTCCTGCCTTTGGAACCATATGCGACTGAACATCACATGGATGAGAAGTGACTTGGGACACTGGTGCCTTTTGCCACCCTGGGCAGACATTATTATTCTATAAGCAATGGATTAGGTTTCACCGTCCCTTTCTCTCCGGCCCACCCCTGTCCCACTCAAGTCTCTCTACACCATGTTTTACACGATAATCCCATGAGCGTTCAACACTGATATTTTTTTTAAGCCTGAAGAAAAACACATTTTCTCTCCTCTTTCATTTTTAGTTATCAAAGCACTGAAGCATTTGATTTGAAAGAAAAACAAAAAGCAAACACATGAGGCCAAATTATCCCTCCATGGATAGGAACCATGCATGTGGATTAGAGAACAGAGTTGGTTCACAGGAGGAAAATGACATGGGTTTTTTAGAACAGATAGAGGAGAAAAGTAGGCTGAACCTTTTCACCTCTCAACCCTGTCATTGTCCCTTTAAAACTCTTATTGTTGGTCTCTGGTGAAGTCTGTGCAAAGCCGTGGATACTGAACTCACGCTCTGGGTAAAATAAGGAGCTTAGCATTTGGAAAGTGTGGGTGAACTCTGAGTCTCCATGAAGACATTGTAAGAGAGAGTCACTTACTTTTATTTCCCCCTTTATTTCTTATTTCAAATCAAGGCTAACGGATCACCAAGTGGCACTTTCCCATTTTGGTTAGAGGAAGAATTTAAGTTTTACCATAGGAAACTAAGATACTCTTTCTGAAAATTAAAGCTAGAAGAGCTAAGGACATAGTCATTTAAACAATTCCGGCCGGGCGTGGTGGCTCACGCCTGTAATCCTA
>CM052440.1:99115720-99215421 GCA_028533085.1 Varecia variegata | reverse complement strand
AAAAAAAACAAAACAATTCCCCCTCCCCAATATTGACAAAGTGCCTACTACGTCTGTATTATATATGTGCCTATATGTGACATAACAAATTACCGCAAACTCGGTGACTTCAAACGACAGAAATTTATCTCTCACTGCTCTGGAGATCAGAAGTCCAAAATCAAGGTGTCAGTGGCGCTGTGCTCCATCAGAAGGTCTGGGGAGACTCCTTCTTGGCCTCTTCCAGCTTTTGGTGGCCTTATGCCTTCCTGGGCTGGTGGCGGCATCACTCTAGTCTCTGCCTCTGTCTTCACGTGGCCTTCTCCTCTGTCCGTGTTTTCTCGTCTCCTGTCTCTTAGGAGGACATTCGTCTTTGCATTTAGGTCCCACCCAGATAATCCAGGATGACCTCATCTCGAGATCCTTAATGACATCTGTGAAGACCCTTTTCCCAAGGAAGATCACATTCACAGATCCTGGGATGTGCGCACAGGTTTTTGGGAGCACCATAAAACCCACCACACTGTGTGAGACGCTGCACCTGGTGCTGTAGGATCAAAGGCAGCTGTGCTCTCAGAGTCGGGCCATGAGTGTGTGCTTGGTGTCAGAGACAGGTAGGAACAGGTCTACATTCAGAAGCAGGGGCCTGACATTTCTATTTAGGTGGGGTGCCACCTACCTGATCGGGGCCTTAGGTAGGATTTTTGTTTTGCTTTTATTTTATTTTATTTTATTTTTTTGAGGCAGAGACTGTTGCCCAGGCTAGAGTGCCATGGCGTCAGCCTAGCTCACAGCAACCTTAAACTTCTGGGCTCAAGCAATCCTCCTGCCTCAGCCTCCCGAGTAGCTGGGACTACAGGCATGTGCCACCATGCCCGGCTAATTTTTTCTATATATATTTTTAGATGTCCATATAATTTCTTTCTATTTTTAGTAGAGCTGGGGTCCGGTTCTTGCTCAGGCTGGCCTCGAACTCCTGAGCTCAAACCATCTGCCCTCCTCGGCCTCCCAGAGTGCTAGGATTACAGGCGTGAGCCACCGCACCCAGGCTTTGCTTTTATTTTTATAAGAAATGTTTGTTCAATGCAGAAATTTAGAAGCAAAGATAAGCAAAAAAGAAGCAAAATTAAGTTACTTATACTTCCACCACTTAGAGATAAGTTCTATAAAATCCTTTCAGATTTTTTGTTTATATGAACACATTTAATACTTACAACATACTTTTCAATGAATAAAATCAAAGCTTTACACTTTATTTTGTGACCTAATATTTTGACATATCAAGATGGCAAGAACACATTTCTATGTTAAATTTATAACCCCTATTCCAGTTTTAATCACTGGTTAGTGTTTTGCCTAATGGCTGTATATGCCAACAATTATTTAACCAATCTCTTATTGTTATACATGTAAGTCAATTTCAAACTTTTGCAATTTTGATGCATGCTGCAGTGAATATTCTATTATGTCATTTTCATGTGCTTGTCTGATTATTTTCTGTAGAATAAATTACTCGAAGTGGGATTGCTGGGTGCAGAGGCGTACACTCATATGGCTTTTGATAGTCATTTCCAAAAGGCAACTTGATTTTTGAGAAGAATGTCATCTATAAGGTCTCTTCCAGCTTTAAAGTTCTGTGACTCTGGGATTCCTAGATTTAGGAAGTGTTAAGGCTCTACTGGAAGAAGAAAAACACTCAAAGGGAAAGTCATCGGATTTGAAGAGTTCTGAGTCCTGCAGAGGTTGGATATCCACATGGACCATGGACGTTGCCCAAGATCATGTTGGAAGTAAGACCAGAGAGGACTCCTGTGGCCAAAGTGTCAAATTCCTTCATTATTGCTGGGGGTTCAGTAGGGACGAGCGAGGAGAAGGGAAAGAGGTGGTATTCCCTGCTTACTCACAGCTTCTTCTAAATCAAGAGTCCTGTTTATTGCCTTGTCTCTGTGTTGCTTTGCCTCTGTTTCCTTTGTGTCGTCTTGTCCTTTCTACACCTTGCATTCACATTCAATAAATTGCAGAGTATGATTATCGCACCAGCCAATCCCAGGCCAGTGTAGAGCCCCGTGCTGTGCAGGTCGCTTTACTGGCGGCTGACTGGCCTTTACATCCTATGCCCACTGTGGTCCGGTTGGCTGTGGTCAGCGTGGCAGGGTACCACGGGGCCAGGCATGTTAACTTCCGTGTGAAGAACTTCTAGGAAACGGCCGGCACTCAGAAACTTAGAAGTCGGGGTGAGTTCCTGATGGGTTCTTTGAATTCTGTACCCAGAACAGGAGACCAGTTAGGAAGAGCTAACATAAACCAGCCAAGTGGTACCACGGACCTGAAATGGGGTGAGGTAATGGGAATGTAAAAGAGGGAGGTGATAATAAAAATAATAGTGCACATTTATTGAGTGCTTTGATGTGCCAGGGTCTGTTCTCAGCACTTGACATGTGTAGTAAAAGCAAGTGATAAATCAATATCCCATAAAATACAATTGGCTATTGGTAATTATCTCCCGGCCTCTGCTTGCTCCCACTCTTATATGGGAGTGGAATACAATTCTGTTCTTTTGGAGAGGAAAGCCTTTTACAAACCACAAGTCTGAGGTTAACCTTGCCCCTAGCCCCTCTCTTCTCTTGGCCCCTCCTCTTCTAACTTTCAAATTCAAACCTCACTTCCTGTTCCCACTCCTGCCCCTCCCACCACCTGAGGGTGTAGGAATAGGGGAGAAATGGGGGATGCATTGTTTCTGGTGGGTTGTGCACAGTATAGGTTTGTCTTTACTTTTGTGCTTTTCATGACAATACAGACCAACTGAAAATACTGTTTTCCATTAACCTCACCGAGACAGAAATCCACATTTTACATCACTGATTTTGTTGGATCATACTGATCACTTAGGTGTTATGGAGGGGTTATAGTATATTAATTCATTTAATACTTACAGCAATGTATGAGGTAGAGACTACCATTTCCTCCCATTTTATAGATGAGTTAACTGAGCAAAGAGACCTTAATAATTAGATCAAGGTTCCACAGCTAATAGTGGCGTAACAAGGATTCACACCAGGCAGCCTGACTCTGGAGTCTGTAATGTTAATTAGGAGACCACAGTGAGTACAAATTCCCCCTTGTCATACCTCTAATTATGCCACAGACGTCCCTGACCTGTGGTGATTCCACTTAAGATTTTTTGATTTTGTGAAAAATCGATTGGTGTGAAAGTGACATGCATTTAGTATGCTCCTCGACTTATGATGGGGTTACCTCTGGATAAAACTCATTGTAAATGAAAATATTGTAGGTTAAAAGCATAATTCCAATTTAGGATATTTTCAATTTACAATAGGCTTTTTGAGTTGTAACCCCATCATAAATCAAGAAAGATATGTAGTCTTTTTTTATCCCTATACGTTCCTTTCTCTATTCTTCCCAACATTGTAATTTTTTGACCAAGGGATGACTTCTATTTCTTGGCCTACTTAATTTTCTCCCAACTATTAGCTTATTTCTTATCTTTTTCCTTTTCCTACTCAGCCTAGATTACATGTTCTATCATTTCTACGACTTCCCAGCCATTAGTTTTCAAGATAGAGTTTTACAAACACTACCATCATCACACTTCGCCCATGTCCACGTACCCACCTATATTATTATTCACTGTTGTTTATCTAGTGTTTTCCTCTTTCAATCATCTCACATTTTTAAAGTGAATTTTCACACCTGTAATCCCAGCACTTTGAGAGGTTGACGCAGGAGGATTGCTTAAGCCCAGGAGTTCGAGGCTGCCATGAGCTATGAGCATGCCACTGCACTCCAGCCTGGGCTACAGAGACCCTGTCCCTAAAAAAAAAGAAAAAAAAAAAAAAAGAAAGAAAAAGTGAATTTATTTAACAAAAAACACTTTTCTAATGGAAAATGGGCTAGACAACATGAGGAAAAGAGGGAATTATTAATTTTGTTATGTATGGAAATTGAGTATGGTTTTGTAGAAGAATAGTTTTGTTTTTGGAATTGCATGTTATAGTATTTTAGGGACCAAGTATCACATGGTCTATAATTTACTTTATTTTTAAGTTGTTGAACAAAAAAGAAATTATAGATAAGTCTGGGCACAGTGGCTCCTGCCTATAATTCTAGCACCCTGGGAGGCCGAGGTGGAGGATCCCTTGGGGTAGGAGTTTGAAACCAGCCTGAGCAAGAGCGAGACCCAGTCTCTACAAAAAATAGAAAAAATTAGCTGGGCGTGGTGGTGCACACCTGTAGTCCCAGCTACTTGAGAGGCCGAGGCAGGAGGATTGCTTGAGTCCAGGAGTTTGACATTACAGTGAGCTATGAGAACGCCACTGCATTCCATCCTGGGTGACAAAGTGAGACCCTGCCTCAAAACAAAAAAAAAAGAAAAAAAAAAAGAAAGAAATTATAAAGGGAATAAAAAATGTAAACAATAGTTGAATCTCTGTGGTGGAGATATGGATATTGTTCATTATACTATTGTTTCTAACTTTTTAGATTTGAAAAAGTTCAACATAAAAATTAAAAAGACCCTTCCTTTTGCTGATATAAATGAAAAATTCCTATCACTTGCCATATAGAGAAGGCAACTCTAAAAATAAATATATTGAAAATAAAAAACAGTATCTTTCCATTCTAGCTGGGTACTGTTGGCTGATCAAAGTCTCTGCACCTATTCTCTTTGCAAATAAAGGGGATTAGTAAGTATTAAAGGGATGTTAAAGAAATCAAATCCCAACCTAAGAAATTTTCCCCAAATGATTAAAAGAGAATTGAAAAGGGAATAAATCTTGCATTACATATTTTAATGTTATTTAATGCCATGTCCTTGTACCTCTTAAATCACCAGAGGTATTTCTGCTAGGGTTTATGAAATGCTGCCCAAATCACTTTTTTCCCTTTTCCTTCTATTAAACCTCCCCTTCAAAATACTAATCCAGGGTCAGTCCAACTATTCATCCTCATAATCTTAGGCCATTTGACACCAGAGTAAGGACATGTATTGGTCAGGGCTTGATGCAGGAGACAGAAGCCGTTCTAGAGATTCCCAGCAGAAAGAGATCTGATACAAGAAGTTGGGTGCTTATAAAATGGTGCAGATGTGATAGAGCAGAGGACAGGGCAGCAATGAACTTGTGGATTCACAATCACACTTGGAATTCAATTGGAAGGAATTGCTATCTCTGATGCCATTTCTAGCCCTGCCTCACATGCAGCAAGGTGGTAACCAGACTGTGGGACATGCTGCCAACACCCCCAAATGATAAGTTTGCTTATCCACTGCCCCTGCCAGGGAAGGTGGCTTTTGCCTCCCTTCCAGCTTGCTGGTATCACACTAGGGCATCTCCCTGGCAGAACTTTCATTACCTATTGTCAGAGAGTTTGAGAAATGTGACTTTTAGCCTGCTAGTGCCTCTAGCATGGTGGGAATGGATGCCAGGTGCAAACAGCACATCACATGGTGGCCTAAGTCCCACCAAATTCATGGTCTCCCACATTTAGCTGGGTCCTCGCTGCTGCCAGGCCATCACAGCCATGACCGTATTCTATTCACTGTCCTCTCAAATTTCCCTTAATAGCTAGCCTCATTTGATTGTATATGTTTAGAGCAATTGTTTAAAAATTCAGTCTTACTATTATTTTTGCTATACTTTGTGAATTTTAGCATTCAATCCCTTCATCCAAATTCAGCCACAAAACCTTGAAGATTTTTTTTTTTTTGAGACAGAGTCTTACTCCGTTGCCCGGGCTAGAGTGCCGTGGCATCAGCCAGGCTCACAGCAACCTCAAACTCCTAGGCTCAAGCGATCCTCCTGCCTCAGCCTCCCGAGTAGCTGGGACTACAGGTGTGCACCACCATACACAGCTAATTGTTTCTATTTTTTAGTAGAGATGGGTCTCGCTCTCGCTCACGGTGGTCTCGAATTCCTGGCCTCAAGTGATCCTCCTGCCGTGGCCTCCCCAGAGTGCTGGGATTACAGGCATGAGCCATGGTGCCTGTACCCCGCCCCTAGCTTTGTTCTTTTCCACTTGCATTTTTTTTTTTTTTTTTTTGAGACAGAGTCTCCGCTCTGTTGCCCGGGCTAGAGTGAGTGCTGTGGCATCAGCCTAGCTCACAGCAACCTCAAACTCCTGGGCTCAAGCGATCCTACAGCCTCAGCCTCCCGGGTAGCTGGGACTACAGGCATGCACCACCATGCCTGGCTAATTTTTTCTATATATATTTTAGTTAGCCAGATAATTTCTTTCTATTTTTAGTAGAGACGGGGTCTCGCTCTTGCTCAGGCTGGCCTCGAACTCCTGACCTCGAGCGATCCACCCGCCTCAGCCTCCCAGAGTGCTAGGATTACAGGCGTGAGCCACCGCGCCCGGCCTCCACTTGCATTTTTCCATGCACTATAAAGGAGTGGATTTCCTGAGGAAGTGGATAAAGTCCCCATCCCCTTCCCTTCTTACACCACTGGATCTTGCCAGTGGAGGAAAGTGAAATAGACAGTGATTTAAGTGCCTATCCACTCCTCAAATACTCTATTGGAAGCTTTGCTTTGACTCATCCGTGGTAGGATATAAAATGTGGGTAAGTTATTTTATTTTGTAAAAACATATTCTTTCCTGTTTACACTTGTCAACCCTTGAGGATTATATGGTGATGTTGCACAGAGTTATATCTTTAGTGTCTCTTTCTATGATATCTAATCCCTATAGTTAAAATTAATAACAGTAAGAAGAAAAATTCCTTAGGAGCTTGATGACCTAACTCTAGCAAAAGGGCACTGCTATCAGGATGACAATTTTACACAATCAGCTTCTGCCTGTAGTTCCTCTCATGCCAAACACCAAAAACAGAAAACAAAATAATTGAGGTAAAGAACATTATGGTTACTTATTACAGCTAATGGATACAAGGCTATAGAGCCAGCAGAAAGTAGCACCCTGCAGAAAATGTTAGCTTCTAGAAATGAGGCTCAGGGAATGGATGGAAGTCGCTGTAATTCATCCTCCTCTGTGATTTGGAGATAGCTTACTTATGAAATTAAAGTGCCAGGAAGCAACAACCCTAAAATGTAACTAAAGTCAGATAAGATGTAATCTAGGAAATTGTAATATGCCCATCAGGAGGTAATGGTGTAATGGCAGTAGCTTTTGGTGGTTGATAAGGAATATTGAAAAAGGTGCCAGCGTGAGAGAGTGACAATCTCCAGTGTCTCCAGCAGTGACTGGGGGTGTGCGGGCCCTGACCGTCCAGGGAAGTGTCCTCCTCTGGTTGGCAGCCGACCACTGTGTGCTGTTGAAGGCTGAACGGGGCTGTCACAGCCAGAAGCCACTCCCAAAGACCTTCCAGCTCCTCTCAATCTGAGCCTGTTCTCTGCCAGTGGTTGGGTCATCTTAATTGATTTCCCAAGTCAATATTCCTGCTGGGAACAGGAAGCCCCCGCCCGGCAGCCTGGCAGCAGCAGTGTGGAAGGCAGGAGCAGGTGTGAAAACGGGCTGGTCAGAACCTTGACCCTGCCGCACACAGGATTTGGGGGCAGTGGGCTTCAGTCACCTCTCCCAATCTGTTCCCTCATTTGTAATATTTCCCACATGGAGTTTTTTGTGAAACGTACACCAGCTAATGCATTTGAAAAGCTCAGTGTCCCCCCACCCACAACGCCACACACCTGGGGACTGTAGTCAGCCTCGAGCGTCTCTTTTTCTGTGTGAATGCACACATTTGCACTCTGGTTCTGCTCACTCATTCTCACTCACACACACATTTGTGCAACAGGTGTCTATGAAGTGAACCTGGTATGAGTGTGGGCGGTTTGACTTGAACACTCAGGGACTACTCCCTGCCTGCAGGGAGCCACCAAATGACTTCGCTGTTCTAACACAAGGTGAGGGGCTTTGGTTGCTATGCTGGGCCTCAGAGGGCACAGGCTCCTCGGACTTAACTTCCTTCTGGAAGCCTTTTCTGAGCATCTTGGCTCTTCCTCCGTGCTTTCTCTGAACTCTGCACACTTCCTGCAGAGGCAGGTCGGGCTGGGGTGCAGAGTGGGGGTGCTGGGGCCAGGTGACTGCTGGCATTCGACTCCTCGCCACTGACTGTGGTTGCTCACTTGCCCTCTCTGGGCCGGGCAGGATGGGATCGGCACCGTACCCACCTCATGAGATTGTTATGCAAATGAACATACAGTGACTCAACATTTGTATTTGCCTGTAGGGAGCTGAGAATCTTGCCTGGCACATGGGATGTGCTATGTGAGAGTCAGCTCTTGTTACAGCAAGTGGAACCATATGAAATTTCTGCTTTTGCAGGGCAAAAACGATCCAGTGCTGGCAACTGCGTTTGGTTCAACCTGCTACCAGCTGCATTGTGCTGCAACCCTTCGCTCTGCTTGTCTCCCTGGGTGGCGCTTGCTGGCGGTATCTGCTGTCTCCATGGGAGGGTCTGCATGCTTCTGCCCTCGCCAGGTGACTTCCAAGACAAGACCGAGGTCGGAGTGACTTTCTCTTGGGCCAGTTTAGCAACAGAGCAGGTGAGGCTGTCATCGCTGTGTCATGCCTGGCATACTCTGCCGTGCAGGGTGGTGGTAAGGGGCCAGTGGGCTGGCTCACGGGCTCTGACTGATGCTGCTGCCGCAGTGGGGACACCCTGGATGATTTAGCCACCAGAGAGGCCTGGCAGGAGGCCAGGTCACCAAGCCGGACTGTCACTTGAGTACCTAATCCTTGCTCTGTGCTCCCTGTCAGCTGCCTGATGGCTGCTCTCCCACCAGGGGCAGAATCTTATCCCTGGGGGTGGTCATCCTGACCTTGCAGTTTGTCACCTCAAGCCTCATGACCAGGACTGTTAAAATATCACTCTGGGTGGGACATCCAGTGCTGCCCTTCCTCTGGCTTATCGTACCACGACCCAGCCCTGTATCTCTCAGGCCAGGCAAATCAACGACAGCCATTACAAAAAAAAAGGAAAAAAGTAAAGTTCAAACGGAACACTTTTTGTTTTTCTCAGGGGAACGCACACAGAACAGGCTTTTACTTACAGACACGGGGGACTCCCAGCCATGACATGTTTGCCAGGGATAAGCAGAAGACTGGCAGAGGAGTTCATTTTATTTATTTTTATTTATTTTTTTTTATTTTGTTTTCTGAGACCGGGTCTCACTCTGTTGCCCGGGCTAGAGTGCAGTGGTGTCATCACAGCAATCTCAGACTCCTGGGCTCAAGCGATCCTCCTGCCTCAGCCTCCAGAGTAGCTGGGACTACAGGCATGCGCCCCCATGCCCGGCTCATTTTTCCATTTTTAGTAGAGATGGGGCTTGACTCTTGCTCAGGCTGGTCTCAAACTCCTGACCTCAAGCAATACTCCCACCTCGGCCTCCCAGAGTGCTAGGATTATAGACATGAGCCACCTCGCCCAGCCCTGACACAATAGTTCAGTGGGCTCAGCATTTTCCCTTGATATTCCCATGTTTGTCTCTGGAGAGCAAGAGTGTCTTATTTATCTTTTGTATCTGCAGTGCTTAAGTATTATATTTGGCACAAAATATGTGATCAATAAACATTTATTGAGTGACTGAAGGGCAGATACTCAGCAAATATTTGTTGGTTGTTGCTTGTGACCTCTGGCATAATTACCTTCTCTCTTGACTTGGACTCTGGCTTCTGTTGGGGACACCGAATGGTATTGGGTTGTGTTAATGCTTTTTCCCAATTCATGGGTCAATATTCTCCAAGGATGTGGTGCTCAGAGAATTGACTTGGGGCTTCACGTCCCCTCTTCTGAGGCCACTATGGCAGCTCTGCAGAGATTTCCTCCTCAGCTGTCAGAAAGGGAGGGTACTGGGGAGAACGCCTCCACTCACTACGCCCTTTTGTCAGCTTCCTCCTTCCAACCTCCATGTCTGCAAGGAGCGGAAACATTCATTCTCCCAACAAGCATTTATTGAGCTCCTAGTATGTGCCAGACTTATAGGGAGTTAAAAAGAAATGCCCTCTGCTCTCAGAGAGCTTACAGCCTAGAATGAATGAATTTTGGGTTTTGAGAATGAAGAGAGCCCACGTAAAGCAATCGGGGTCGGGGACAGGGGAGCAAATGCAAATCAAAATAACCGTCACCAACAACAGGAGAATAGCAATACAGGCATTAAATTCACGCTGCCCTTGTCATTCTCAACTTCAGTACTTGTGAAACTGTATCTGTTTCCAGATTTCAGTTCCAGGAGATATTTGAAATAATCAATATTTTTGGTTGAAAGCACTTTGGAGCATGTTATGAACTGAATTGTGTCTCCCCTGACCCCACACACTAAAATTCATACATTGAGTCCCTAGTCCCCAATGAGACTGTGTTTGAAGGTAGGGCCTTTAAGGAGTTGATTAAGGTTAAACGAGGTTATAAGGGTATATTCCTAATCTCATAGGACTGGTGTTCTTATTAGAAGAGGAAGAGACACCAAGGATGTACATGCACAGAGAAAGGACCACGTGAGGACAGAGTGAGAAGACAGCCACCTGCAAGACAGGAAGACAGCCCTCCCCAGAGCCTCACCGTGCTGGCACTTTGATCTTGGACTTGTACCCTCCAGACCGTAAGAAAATAAATTTCTATTGTTTAAGCC
Organism: Varecia variegata; assembly: GCA_028533085.1. Taxonomy (NCBI): domain Eukaryota; kingdom Metazoa; phylum Chordata; class Mammalia; order Primates; family Lemuridae; genus Varecia; species Varecia variegata. The sequence goes on along the minus strand of CM052440.1, from coordinate 99,204,835 downwards.
ACCCATTCTGTTTTATTTTGTTATGGCAACCAGAGCAGATGAATACAGAGGAGTTTTGATTTTTTTCCTTTAGTGCAAGATTCCCAAATAAATAAATTTATAGTATGCCTTTTCTCTCTACAAAATTCATTGAGTTTCAAAAGGTATTTGCTAATATCTTTAAAGTCACTCGCTCAACCTAAGTATTCAAATAACAGATGCAACTCAAAACCTTTATCAAAAATGCTAATGTTTCCCCCTGGTTTCCCTCAATCTCTTTGAGTTTTTCATAACAAATATGTTTGAAAATACAGATGCAATCCCTGCGTCTTATATGTATTTTCAGTGGTGTGTAATTCATGCTGATCTAATGCACGAGCACAGATTTTATTTATCCACCGTGCGGTGGGATCAGGGACGGACACAGGGGAGTGCTCGGTGAATAATGCGACAGTACTCAAATAGCATCTGTTCCCCGAAGTCGGGCAGCTCAGCCCTGCTGCAGGAGTTGAGGGGGCTCCCACACCCCGCCCGACTCTGACTAGCGTCTCTTAATTTAGTTCTCACATGTATTGGTACATATTTATACAATACTATGTATATTCAATCAGTATTTGTTGAATTGAATTATGTAAATGTGTGCTCACCCATGGTCTAAAAATGACACTGCTAGGATAGCAGCTCTCCGATCGCAGTCAGGCTCACGTATCCCCCTCCTGAAAAACACTAAGCCGCGAGATATCTGAAGAATCACAGCTTTCATTTGTTGCTGGGGAAAACTATCGATAAGCGGCAATGTGGAATTAATTTCACTGGTTTTGAGACGTTGTGGGAGGTGTTCTCAGAAAGGTGTTTTGCAAAAGTGCAATGTCATCTCCCATTGATCTTGTTTTGGGATCCCCAGAATATGCAGGGAAAACGGGCCGACAGCCTGTCTCTAACGACCTCTGTAGCTGCTGGTGGCTCTTCTCTCGCTGCACAGGAAACGTTCAGGCATGTTCTTTCCCACTCCTCTCTCGCTTTCCCTCCTTCTTTCTTTTCTTCTCCTCATCCTCTTTCTTCTTCTCCTCCTTTTCCTCTCTTTTAAACACCTTTTTACTTTCCTTTTGTCACATGAAAAATGAGGTGAGCTGTTGGTCAGCTGTGTCGCTGTGGGCAGGAGGTGCCATCTGTCTAATGACAGCTGCGGGGGAACAGGAACAAAACGAAAGCATGAACGTACACAACTTTTCCCTGAACTTTTAGGGAAGGTTCTATTTCTTTCTACTGGCCTGGCTGCCCCATCCAGGCTGATGCATAGAGGAAGTCTTGGCTGATTTATTCTAGAAAGGCCATGAGCAACTTCAGGAGGAGAAGAAGAACAGCTCAAGAGGGCACATCCTGGGGTAGTGGATGGGGAAGGGAAGGGGTTAAATGGGTTGAGAACTGAAGTGGATTTTGTTCTACCTCTCTTTAACGTTTTCTTTTTTTGTCCCGTTTTTAATAGAGGAAGCCCCAGAACAGATTCAAATTACATTTCAATTATTTTGGGAAGTCACACTGGTGTTTCTTCCGATCAAGGCTCTGTGTTCAGATGCTTGATAGAAATGGCATGGTTCTGTCTGTTTCAAATGGGAAAGGTTTTTCCCCCCTCAATTCAGCTGTTGTGCCTTATGCTAGGCAAAATAAAGGTGAATATATGGGAGGAGGGGCCAAGATTTTTCAAACCTCGGTGGCCAGCAGTGCATGCAGCCTCTCATGAAGCTGCAGCCGTGTACTTCTGCGTCAGGGAGGCCCCATCGTCCCTTTGAGGGCTGACTCCCTGGATATGGGGTCTCACAGACTTGCAGAGGTAAAGCAAAGAGATTCGGGATATGGGGAAGTTGGAGGCACGTGGCTAAACTGCTCTACATAAGAACTGAACAGTACTGTCTTCTTGGTGGGCAAACTTGCACATCTGATATTAAGTTTCCGTTTAAAGCGAAACAAAGCTTGTTTAAAGCGAAACAAAACAAAATAGAACACTTTTTTTTTCTTCTCTGTGAGCTTCAAATGATCTGGGTTCTGGAGACTTCGTGGTTTTTTAGAGAGGAAGAGAGGCAGTCCCTGAAACAAAGTGTTAAGCCAAGACTCCGAGAGTTGTTTAGAATTTTCTGGGTGCAGTTTTCTTTGGTTATCCCCAAGCCTTCTGAAGGACTGGTTATACATGGGAAGGAGGGATAGGGGAGATGGCAACGGTGGGGTGGGAGGAGCTGGTCTGAAGATGCCTGCAGGACAGAGCCAGATGCTGGCTGGTGGCAAGTGACAGCCAAGGCAGATTTATAGAACTTCTCTGCGTTCCCTGGGGATCCTAGGTGCCTGGAGAACTTGGTAAATAACTGGACCTTGGGTGGCCAACCGAGTTAGTTGGGCAGTAGAGGGAAGTGTCGTCTCACAGGATTGAAAATCTGAGATGTATTGATTACGAGAATGATCTTCAAAGTAATAATAATTCCCATTTAGTAAACGCTTACTATGTCTCTGGTACTACATCTGGTCCGGATTAACTCATTTAATCCTCACAACAACTTTCTGAGATATTACTCCTACTTTATAGAGGAGGAAACGGAGGGTCAGAGAGGTTGGGTAGATCACTCAAGGTCACGCAGATAGGAAGCACTGGAACCAGGATTTGAACCCCATAGGTTTAATTCTGGAGCCTATACTCTTGGCCACGCTGTCATGACTGCCCACCCAGCTGGTCCAGGGGCACAGGAAACTAGCACTCACCGAGGGCATGAATCATATCTCAGCTGGCATTTTGCGTTTGATCCTTGAACAGTTTTGGGCACATAGCAGGTGCTTAATAAATGTTTGTTGACTCAGTCCCTTTGTTCAGGGGCACTATGTTCTTGTTAGAGGGAAAGCACTATCATGCCTGAGAGAGAAAACAATTTAGAACAAAATACCCAATGCCAAAAACCATGGGAGGGTCATAAGGGAAGAAAACACATCATCATTTAGCAGACTGGATACTGTTAGCTCCTTCTCTTCCAGTGAGGAAACCATCAAAAATCAAATTAGTATCAGAAGGTTGCTTGACGAATGTAGAACCTGGGCAAAGGAAATTGGATTTCCTAGAGGGTATATTTTCATCACAGGCTGACTGCCCTGATGAAACATCCTCCTTCAGCAAGAGCTATGTTTGCCCAGTGCACTTGGTGTTTACGTTGGCCCTCCGTGTTCTGACCAGTGCTGGAAAAACACCCAGCGCCCTGCCCTCCGGCTTTCCTAGACTCCATGGTAACTCCCGGCTTTCTGTTTGCACTTGGCATTACAACATCCCCCTCCCTGGCTTCCACACTCTTCTCACATGACAATTTCCATGTCTACAGTTCATCGACATGGATTAGCATGCTTCTCAGGACAGTGGGCAGCTTGTCACCAGATTACATAGTAGGGGTGCCTCCTCCAGTGAAGGGGGGCTTGTTAGCTGTCTGGGCCTGCATTTGTACCTTTTCCTAAAGCTCACATTAGGGCCTATCTTTCTTTGAAACTATGGCTCTCTGAATAGCTCAGGGTGAATTCCTCCCATCATCTATCTGTCTGTTTATCTATCTATCCATCTAAATATATATATATATATTTAATTCAACTTTTTATTTTGAGATCATTGTAGATTTACATGCAGTTGTAGGAAATAATACAGAGATCCGGCCGGGCGAGGTGGCTCACACCTGTAATCCTAGCACTCTGGGAGGCCGAGGCGGGAGGATCGCTCGAGGTCAGGAGTTTGAGACCAGCCTGAGCAAGAGTGAGACCCTGTCTCTACCAAAAATAGAAAGAAATGATTTGGACAGCTAAAAATATACGTAGAAAAAAATTAGCTGGGCATGGTGGCACATGCCTATAGTCCCAGCTACTTGGGAGGCTGAGGCAGAAGGATTGCTTAAGCCCAGGAGTTTGAGGTTGCTGTGAGCTTGACACCATGGCACTCTAGTCTGGGCAACAGAGCGAGACTCTGTCTCAAAAAATAATAATAATAATTAAAAAAAAATAATACAGAGATCCTCTGTACCTTTTACCTTGTTTCTCCCAATAGTAACACCTGGCAAAACTATAGTGTTAAATGACAACTAGGATATTGACATCGCAACAGTCAAAATAGAGAACATTTCTGTTTCCAGAAGAATCCCTCATGTTCCCTTTCTATAGCCATACCTGCTTCCCTCTTGTCTTTATCTCTTCTTTAACCCCTGGCAACCACTCATCTGTTCTCCATTTCTATACTTTTGTTATTTCAAGGTTGTTGGTGGGTCACGCATGTACTCCCAGAACTTTGGGAGGCCAAGGCAGGAGGATTGATTGAGGCCAGGAGTTCAAGACCAGACTGGGCAACATAGTCAGACCCTGTCTTTACAAAAAATAGAAAAATTAGTGAGGTGTGGTGGTGCACTCCTACAGTCCTAACTACTTGAGAGGCTGAGGCAGGAGGATCACTTGAGTCCAGAAGTTTGAGGTTACAATGAGCTGTGATGACACCACTGCACTCTAGCCTGGGCAACAGAGAAAGACCCTGTCTCTAACTTAAAAAAAGAAAAAAAAAAAAAAGAATGGTGTATAAATGGAATCATACAGTATGTGACCTTTCGGGATTGGCTTTTGTCATCCATCATAATTCTCTGGAGATCCATCCACAGTGTTGCCTGTATCAGTAGTTTGCTATTTTTATTGCTGAGTAGTATTCCATGGTATGGATCTACCACAGTTTTTTAACCATTCACTTACTGAAGAACATCTAGGTTGTTTGCGGTTTTTGGCTATTACAAATAAGGTTGCTATATAAACCTCCATGTAAGTTTTCGTATGAACATATGTCTTCATTTACCTGGGATAAACTAGCAGGAGTACAATTGCTAGGTCTTATGGTAGTGTGTGTTTAGTTTTTAAAGAAACTATCAAACTGTTTTTCAGAGTGGCTGTACCATTTTATGTTCCTACCGGCAATGTATCAGTGATTCAGTTTTCTCCATACCCTCATGAGAATTTAGCGTTGTCACTTTTTTTTTTTTGAGACAGTGTCTTGCTCTGTCTCCCGGGCTAGAGAGCAGTGACATCATCATAGCTCACTGAGACCTCAAACTCCTAGGCTCAAGTGATTCTCCTGCCTCAGCCTCCCGAGTAGCTGGGACTACAGGCATGCGTCACCACACCTGGATAATTTTTCTGTTTTTTGTAGAGATGAGGTCTCACTCTTGCTTAGGTTGGTCTCCAACTCCTGGCCTCAAGCAATCCTCCTGTCCTCCCAAAATACCTGCCTTGCTCAATGATTAGTTGATGATTAGTAGCAAACAATAGGTTGTCTGTTGTCTTGTTATCAACAGTCTGTGGGTGGCCTATTCTGGACTCTTTTTTTTTTTTTTTTTTTGAGACAGAGTCTCATTCTGTTGCCCAGGCTAGAGTGCCGGGGCGTCAGCCCAGCTCACAGCAACCTCAAACTGCTGGGCTCAAGCAATCCTTCTACCTCAGCCTCCTGAGTAGCTGGGACTACAAGCATGTGCCACCATGCCTGGCTAATTTTTTCTATATATATTTTTAGCTGTCCAAATTATTTCTTTCTGTTTTTTAGTAGAGACAGGGTCTCGCTCTTGCTCAGGCTGGTCTCGAACTCTTGACCTCTAGCGATCCTCCCGCCTCGGCCTCCCAGAGTGCTAGGATTACAGGCGTGAGCCACCTCGCCTGGCCTGGACTCTTGATATATTTTTCTTCAAGGTTGTCTTCTAATCTTGTGCCTAGCAGGTATGTAAGCAAGCAGCAGGTTAATTCTAAACTTTTAAGAAAGAACAAACCAAAAGCATACTGGAAGCAAAAATGGCTTTCCTTTAGCTAGCCTAGTGTTATAGTCTGAATGGCCTTTGGGTGTGCTTACATGTCCACATGTTAATTGCTAGCAAATAGAAATACAATTGATTTTTGTGTATTTATCTTATATCCTGCAACCTTACTGAACTTACTATTTTTTCTTTTCTTTTTTTGGTAGATTCCTATCTATTTTCTATTTAGACAGTCATGTCATCTACAAATAGAAATAGTTTTATTTGTTCCTTTTTGATATGCTTGCATTATTTTTTGAGACAGAATCTCACTCTGTCACTCTGGGTAGAATGCAGTGACATCATCATAGCTCACTGCAACCTCAAACACCTGGGCTTAAGCAATCCTCCTGCCTCAGCCTCCTGAGTGGCTGGTACTACAGGTGCAAACCACCAGGCCCAGCTAATTTTTTTGCAGAGACAGTTCTTGCTCTTGCTCAGGGTGATCCCCAACTCCTGACCTCAAGTGATTCTCCTGCCTCTGCCTTCCAGAGTACTAGGATTACAGGCGTGAACCACCTCGCCCTGACTGTTTGCCTTTTCTTTCCTTTTTTTGTCTTCTTGTACAGGCTAGAACTTCCAGTGCTATGTTGAATAAGAGTGGTGAAAGTAGACAGACACCCTTGCCCTATTCCTGGTCTTAGGAGGAAAACATTCAGTTTTTTCACCATTAAGGATAAAGCTGTAGGTTTTTTTGGTGGATGCTCTTTATCAAGTTGAAGAAATTTCCCTCCATTCCTGTTTTTCTGAGAGTTTTTTACCATGTTAGGATGTTGAATTTTGTCAAATACTTTTTCTTCATTGAATGATATGATCACGTGATTTTTCTTCTTTAGCCTGTTAATATGGTGGATTACATTGATTGACTTTCCAATATTGAATTACCTTTTTATCTCTGAAATAAATCCTACTTGGTTATGGTAAATCATTCTTCCTACATACTGCTGAATTCTTTTTTTTTTTTTTTTTGTGACAGAGTCTCACTCTGTTGCCTGAGTAGAGTGCTGTGGCATCAGCCTAGCTCACAGCAACCTCAAACTCCTGGGTTCAAGCAATCCTCCTGCCTCAGCCTCCCGAGTAGCTGGCACTACAGGTGCACATCATGATGCCAGGCTACTTTTTATATTTTTAGTAGATACGGGGTCTTGCTCTTGCTCAGGCTGGTCTCAAACTCCTGAGTTCAAGCAACCCTCTCACCTTGGCCTGCCAGAGTGCTAGGATTACAGGCGTGAGCCACCGCACCCAGCCCATATTGCTGAATTCTATTTACTAATAATTGGTTAAGAATTTTTTGCATCTATATATATGGGGATATTGGTCTGTAGTTTTCTCTTTTTTGTACTCTTTGTCTGGTTTTGGTATTAGGGTAACACTACCTTCATAAAGTGGATTGGGATGTGTTCCCTCCTATTTTTCTGAAAGAGATTGTATAGCATTAGTGTTAATTCTTCTTTAAACATTTGGTAGAATTCACTACTGAAACCATCTGGGTCTGCCTCCTCTTCCCAACTATATTTTAAAATGCACCTTTATAAGTATTTTTTTCTTAAAAACTGTGTACTTAGTGCATCAATAACACAATTAATTACTTTTAACAGACAAAACCCAAGTCTTCTCAATGAAACACATTGTTAAAATTCTGTCTACAGAATAAAAAATTCCCTTCACAATTTTGGGATGAAACTTCTTAGCCAAAATTTAATGTTTTCTTTAGCATCTTCCCTGTTTGCTCAGCAGTGGGGTAGAAATGCAAGAAATATCTGTGTGTGGCAAGTTTGAGACCAAAATGTGAATGTTAGCCTGACACCTCCACCTCTATGTCAGGGGACCTCAGGTCTAGCACCTACTCTCTATGTGACCTTGGCAAATTATTTACCCCTAGTCCTTAAACAGAAAGATGATAACTGGACAGATGCTTACCTTCTAGGGTTGCTAGGTGCAGAGTAAGTGCTTAATAATCCCTGGCTGCTGTTGTAGTAGTTGTTCTGCCATAGGGAAAGAAATGGCCTTCTTTAATTGGTCCCACTTTAAGCAGGGGAAGAGAGAGTCACTACTCTTTTTGGCAGCTTATTGGCATATAGCAGGGTTTCTGGACCTCGGCATTGTTAACATTTGAGATGGGATAATTCTTTGTTGTCCTGTGCACTCCAGAATGTTTAGCAGCTACCCTGGCCTCTACTTACCATATGGCACCCCCTGCCCCCACATTAAAAAATGCCCCCTGGGGGTAAAATCACCCTGGGTATATATTTATATAAACTCTTAACTTAACTTCTTTTCTTTTTTTTTTGAGACAGAGTGAGTGCAGTGGCATCTGCCTAGTTCACAGCAACCTCAAACTCCTGGGCTCAAGCAATTCTCCTGCCTCAGCCTCCCGAGTAGCTGGGACTACAGGCATGCGTCCCAGCCTGGCTAATTTTTTTATATATGTATATTTAGTTGTCCAGCTAATTTCTTTCTATATTTAGTAGAGACAGGGTCTTGCTCTTGCTTAGGCTGGTCTCGAACTCCTGACCTCGAATGATCCGCTCTCTTCAGCCTCCCAGAGTGCTAGGATTACAGGCGTGAGCCACTGCGCCCAGCCAACTCTTAACATTTTTTTGAAATTAATGCATGCTTGTGGGGAAAGTTTGGAAAATACTTGTAGTAGAGGTAAAAAGACTGTTTTAAGCCACAGCTGACTGCAGCTGCTTCTCAGGGAGGGGCAGAATTCCTCTCTGGAGTCAGTAGCATTCTGTCGGGTAAAATACCTTGACAGGCCACTTCTTGGTGAACTGCAGGGGGGAAGCCCAGCACCCAGGCGGAGCAGACTGAGTCTCTGAAACCCAGCGGCAGCTCTGCCACTCTGCATGAGAACTGGAGGGGAATTTGTGGGCGGTGATGGAGGAAGAGGAGGGGCGGAGCTGCAGGGTGACAAGGGGTGGCCCGGGCTGTGCAGATGTGGGCGGGTGAGAAACACATGGGCTGGGGTGGCTGCAGGAACGTTGAGTGCTGTGATGAAACCGGCACCCCACTCAGTCCTCCCTCGACAAGTCCCCACACCTTTAGGGAAGCCCGTGACGCACAGAGGCATGTGTAAGTGGCGTTTTAAGAAATGGGAAAAGTAAAAGGACAGGAAAAGAGAAGAGCTGAGGGAGGTGAGATGTCCGTGGGACTGAGGGTGGAGGAGGGACGACGGGGAATGCGAGCAGCAGGTTGGAAAAACCAAGCCTTCTGGAATTCATGGCGCCCTGCAGGGGAAGCCCAGACTGTGTTCTGGATGTGGGAGAGGGTCTGAGTGAGACTGATGGAACTCTCGAAGGATGCAGTGATGTAGGCTGCTGCACCTGTGCAGGTAGGAAAACCAGTTGTGGTATTTCCTTCCAGTATTCTTTTCTATGCATTTTTTTAATGCAATGAATCTTGCTGTGTATGACCATTTTGTTGTCAGCTGTCTCAGTCTCCTGATGGGGTGTGGAGGGAGACATTTTCCATTGCTTCCAATGCCATCATCTTGTGCAGTGCCAGGCAGAGAGACGGTCGCTGGAACTGCAGCTGCTTGGAACCTCTGAAGCAGCTGGGTCCCTGGGGGGCAGGCTGTCCTGACCGCCCACAAAGGAATGTGTGTGTGTGTGTGTGAGTGTGGGAGTGTGTGGGCAGAAGTTGGTAGTGTCTTCCTTTTCTTACCTTTATGATAACTCTCAGCCCCAAACACAGCTCTCAAGGTCTCTCAGAGAGCTTAGTAAGCAGGCCTGTTGATTTTTCACTCTGCCTTTCTTTTCCCCTTGTAACTTAGGGAGGAGTCCTCACAAACTAGGTCTAAGGATCATCTGGAAATAGGGGCACATGTGGTTTTGCCCTAGGATGAAGTTCTCTTGCGATTAGTTCTCTCCCAGGACTCTCTTCTGATTATCCTGCAAATAGACCACTGGCGGGGCAGCCTCACAAGCACTCCCGATGGGTCAAATCCTAGGAGGAACACATTAAATGCAGGGTTAAGTTCAAGCCATGACAACCCTTTCTCAACCTCCATATTACCCCCTAACTTACACACGTCAGCGCAAATACACCTTAATCAGTGGAAAAGACTTCTTCTTTTTTTTTCTTTTGACAGGATCAGGCTACAGTGGTGCAGTGGAGTCATCATAGCCCCCTGCAACCTCCAACTCCTGGACTCAAGGGATCCTCCTGCCTCGGCCTCCCAAAGTGTTGGGATTACAGGCATGAGCCACCATGCTTGGCCAAGGCAGTTCTTTTAAGACTAAGCCTGCGAGCTAATAGTGGTGACTGCAGCTAAAACCTAGAGGGGAAGCATGGCAACATCTTGTTCATACTGTAGTTCATCATCCACCCCCTACCCCTCCCCTTCTCTCTCCGTGGACACTCTCTGCCCCGGCTTGCTATGTTTGTTTTCCAAAGGTGTGTATAAGGGTTTTGGTTAACTGAGGAATTTTGCAGCCTGTGATGGATAGAACTGTGTCCTCGGCTTTCTCCCTCCCCACTAAATTCATATGTTGAAGATTTTAGGGGAGAAAAAAATTTTCTATACCTTCTTATATTCTGTTCCTATGGGTCTACAAATTAAACTGACTGAAGACAGATTCATACAAGTAAAAGGTTTATTCATATGGATATCAAAGTGGACAAAAGAAGTAGCTGGTTCCTCAAAAGGTTACAGTTAGAGGCTTATATACCTAGTTTAGTAGAGGAAAGGGGGAAGAACAAATAGGTTTCTTTAGGAAAGACAAATGGGTGTTTAGGAGAACAAATGAGAGAGAAAGTCTGTGATAGTGTTTGTTTATACAGGTATGAGTGGTCTTTCTGTCTCCTTTAGGGCTATAAAACGCCCCCAGAGAAGGGATTTGGGGTAGCTTTTATTCACGGTCTCCCTCCTGGGAGTGGATTCAACTTGACGAGGGAATTTATGGCGCCTTATTTCCCAGAAGTTGCTGCTTTTTGTCAGGTCAGGGACACTCCGAGAAGGCTTCTTTCTCCATCTGTTGATTCTCAGTTGTCTTCAGCTCAAAATAATCCATATGCCAAGGTGGCATATTTTGGGGTGGCATATTCTGATATCCTTCAAGCCCTGAGCCCCAGTGTGACTGTATTTGGAGGTGGGGCTCAGAAAGAGGTCATTAGGTTAAATGAGGTCGTGAGGGTGGGGCTCTCATCTGATAGGACTGGTGTCCTTAGTAGAAGAGGAAGAGAGACCGGGCTCGCTCCCTCTCCTTGCTCTCTGGCTCACAGAGAAGGGGTCATACGAGCATCTGGCAAGATCGTGGGCAGCTACGACCCCAGAGGAGAGCTCTCACCAGACAGCAACCTGGCTAGCACCTTGATCTTGGACTTCTAGTTTCCAGGACCGTGAGAAAAATCTGTTTTTGTTGTCTAAGCCACCCAGACTATGGTATTTTGTTATGGCAGCCCGAGCAGACTAAGACAAAGACTAAAATCGTCATCAAAAGACAAAGTTTAAGAAAACTGCAGGACTGTAGTTTGAGAGAGTAATAGCTTGAGGTCAGAACCTGGACTGACATACCACAAAATCAGAAAAAAGGGGAAAGCATACGTTTTACAAATTTCTAAGGCCAGCCCTGGTGAGGTACCCCAATTTTCGTCCTGAGCCAAAAAACCTAGGAGAATGTAGCCAGTCGTCTGTATGCTGCTAGAAGATAGGCGCTGCATCGTTCGAAGTCTCACCCTCTGCTGGACTTTCTTTCTGCCAGAAACCACCTCGACCTGGTTCAGGGTAGAGTGTTACCTACTAGCGAGTCTGAATCTTGGACTCCAGCCTCAGAGCCTCCCCTTCTCCCTTCAGTGGGCCCTGACGGAGGAGAGGGATGCCAGAGGACCCTAATTAGATGCATACTATCATCTGGGAATGTTTAAAGGCCTAAGGACAGATAGAAGCCATGTTGATAGCATTGATTGGTTCCTTATTTCTGAGTTGGGCCTGCTTCATTGTTTAAGATTCCACTCTAATTTGCTGGGATTTTCTCTTCGGCACTGTAAAAGGCAAATTTATTTTGCTGTGTGAGAACAGAACCTTCTAAACTGGGTTTTGAAGTTTGCAGCTTTGCCAAGTGTCAGCCCTCTGAAAGCCTCCACTCTCCAGCGGGCTCTACCAATTTACAGCCACACATTAACATATCAAAGAGCAGGGTGTCCTGATGGCTTGGCCCACATTTAGGATGGAAGGAGACACAGTGTCCTTCTAGCGTGAGCTCTGCTGCCGGGCGTGGTTACCATTAAACCTTTCATCCCATTTCCTCTCCTCTTCTGGCTGTGCACTTTTTTTTAAACAAAGTCTTACTCTGTTGCCCCGGCTAGAGAGCAGTGGTGTCATTATAGCTCACTGCCACCTCAAACTCCCAGGCTCAACTGATCCTTCTGCCTCAGCCTCCTGAGTAGCTGGGACTACAGGCATGTGACACCACACTGGGCTAAGTTTTCTATTTTTTTTTTTTTTTTTTAGAGATGGGGTCTTGCTATGTTGCCCAGGCTGGTCTCAAACTCCTGGCCTCAAGTGATCCTCCCACCTTGGCCTCCCAAGGTGCTGGGATTATAGGTGGGAGCCATTGTACCTGGCCAGTGTGCACTTTTGACAATTAAAAACACAAACCATACACAGACACACACACTCAGCCCTCTTTCTGGACAACAACAACAAAAAGGAATCAGAAATAAGAAAAGAAAACGAAGGGAGGCATTTTCAGGGGGATAAAACCCTCTGTTCTTTTCTCATCCCTCTCAAAAATCCAAACAACTCCCACAGATAAATTCACTAAGTATTCAAAAGTTATTTTAGTGCCTTTGTTTTGACTAATTGCTGGGTTAGAAAAGAACCTTCAAAAAAGGTTGGCGGAAGCAGTTTAGAGTAAATTTTACCATTGCCCTGGGGTGCTGATCCACATTAATCCCAGCCCCTTAATAGCCAGGCTGAGCCCTGGACTGACCGGTTATTTTTATCCTAAGGGGAGGCTCTGGCACTGCCAAGGAAATTGTCTCTCTGGGACAGGATTGCTTCTGTGGCTCAACCAGCAGCAGTAATACGTTTTGGGGGCCTCCGAACGGCCGTGTAGATACAGGTGACCTTGAATACAGATGGGGAGAGAGGAGAGACAATTGACAGAAGCCAAAGACTCCCGAGATAACACATCATGGAAATAAACAAAAGTCTACAGGAATTAAATGAGGGGTAAAAGACAGAAAGACTCCTCTAATGAACTGATTTTGAAGGAGAATCATTTGGATTCTCTTCATGTTAAACATATATGCAAGGTAGATCTGTCTTCTTGGGAACCAAGTTACACGACTTTTATTTTTTTAATCCCTAACATATGTAAGGGAGTGGATAGCAGTATATTAATTGCTTTCCAAAGTTTCAGCTATTCCTTGAGTTAAAAAAAAAAAATCAGCTAGGAAATTGATCAAAATAGTAATAGTGGAAATGTGTGGGTAGATTATGGATTATTTTATTTTATTTTTAATACTTTTTTGGGTATTTTTCAACATTTTCTACAATGAGCATGTATTCATTTTACATAAACAAGTAGCATATTATTAATAAATACCATGGATTGCATTTGGAGTGGCTGCCTTCCCACTGTTATACAACTTATGGACACAGTGGAATTTAAACTAGAAAGAACTGTGAATGATTATCTGTTTCTCCCTCTCAATTTAAAAGTGAGGGAACTGAGGAGCAAAGGTTAAGTCCAAGGTCACATGGCTAGTTCCTAAGAGATTGGGGTCTAGCATTCAGTGGCCACCAGCTATTGAGCTCTTGAAACGTGCCTAGTCCTAACTGAGATGTGCTGCAACTGTAACATGCACGCTGCATTTTGAAGAATCTTTTTCTCCATCTATGAACAAATGTAACATATCACAACAATTTCCATATTGATTGCATGTTGGAATGATACTATTTCGATACACGGGGCTAAAATTAATATACCCTGTTTCTTTTTATTCATTTTAATGTGGCTACTAGAAAATTTAAAATGACGTGCAAGGTTTGCGTTCTATTCCTTTTGAATAACACTGGCGTAGAATACAAGCCTTGATGCTCAATCAAGTGTTCTTTCCGTACACTGCTTTGAAATGGAGAACGTCAAAGGTAAGGAAAAATGTACTTCTTCTCTGCAATTAGGTAGTTAGACACAACTCAGAGTAATGATAATATTATTGATTTGATAAGTTCTTGTTTTGTTGAAGATGTATAGTTTTTATCTTCCTTAGCTCATAGAGGTTTGTTTATTGCATAATCACACAGAGATATCCCTGTCCAAGGTGTTTCCTTGCAGTTATTTTTTTGCTGTCATGCGTCATTACCACCAGCGATCAAGTTGTCTTTCTCGCCTCCTCCTCAAAAAGGCTCAGAACAACAACAAAAAATATGGATTCTAAAATTGCACTTTGAGAAGTGAGGGAAATTAGTTTCAAACAATGGTTTATAACTCTCCGTGTAATTATGCAAACGTTTGCCGAAGAAAGTAACCTGCTCTCTTGCCTAATCTCTGCTCTCTCCCAATCCTTATCTCCCGGCCACTGAGCGCAGCAGTAGCACATAAGAGCTTGCCACCCCTCCCAAGTCAGTCGACAGTGTGACTGATTTTGGAAAAATAAATACCGATGTTCTTTTAAACACAGAAGTATGTATTTAACCCTATCCTATTAATTACATTTCAGGTAGAAGTTATTTTAGCTTATTGGGTTAGATTTCATTTGGAGAAGGCAGGGATTTCTAGACATAGCCACAGAGAACAGATTGCTGGGTCACCCTGCCACCAAGAAGACATGTCCTGTGTCACACTCAAAGATCCAGGCAGCTAAGCAGTGCAGCTCCCTCTGTGGCAAACAGTGTGTGCTGAGTCCTATCAGGGAAGGGTGGGAGAGGGGGACAGATGAAGATGGCCCTGACCACTGGGGCGATAATCCAGTTAGAAAACAAGATTGGATCCCAAGCCATGTTGAAAGGGTGGCACAGCCCCGCGCTGAGGGATGCGGGGTCGGCTCTAAGTGTCAGAGCTGTTAGGGGAAACAAGACTCACAGCCTCAATCAGGGGAACTTGAAGGGTTGTAGGGAAGAGGCTAAACTTGAGCTGGATTCTGAAAAGATGGGTTAGGGTTACTATTTGATGGAGGAGAGAAGCAGAGAGGCAGTACGGGGAAAGGCACAGAGGTGGGAGTTGACAAATTGCATGAACCCCAAGGGGGGCCAAGGGAAGGTAAACAGGAAAGCAAGAACACTCTCTTGTTTGCTGCCACGCTCCAGGTGCCTAGAACAGTGCCTGGCACATTGGAGGCACCTGGTATTAGTTTTGTAAATGAATGAATCTACTGCTACTTTTAAAAAACTACAGGAAGAACACAACAGGGATTGTCTCAGGGCGATTCTCTCTCATGGAGCAAAGAGAGGCAGGACATGCTTTGGGGTCCCAGTGATCAGGTCTGGGGCATGAGATGACCGATGCCCAGCGCTTCCTGGGTTGGTAGCACACTGGACCCAGAGGTTTGCTAGCCTGAGGTTTTGAGTTGTGTTGGTGTCTTAGTCTGTTTATGCTGCTGTAGCAAAATACCGCATACTGAGTCATTGATAAACAACAGAAGTTTATTTCTTGTAGTTCTGGAGGCTGGGGAACCCAAGATCGAGGTGCCAGCACCTGCTGTCTGGGAAGGGCTACTCTCTGCTTCCATGGTGGCCGCTTGTTGTTGTGTCCTCCAGAGGGGACGGGTGCTGCTCCCTCCAGCCCTTTTGTAGGATCACTAATCCCATTTGGGAGAGCTCTGCCCTTACGACTGAATCACTTCCTAAAAGCCCCAGTTCTTAATATTGTGCATTGGGGATTTAAGTTTCAACATGAATTTCAGAGGGGACACAAACATTCAAACCACAGTAGGTGGTGAGCTGGCCCAGTTTAAAGGGGCGAAAAAGGGAGAGGAAGGCAAGGAAAATGAGTCGGGGACTGATCCCCTTTTTCTACCCACATTAATATGCTTTGGATGCTAGGAGCCTTCTTAATGTTTAAAATACTTTATCAGCCATTCAGAAGAGGGGGGAGAAGGATGTAGCATTTATAGAGCACCTACTGTGTGTCAGGTGTTTGCCCTTGATATCATTTAATTCTCACAAAGATTTAATGAGCTAGGCATTTTTCAAATTGTGGTCAAAAACATATAAGATAAAATTTACCATCTTAGCCATTCTGTACTTAGCCAGAACTGTACATTCTAAGTGTACAGTTCAGTGGTGTTAAATAAATATATTCACCTTGTTGTGCAACGGATCTCCAGAACTTGTTCATCTTCCTGAAGTGAAACTGTTTACCCTTAGAGCAATACCTCCCCGTTCACCCCTCACCCGGCTCCTAATAACCTACCATTCTGCTTTCTCTTTATAAATTTGACTACTGTAGCTACCTCACGTAAGTGAAATCATACAGTAGTATTTTTCCTTTTGTGATGGGCTTATTTCACTGAACATGATGTCCTCAAAGTTCATGTCCTAACATGTGGCAGGATTTTTTCCTTATTAAGGTTGAATACTATTCCATTGTATTACATAGCGCATTTTGTTTATCCATTCATCCATTTATGGACCCTTGGGTCATTTCCACCTCTTGCCTATAGTTAATAGTGCTGTTACGAACAGGGATGGATATGTAAATATCTCTTTGAGACCCTATTTTCCATTCTTTTGGAAATGCAACCAGAAATGGGATTGCTGGATTAGCTAGGCAGGCATTTTTATCTCTGCTTTATGAATGAGGGAACTGAGGCCCGGGGAACTCCTGTAACATGCCCAAGGTCTGCAGAAGGTTACAGCGTGAGGTCTGACCCTTGACTCTAGTCGAGTTAAGGTTTCAGCCTTATCTACATCATTTAAGTGTACACCCAGGTTTCACTCGGAGAATTGGGGATTACATTTGTGCATACTTTTAGCAGCAGCTGATTTTGTGGTTTAGGTGATTGGAAATGGGAGAGGGTTTAGAACTCTGCTTTGTCCAGGGCTCAAGTTGCATAATTGGTTGACAACCATAAATTCACTGAATTCTTTTCTGGACACCAGGCTCCAACATTGTTCTGCATTTTGTTGTAGTTTTGTGTTAATTAAGTGCTAACATAAGTCTGGGGTGGATTGTTTTGGAATTATTAATAGCTGACCAAAGGCCCATTTATAAGTTCCTTAACCTTGGGCACGTCAATATTCAAAAGCAATTTTAACCTGAACTATTAATATTTAACCATGAAGTTATAATTTATGCCAATTATAACAATAGATTTATTTATTTATGTATTTTTTTTTTGAGACAGAGTCTCACTCTGTTGCCTGGGTTAGAGTGCCGTGGCACCAGCCTAGCTCACAGGCAACCTCAAACTCCTGGGATCAAGCGATCCTACTGCCTCAGCCTCCCGAGTAGCTGGGACTACAGGCATGCACCACCATGCCTGGCTAATTTTTTAATATATATATATATATATATATATATTTTTTTTTTTTTAGTTGGCCAGATAATTTCTTTCTATTTTTAGTAGAGATGGGGTCTCGCTCTTGCTCAGGCTGGTCTCGAACTCCTGAGCTCAAATGATCCACCCTCCTCAGCCTCCCAGAGTGCTAGGATTACAGGCGTGAGCCACCACGCCCAGCCTGACAATAGATTTAAATTCACATTCAAATTGTAAACAAAATTTGGTGAGTCTGATTTTATAGTGGTTCTGAGATTAAGATGGGTGAGGAGAAAAACAATGATTTGTTTCCTTTCTAACCCTAATTGCTCTGTGTCATTCCTCAGGTGACGGCTTGTGATATGTGACGGAAGGAGGGAGCTGTGTGTGAAAGAATTTAAGAGGAAGAAGAGGGAAGGACGGGGAAGGGCAAGAGGAATGCAGAATGATCTTTTATCTAGATGGGATCTTCCAGACCCTCGAAGCCCTTTGTTTTATCCAGAAGAAGGTCAAGAAACTGAGAAATTAAGTAGCTCGAGCTGCCATGCAGTGTATGAGTGGTAGAATGCTGCCAGGACCCCTGAGGGTCCCTCACCCTCAGTCCGGGGCTCTCTGGACTTCCACATACCTGGTTGCACCTGCTCAGAAACTATTCTGGGGCCCTGGCAGGAAATGAAAGGCACACACCAACTGGGTCATTTGGGCATAGTTTATGAAGTCTGGGCAGGGAAACCATAAGAGAGTGCCGGATGCCAGGGTTGATGCCTGTGGGAGGCTTTAGCATTGCTAGGGCGGAAGGAGTGAGGGAGCAGGCACTGGGACCTGGGGAGAGGTAGATGGCTCTAGAGGGAGGCTGCCCGACAGGAGCTGTGGACTTCAGTGGAGAGGCTCCGCCAGCACACGGTGACTTGGTAGAAGGGGGACTCTGACCTTACTTTCCTCCCTGTCTCCATCACTTGCTGGAGCCTCTCATGGGCCAAACCCAGCCAGAACCCAGGCACAAGAGAGTGGTTTGATGTCACCCTGACAGACCAGCCATTTAGATGGAGAAGGGTGATCTAGAAGGACTAAAGTTATGTCCAACACGACAGTTTGGAAGTGCAGGTCAAGGCTGAAGAAAAAAAATATAGCTGTGTAGCCCTCCCTGGTTCCCCGGGCCCCACTGAGTTTCTGAGGTATTTGGTTAGCGGTTACTTTGTTTTCATATGAGTGGGCCCCTGCGTTGCGGTCTTTCTGCATCCAGCTCTGAACTGGTCATGGTTTCTTTCGGGGACGTCATGGGCAGGCCAACTCTGGTAATTAGGTGGCGGCCTGTGTCAGTTATCACTATGTAGTTCTGGGAAGACAGAAGGCCCACATTGCCATCTGGCCATTTTCCCTGTGCAGTTATAGGCCTTAATTTTAATGAAACTGGGGTTCATTCTAATCAGCAAAATGAAATGTGGTGGACACTGCAGAATTTCCTTCTGGTTGAGCGTTGAAACCAAACATGAGTCTTTGGTTGCTCTTGGCTTTCATCTGAAGTCATGGGAGAATGTGGTTTCGAATGGAAAAACTGCTTGCCTGGTATTGTGTTGCGAAGGGAATAGAACTCTTACATGCATGACCATTAGTTAATTGCAGGTGCAGAGTGTCTTGAACATATCACAGCTGACTTATGTCTTCCTTTCCCCTTTAGTCACACAATCCAGGAAATCGAGAATGAGCCTGTTGTGGAGGTCTGGGTTGGCAAAGTGGCTTCATGTGTGCAGACGTTATGTCCTTGGAGAGGGGGACATGGGGGAAAGTGTGTGGTCTGAGAACATCACTGGCCTCCTGAAAAGTCTTTTCTAAAGCGTGGTGTGGGATGGGAGTGGACTCTTAGTATTAAATATTGGTCTTTACAACAGTTTCATTAACTTAAGTAGTGGATAAATTATATGCTAATTACTCAGCAAGCCACAGACTCAGTACACTGGATTATTAGAAAGTCTACCTTACTTTACCTTCTGTCACTCTGTGATTTTACAGCCTTGTATTGGAGCTAAATACAAATAAATGGACAGATACTATGTATTTCTTTCTTCATCAGTAAACTAACGAGTATGTGGGCTCTGAGAGGTAGGAGTTTCTGAAGTCAGATTGCCTGGGTTGAATCCTGGCTCTTGGCTTCCCCAGTTGTTAGATCTCAGACAGCCTACTCAATTCTCAACTCTTTTATATGTACAAGATGGCAGCTGGAGCACCAAACCTCTCATCCATACTCCAGGTAGCAGGAGAAATGGGAAAGATGAAAGGAGACGCACATGCCATCGATCTGTCTCTCTTCCTTGCTGGAAGCTTCACTCAACAACTTCATTTTCCATCTCATTGGCTACTGCTAATCACCAGGTGAGCTAGGAAATTAGTGCTTTTCTTGGGCACATTGACGTTTCACATAAAATCGTGGATGTCTTCTAAGGAAGAAGAGGAGGATGGATCTCGGGGCAGGCAACTTTGAGACTCTGCACAGGGGATGGAGACATGCTCTTGTGAAGCTCAGAAGATAAATCCCTGTGAAAGTGTCTAGCAAAATGGGTGGCATTTGGCAAGCACTCATTTCACACAATACGTAATTATTATCTGATTATCAAGCAACGAGACTTTTTAAAAAGTAGCCAAATTAAATAGAATAACATTTTTATGGTTTTGCCTTCAAAAGTAATCACCTTGGAAGGCAACATGTCGTTTCCATTAATCTTATATTGCTGTCTTCAGAAATGCTATTAATATCAGAGCCAGTTTACGATTTATATGAGAACAGCAGCTTTGTGGGTCTCCACTATCATCATCTACTGTATTCACTAAAATTAGCCTTGAATGACTAATGATGATGATAGTGGACCCATGACAATATGTTTTAAAATGTTCACAGGCCCTTAGGGAATTCTTGTTCAGTTATCTCCTGTTTTTAGAAGCTAGACTTCCCGTACTTCCCACAATATTGGGAACTTGAATTTATATGAACATAGCAGAGGAAAATGTATGTAAAATATATTTGCCCCAGCCATGAAGATTAGTACAGTCTAAAGTACTTAATATCCTTTGTATTAACCTTTGGTAAGATATTCATGGTAATTTAGGCTTATAGATGAAATTGAATAGTGATCCACTAGAATTATACAGATACAGGTTGAGCATTCCTAATCTGAAAATCTGACATCTGAAATCCCAAATGTGCCCAAATCCAAAACATCTTTAGCATAAAATTCTATGCATAAGTACTTAACACAAACTTTGTTTCATGCACAAAATTATTAAAAATATTGTATAAAATTACCTTCAGGCTATGTGTACAAGGGGTATATAAATGTAAATGGTAAATGAATTTCATGTTTAGACTTGGGTCCCATCCCTAAGATATCTCATTATGTATATGCAAATATTCCAAAATCTGAAAAAATTCAAAATCAAACACTTCTGGTTCCAAGAATTTCAGATAAGGGATACTCAACCTATATTCCCATTTCTTTATTGAAAGTGGCTAAAAGTTTATACAAGAAATATTGAGGGTTTTTTTGTTTGTTTTTAACCTATGAGTAGGACTGGTAAATATTTCTGTAAGACTAAAACTTTAGGAACATACAAGACTTATTTACATACTAAATCATGCAATGATTTTCATAAAGTAAGCCCATTGTATACATTCCATTTAAGACTAAAAACTTGTCATGTTATGAGTTCTGGTCATTTATTGGTCAACTTGAGGGGATATGATATTTTATAAAGTCTGTCCTAGGAACACTCATACACTGCTGGTGGGACTGCAAACTAGTGCAACCCCTGTGGAAAGCAATATGGAGATACCTTAAACAGATACAAGTAGACCTACCATTCGATCCAGCAATCCCATTATTGGGCATCTACCCAAAAGAACAAAAGTCATTCTATAAAAAAAGACATCTGCACCCGAATGTTTATAGCAGCACAATTCACAATTGCAAAGATGTGGAAACAACCCAAGTGCCCATCAATACATGAGTGGATTAATCAAATGTGGTATATGTATACCATGGAGTACTACTCAGCTATAAGAAATAACGGTGATATAGAATCTCTTATGTTCTCCTGGATAGAGCTGGAACCCATTCTACTAAGTGAAGTATCCCAAGAATGGAAAAATAAGCACCACATGTACTCACCATCAAATTGGTTTCACTGATCATCACCTAAGAGCACATTTGGGAATAACACTACTCGGGTGTCGGACAGATGTGGCGGGGGAGGGGATGGGTGTATACATACTTAATGAGTGCGATGTGCACTGTCTGGGGAATGGACATGCTTGAAACTCTCACTTGGGGGGGTGGGGGACAAGGGCAATATATGTAACCTAAACTTTTGCACCCCCATAATATGCTGAAATAAAAACAAAACAAAACAAAAAAAGAAACAAAGTCTGTCCTGTTACATTGTTGACCCTGACATCAAGGGTAAGATCTGGAGGCACCCTCAGGCATCACGTGGTCCAATTTTTTATTTTATAAATGAGGAAACTGAGACCGAGAATTTGAATGCTTCCCCAAGCTCTCATCGTTAACATATGACAGAACAGGGATCAGAACTCAGCCCATCTGGGTCCATCATGCCTGTTTCTCTACACCAAATGCCTTCTTAGTCACTTCAGGTTGATGTTGTTCTGTAACGTCCCTGGGGTAGGAAGGGTGAGCACTGAGTCTGAGGACAGTGGCTACTACTTATCTGTCAATATCTGTTCTTCTCTTTCTTATACAACTCCCAAGATTATGCTGGGCATTTGGCTACCCAACCAGACTACATTTTTGAACTTCATGAGGCCAAGTGACCGTTTTGGCCAATGGGATGTGAGTAAAAGTGAGTGGATACAACTTCTACATCAAGTCCTATTCCCTGCCCGTCCCCTTCCTGCCAGCTGTCTGGAGCAAATGCATTAGACTCAAAAGACAAGGCACACATTGGGGGTGGTACAGCTGCCCCACTAGCTATGGCTAGTCTACCTCTGGACTATTATATGTGAGAAAAACAAAGTATTTAAACCCCTGTGTTTTGGGGCCCCCTTGTTACAGCAACTGTGACTGTGCCCTAACTAATACACTTGGTATCAATCAAATAGTCCTGTATCAGAGCAGGAAGTAGACTCTCCCCCATTGAGGTCTCAGTTGCAACTCACGAAGGTCAGTTTTGCTTGGGCTTGAATTTTAAACTTATACCCTTGTTTTACATCAATGTTAGGACATTCTTGCTACGAGGCAAAGTAGTTCACTAGGAAGAATGTCCACTTGGGGAGTTTGGCCAAGGGTTCTAACATTAGTTTGCTATTAACTTCCAGAGTGCCTCCATGGGCGTCTGCTTCCTTAGTTATAAAATGGTGATTATATTGTTCATTTATCTCCCAGGGTATTATGAGTAATACTTCATAAAAAATGGTTGTAAAGCATTTGGCAAATGCAAGCTTTCTGCCTATTATGCTGAACTAATCCAGTAGCTTTCTTGGCACCCTCAATCTCTAATGATTTATAGATAGGCCTTTTTACTGAAGGGGGCTTGCCTTTGTCACGATCCGCCTGAGCTGATGGACTTCCCAGGATCGTTAGAACTCAGTGGAAGTGTTATCCTTTCCCTTGGAGCCTGCCTCACAGCATCATGATGAAGAAGCCATCTCAGCCCTGGGGGGGAGAACTGGAGGCCCCCGGTTGATAATTTTCTTCTCTTCTTTAGAGGGGGTGTTTGTATCAATGTTCTGATGATTGCTAGAGGTTAGAAATGTTAAATAAAGGAGACTTGCCTCTGAATCCCCTCTCATGTGATCAACAGCATGTTTGCAAAAAGCAATAATACCAAGTTAGGATCATGCTTTAGGCATTAAAAATAAAAGTGCCTCATGACCGGTATAATTCCCATGTCTGTGTCACATGTAGATAATAGCCTATTGTGGCAGGTGCACTGGACTCCCAGTACTTTGCCTTGGAGACCATTACTTAAGGAGATGACTCGACCCATTTATTTCAGCACTTTGATAAGTTTGCTAGAAGGTGCTGGCTGTGCCAAGCAGGCCTTCCCATTTCCCTCTGGGTAGCCTTGGCCCTTGAGCTACTTTTGACCATTAATCCTTCTTTTATCCTAAGCATCTCTATAAGAGACAGATTTGGAACACTTTCAAGACCAGACCCCCTTTTCTAAGGAGCATAAATCTGTTAGAGTGTAGTAACTACGTAAGAATGTAGTCCAAGTACAGTTTTATTTTGTTTATTTACTTATTTTTGAGACAGGGTCTTGCTCTGTTGCCCCAGCTAGAGTACAGTGACATCATTATAGCTCACCGCAACCTCCAACTCCTGGGCTCAAGCCATCCTCCTGCCTTAGCCTCCTGAGTAGCTGGGACTACAGGTGCACAACACCACACACAGCTAATTTTTCCTATTTTTGGTAGAGACAGGGTCTCACTATGTTGCTCAGGCTGGTCTCAAATTCCCGGCCTCAAGTGATCCTCCTGCCTCGGCTTCCCAAAGTGCTAGGATTACAGATGTGAGCCACCATGCAAGGCCCTAAGTACAGTTTTAAAGGAAAGTACAAAAGATTGTGTCAGGACAATGACAGGATTGTCACCCTAATAGTCCCACCTAGAAATAATTGGCTGGCATCAAAACCTACTTACCAGGATTCTTATAATATTGGCATTCAAATGGGATAGGTTTGGGTACAGTTAGAAGCAATTCCAATGCAATGTAGAGTTGATCCATGAGGAGCACAGTTTTGAACTACTTGGGTCCACTTATACGTGGATTTTTTCCAATAACAGTTACCCTGAGTGTGCCTGCCTCTCCTGCCTCTCCTGCCTCCCCTTCCACCTCTTCCACCTCTGCCACCCCTGAGACAGCAAGACCAACCCCGCCTCTTCCTCCTCCTCAGCCTACTCAATGCAAAGATGACGAAGATGAAGAGCTTTATGATGATGCACTTCCATGTAGTGAATAGTAAATATATTTTCTCTTCCTTATGACTTTCTTAATAACGTTTTCTTTTCTCTAGCTTACTTTTTGTAAGAGTACGGTATATAATACATGTAAGGTATAAAACATGCTAATTGACTGTTTATGCAATTGGTAAGGCTTCCAGACTACAGTAGGCTATTAGTAGTAAAGTTTTGGGGGAGTCAAAAGTTATAAGAGGATTTTTGTCTGTGTGAGGGGTTGTGATGTTTCTAACCCCTGCATTGTTCAAGGGTCCACTCTACTGTGGTCACCACTGCATCATCAGTTTTAGATGTTCCTTGAGATGAGGAAGGAGGAAAGGAAGGGAGGAAGGGAGAGAGGAAGGGAGGTAGTGAGGTGGGGTAGGAGATGGGAAAGAGCCCACAACTGCTGTGTGCGATGAATCTTATACCATTTATTGCTCATGGATCCCGTGTCATAGAATTCTCCCAACAGCCCTGTGTGGTAGGTATCTCCCATGGACAGAGGAGGAAGCCGGGAGTCAGAGAGGCTAAGTTACATTCAGTTATGAAGTGTTGGAGAGAAAACCTGAATCCGCGGTCACCTGACACCAGAGTCCTTATCCTTGAGGAAGGGAGCTAATCCAGGCAGCAAAGCCAGCCATCCCAGCCAGTCTAAACCGATGCCACGGAGGAATATTGCCTGCAACACAATCAAACAGAAAAAGAAGAGAGAATGAGGAGCTACCTTGCGACATCTCTGGAGAAAGACAGAGGTAAGAATAACATAGGGTAGCAGGGATTCTTGAGTTAGAGAAGCAGGTAGAGTATGTGATGTCAGCTTGGAAAGGGAAGGGGGCCTTCACTGAATACTTAGATCCACAAAGTAACAAGATTTGCTGCTCATTAAAAAGCCACTAATGTTTTAATGGGATGAGCCCGCTTGGGGACCTTGGGTGGGGCGGAATGTATTTTGTATTTGAGAATGACATGACTCTTTGGGGGGCAGAAAGCAGAATCCTAAGGTGGCCTCGGAGATTCTGACCATTGGTGTATATACGCCTTCTCCTAGCAATTTAAACACCAATCTAGGTACTTCGGTAAAGGGATTTTTCAGATATAAATCAGGTCCTGAATCAGTTACCTTAAGACAGTGAGGTTATCAGGGGGCTGCCCTACTATACAAATCCTTTAAAAGCAGAGTTTTCTAGCCAGGCGTGGTGGCATATGCCTATAGTCCCAGCTACTCCGGAGGCTAACGGGGGAGATTTCTTGAGCCCATGAGTTCGAGTCTAGCCTGGGCAAGGTAGCAAGACTTTGTCTCTAAAAATGAAAAGTAAATAAACCAGAAAAAGAAAAAGCAGCATTTTCTCTGGCTGGCTGTAGAAGTAGATCTCACGGGGGCATGCTCTGGTCTGGCTTGGAAGAAACAGCATCCTTACTGTGGGGACCTGCAGACCTCTGGGAGCTGACAGAGACGACCAGGAGGAACGTGGGGACTCAGTCCTACATTTGCAAGGGAATGGATTCTGCCCACAACCTGTGAGCTTGGAAGAGGAGCCGAGCCTCAGGGGAGAATGAAGCTCTGGTTGACACCTTGATTTCAGCCCAGGGAGACCCTGAGCAGAGAATCTAGTCATGCTGTGCCCAGATTTCTGACCTGTGGAAACAATGTATGGGTGTTGCTGTAAGCCACAAACTTTGTGGTGATTTGTTACGCAGAAATAGGAAACTCATACACAGACATTCTAATTTCCTCGTTCCCTCCACAAGCCTATGAAGAAGGCAGGGCAAGTATTAATATATTTTTTTAAATCTCCATTTAAATATGGAGGAAATTGATGCACAAAGAGATTAAACAACTTGCATACATTTATTTAACTCATTAATCATAGAGCTGGGAGGAGTTTGACCCTTCCAGCAATGCCTGTACATCCCAACGATGTGCTCATGTCACTTTTGTTACCAGGGCAATGCATTTGAGCATGTTGTGATCCAGTGGAAGAGTTGGTATTAGCGGGGAATGTTGCAGGGGAAGAAGTCAGGAGAGGGGAAGGGGATGGGGGCTGCATCTATGCTGTTCACGTTATTCCTACCTAATGTCCTTCTGTGTCTCCCTTTAGGTATATACCTGCAGAGAAAGCCTGGTATCCAACCTCTTAGCTACAGCCTTGGCTCTTATGCTATAAGTTTCCATGTCTTTATCTTTTTTTTTAATGAAAAACTTATGGTTAATTGCTGTATTACATTTGTGTGTGTGTGCAGGCATATTGCATTCTCCAGGGGTTTCCTGGGAAGGCCTTTAACATCTGTAGCTTGGAGCTGGGTGTGGTATCAGTGGCGTGTGCCTGTAGTCCCAGCTACGAGAGATGCAGAGGTAGGAAAATCTCTAGAGCCCAGGAGTTTGAGTCTAGCCTGGGCAACATGGTGAGACCCATCTCTCAAAAAAAAAAAAAAAAAATCTCAGGCTAACTCAGGACAGACCAAAAAGAGGAAGAGGAAGTCTCATAAGCTGTGGCAGGGAGGGACGGTTTGATCCTAATATCTGTTTCCCTTTCTTCTATGTCATTCAGATCTTTAGCTGTGGTCATGGCTTCCCTGAGTACAGACCATACTTGCAGCTTTCTGGAAGCCAAGTGCAGTCATGTGACTCCGTCCTGGCCAATAGTGTGTAGGGAGAAGTGAGTGGTGTGACACCTGGGTAGGGCTCCTAGAGGGAAATGTGTCCTCCCCTTTGTGTTTTGCCCTTCCTCCTGCTTGCAGTTGCAATGCTGTGGTGCTCCGCTTTGGACCAAAAGGCTGAGTAGAGCCTCCTGGAGATGGTGGAGCCATAAAGCAGTAAAAGCACGGGCCCTGGGAGCTGGTAGCCTCCATACGGCTCAAGCCTGGACTGTTTCATGAGAAAGAATAAACTGCTACCTGCTCAAGTCACTCTTACTTCGGATCTTTGTTCCATCAACCATACCTAAACCCTAGCTAATGTTTATGCTTGCCAAAGCATCTGGAAAGGAATGGAATATGTATTACTCAAAATGACCACGTGCACCAGAGCTATGCAAACGGGCATGCTACACGATACAGCTTGTGATGTGGACGTGCTGCTCCGCTCTTTTCTGGTTTCTCTGACTTATTCGTTTCTCTTTCTTTAGACTCTGGCTCCAGAGTTATCAGCTTTGGTCTCTGGTTCATGCAGTGTTTTCTCATATGTGTTCTTAGGATCCCATGGGCTGTCTCTGCACTGGAACTGAGCACCCTGTGCTGAGATTTCTCCCACCTTGGCTCTTATCACATTGCACTGAAATGACCTGTTTCCTTGATGTCCTCCCCACAGGACCATAAATGCGCTCAGGGCAGGGCTGTTTCTCATCCTACCAGAGAGCCTGTTCCGTATTAAGTCCGCAATGCACTGTCAAGTGATCATACATATGAATGAAAGAAGGAGAGAAGGAATGCATAAAAACCATTGTAAGCTGGAGAGCTGGATGTCAGCACATGTGGGACCTTGCAGTATGGATGTCTGATATAAAATAAGGTTTTATTTGGGAGGGACGCACTAAACATTTAAAATTAAATGCTCTTTATTCTTTGTATAAAGTGAGCTGCTTTCAAACTCAGTGATAGGCATA
Organism: Varecia variegata; assembly: GCA_028533085.1. Lineage (NCBI taxonomy): Eukaryota > Metazoa > Chordata > Mammalia > Primates > Lemuridae > Varecia > Varecia variegata. The sequence goes on along the minus strand of CM052440.1, from coordinate 99,177,044 downwards.
TAACTTTCCGTCCTGTTTTTCTGTTGTTCTCCTTGTCCGTTTCCTTCTACCCTCATGAAACCCGCCCTCTCTGTATCCTTTTATTTGCAAGAAGCAATCTTGTAGTAAATCCCATCCCACTGAGTCAAATTTAGGTCATCTTTTATTTGGTCAAAATATAGTCTTACTGGCAAGTGGTATCACTATTATTCAGGAACACACATATTGTTTTACTTACAGCTGTGTAGTATTTTATGTTCTCATATAAATGTTATGCCTGGGTTATAGCACAGGCAAACTGGACTCCATTTATTTGGAAAAAAAAAATAATGGGAAATCAGATTCATTCTATCCACCTTCCTGACAGTTTCTCATTCCTCAAAGGGGTCCTTGCCCGGGCTGAGCCGTGTTGCTTGGTAAACAGGCTGTCTGCTGACTCTCTGGGATGGTTTTCCCATCGGTTTGCATGGAGCCCTGGGCTGGGGGAGGGGTTTGGGCAGGAAATCTGCCACACGACAGGGACAGGAGCTGCTTGGTTGAGCTCCTTATAGGGAGAAGAGAATTGTCAGGTTCTCCTGGGTGAAGATGTTGGAAGGTAGTTGGAAAAATGTTGACACATTTCTTTGGGCAAGACATTCAGAACAGATGGAAGAATGTAATCCTGGTTGTGGATTTGTGCATCATCATCATCATCATCATTACCATTATCCTGTTCTCAGGGAGGCACCACTTGGCTTAGGGCTGTGCGCGTATGCGTGTGTGTTGTGTGTGTGTGTGTGTGTGTGTGTGTATGTTATTACTTTGCCCAGTCTCCCCCTCACTAGCCAACGGTGAGAGGCAGTCTGCCTCTAAAATCCAGGCTCTGACTGCCGTACTTCTTTTCAGCTCCTGTCAACATACGATTGCCAATTCCATGTCTATATTTATGTATGTCACCGTGTACTTATACGTGTATATACATATGTAGATACATCGCTACTTTTGCAGGGATGTGTGCAGGAACATAGTCCTGGAACTTTTTGCACAGAATGACACAAATAGGAATGGCATTCCAGAATCTCATTTTTAACAGAGTCCTGTCTCCTGGATAATGAGACACATGCTACACGCAGATGAAGTGGAATGTTCAAATCCAGTAAGAAAATGTGCTTGTTTACGCACATTTTTTCTTCCCCCTCTGTAGTAGCAGGGGACATACTTTTGTCAGATGCCTTACTGGAGTGAGTGTGCCTTCTTCGGGGTCCGAAGCAGGGCCAATGCATCCCCCAGGCAAGCCCACTGGGAACCACCAGGAGAGAGAAAGGAGGCAGCGGGGCAGCAGATTTAGGATTTATTGGATTATGACTTCATAGGATGGAAATGGTAACTCGACCATGCCATTCCTCCCAACTCCCCTGGTCTGGGGGTATGGCAGGCAGGACACTGCTCCCATTGGAGGGACGGTTGACAGGTAACTCTAAATGTGGTGTTGCAGGCTCATACCACTGTCTACACTGACGGTACAGAGAAAACTAGGATGGAAGTTATGATGACAGGCAGTGCAGCATGGGGGTTAGGAGTATATGCTTGGGTTCGGATCCTGGATCCCTCAGCTGTGTGTTCTTGGGTGAATTGCTCTAACTCTCAGTGCCTATCAAACAGCTGTCTCATAGAGTTGCTGTGAGAATTAAATGAGATAAAAATATGAATAGTACCTGGAACAGAATAAGCTTTCAATGAATATTAGCTAATATTATTATGAAAACATGATCAAAATGTAGGGTTTATTATTTTTATCAGCTACTAGAGGAATTGACTCTGTTGACAGTAAACAGTTTGTATATTTTGAATGCATATCAGTAGACATTAAATGTTATTATTTATTAAAATTCTGATTTATTAAGTTAAAAAATTAACTAGTAATTTTCATTTAAATTGTTACATATAATAGTATTGTAAAGGAATCATGGTGGAATCACAGAACATAAATGTATGCATTTGTATATTTTATATAGATATATGCATTTATATATCTATGCACAGATTTAAAATTGTGGTAAAAATCACATAATATAAAGTTTACCTTCTTAACCATTTTTAAGTGGAAAGTCCACTAGTGCTGACTGTGTTCACATTGTTGTGTAATAGAGCTCTAGAACTTTTTAAACTTTATTTATTTATTTAGATACAGTCTCGCTCTGTTGCCCCTGCTAGAGTTCAGTGGTGTCATCATAGCTCACTGCAACCTCAAATTCCTGGGCTCGAGTGATCCTCCTGCCTCAGTCTCCCGAGTAGCTGGGACTACAGGCACTAGCCACTACACCTGGCTAATTTTTCTATTTTTAGTAGAGATGGGGGTCTCACTCTTGCTCAGGCTGGTCTTGAACTCCTGAGCTCAAGTGATCCTCCCGCCTCGGCCTCCCAGGGTGTTAGGATTGCAGGCCTGAGCCACCACACCCTGCCTAGAACTTGTTTTATCTCGCAAAACTGAAACTATATATATCAAACAACTCCCTGTTCCTCCTTCCCCCACCGTCTGGCAACCACCCTCTACTTTCTGTTTCCATAATTTGACTACTTTAGGAACTTCATATAAGTGGAGCCAGGCAATATTTGTCTTTTTGTGACTGAATTACTTCACTCAGAATAATGTTCTCTCTTGGAACCTTAGAATAAGGTTCATCCATGTTGTGGCATATGACAGGGTTTCCTTCCTTTTCAAGGCTGCATAATATTCCATTGTATGAATATGCCTTATTTACTTTATTCATTTATCTACATTGGGGCTAATTCTACCTCTTGGCCATTGTGAATAGTGCTGCTAAGAATGTGGGTGTGCAAATATCTCTTTGATTCCCTGCATTCAATTCTTCTGAATGTATACCCAGAAGTAGGATTGGTGGAGCATATGATAATTCTTGTTTTAGCTTTTTGAGTAACTCCCATACTGCAGCTACAAAGTGGCTGCATCATTTCACATTCCCACTAGCAGTGCAGAAGGATTCTTCTTTCTCCACACATCCTCACCAACACTTGTTATTTCCTGTTTTTTTTTTGATAGTTGCCATCTTAATGCATATAAGGTGTTATCTCATTGTAGATTTGATTTGCATTTCACTAATGATTAGTGATGTTGGGCATATACTTTTCATATACTTGTTGGCCATTTGCGTATCTTCTTTGAAGAAATATTTATTCAGGTCCTTTGCCCATTTTAAAATCAGGTTACTTGTTTTTTTGTTGTTGAGTTGTAAGAGTTGTCTATATATCCTGGATATTAACTCCATAACAGATATATGATTTGCAATTATATCATTTTTTTTCTGTAGGTTGCCTTTTCACTCTGTTGAAGTTTTAAAGTTTGATATAGTTCCATTTGTTAATTTTTGCTTTTGTTGCCTGTGATTTTGCTGCCATATCCGAGAAGTCATTGCCAAATCCAATGTCATAAAGCTTTTTGCTATATTTTCTTTTAGTAGCTTTATAGTTTTAGGTTTATATTTAGGTCTTTAATCCATTTTGAGTTAATTTTTGTATATGATATAAGGTAAGAGTTCAACTTCGTTCTTTTGCATGTGGATATCCAGTTTTCCCAGCTCCATTAGTTGAAGAGACTGTCCTTTATTCTACTGTGTGGACATGGCACCCTAGTGAAAGATCATTTGACCATGTCTTAGTCCACTTGGGCTTCTATAAGAGAATACCATAGCCTGCAGGGCTTAGACAGAAATTTATTTCTCACAGTTCTGGAGTCTGGGAAGTCTAAGATTAAGGTGTTGGCAGATTTGGAGCGTAATGAGGCCATACTTCCTGGTTCACAGACAGCACCTTCTTGCTGTGGCCTCACATGGCAGAAGGGACAAGGGAGGTCTTTGGGGTCCCTTTTATAAAAGCACTAATCCCATTCATGAAGGTTCTGTTTTCACGACCAAATCACCTACAAATACCATCACTTTGGGAATTAGGTTTCAACATATGAATTTGTGGGGGACATAAACATTAAGTCTATAAAAGTACATATACACTAGGGTTTATTTCTGAACTCTTTATGCTGTTTCACTGGCCTGTGTGTCCATCTTTATGCAAGCAACACGCTGTTTTGGCTACTGTAGCTTTGTAATATATTTTGCAATCAGGAAGTACGAGGCCTCCAACTTTGTTCATCTTTTTCAAGATTGTTTTGGCAATACTTGGTCCCTTGAAATTCCATATAAATTTTAGGATTTTTTTTTCTATTCCTCTGAAAAATGCCTTTGAGATTTTGATAGGGATTGCATTAAATCTATTCATATATATATTTTTAAACCAAAGATTACTGTAACAACACTGCATTTATTGAATGCTTGGTGTGTGTTTTAGTTTCCTAGGGCTGCCTGCTGAATGGCTTAAAATAACAGAAATTTATTCTCTCGTAGTCTGGAGTCTAGAGGCCTGAAATCACAGCACTGGCAGGCACACGCTCCCTCTGAAAGCTGTAGAGGAGGATTCTTGCCTTTTCCTAGCTTCTGGTGGTTTACTGGAAACCCTTGGTGTCCTTGGCTTTGCAGCAGCAGAATGTCAATCTCTGCCTCTCCTGACACGTGGCTGTCTTCTCCCTGTGTGTTTGTCTCTACTTCTCATAAGGACACCAGTCCTATTGGATTGGGAGTCCACCTTCCTCCAGAGTGACTCCTCTTAACTAGTTACCTTGGCAAAAACCCTATTTCCCAATAAAGTGACATTTTGACGTAAAAAGAGTTAAGACTTCAGACTGTCATTTTTGGGGGCACACAGTTTGACCCATAACAGTATATGTCACTAGAAGTTAGACATCTTTTTTTTTTTTTTTTGAGACAGAGTCTGGCTCTGTTGCCCGGGCTAGAGTGAGTGCCGTGGCGTCAGCCTAGCTCACAGCAACCTCAAACTCCTGGGCTCAAGCGATCCTACTGCCTCAGCCTCTTGAGTAGCTGGGACTATAGGCATGTGCCACCATGCCCGGCTAATTTTTCTATATATATTTTTAGCTGTCCAGATAATTTCTTTCTATTTTTAACGGAGACAGGGTCTCGCTCTTGCTCAGGCTGGTCTCAAACTCCTGACCTCGAGCAATCCTCCTGCCTCGGCCTCCCAGAGAGCTAGGATTACAGGCGTGAGCCACCGCGCCCGGCCTAGAAGTTAGACATCTTATCTCATTTACTCCTTACAGTGACCTTATGAGATTAATAGCTGTTATCCTCCTTACACAGATGAGGACATGGAGCTTTAGAAGAATTCAGCGACCTGCCGGGGTTTTCTGACTGAGGATGCCAATCCACCCCAACCACTTGCCTTTCTACACAGCCAGGCACTTTGACGCTTAGAGGACCCTTACATGTTAGCTTTTTAGAGATGGTTTTTATTATGCTTCTGTTTAATCCAAAGATTTTCCAGATGGTCAAGTTACCTGGCCTGAAAAGGAAGTTTCCCTCAGGCTGGAGCAGGCCTGTCTGGTCAGATTTTGTCCTGTCCTTCCCGGACATGAATACAACGTTGATCTCTTAAGGGGCTTTGGGCTTGGGACCAGCAGTACAGAAAGGTCTAGAATCCAGACCTAGGGAAAATGCAGACAAGATTCAAACTGTACAAGGGTAGTGATTTCCTGGTTGTACGGATGTCATACATAGTGATATGTGAGACCCCAGGTGAACACATGGGTTATTGTCCTTGATGGAGCAAAGTGTCTGCTTCCATCTCTGGCCTTTCCTGTTAGTTTTTGTCTTTAGCCTTCCCAAGACTGATCATATTGGGGAAATGGAAACAATTTCATGTTACTCCCACCCTTGCCCTAAAATTGCTTTTGGGGAAAAAAATGGCAATGAAACCCAAGTCTGCATATCTAACTCTTCTCAGGAATATTTATGTCTTAGCAGAAGGTGAAGACAAAGGAATTGAACTCGATCAGTTCTTCCTATTCCTTTTTCTTAAAAAAAGCAACAAAATTATTTTTTCCAGTTAAATTAGAATGTATTTGGAAATTCAACATAGAAAAGGAGACAAAATCGGAGGTCCCTTGGCTGGGGCTGGAGTGGGGTGTCTGGAGCTGCTCTTGGGGCAGCCTGCAAGGGCCCCTGCACAGCACCCCAGGGCTCTAGGGAGCCCAGCTCCACACCATTGGCCCAGATCACCTCTTAAGTTACTTGAGCGAAGAGAAGTCTCTAAGACTCTAAGAGGTCTCCCCAAGCCCCAGGGCTGCTGACCGGTACTGGTCTGTGGCCTGTTAGGAACCGGGCTGGAGATGAGTGGTGGGTGAGAGGGAAGCTTCATTTATATTTATGGTCCCTCCCCCTCACTTGCATCACTGCATAAGCTCCGCCTCCTGTCAGATCAGTGGGGGCATTAGAATCTCACAGGAGCAGGAACCCTGCTGTAAACTGCGCGTGCGAGGGATCTAGGTTGCGCTCCTTATGAGAATCTAATGCCCGATGATCTGAGGTCGAGCTGAGGCGGTGATACTAGCCCTGGGGAGTGGCTGCAAATACAGATTATCATTAGCAGAGAGGTTGGACTGCACAGTAAATGTAATGCGCTTGCATCATCCCGAAACCATCCCCTACCCAGATCCACGGAAAAATTGTCTTCCATGAAACCGGCCCCTGGTGTCAAAAAGGTTGGGGACCTCTGCTCTAAGATACATTAAGAGAATAAAGTGAGAGACAGAAGAGCCCATGCAGTGTGGTCCGGTTCCTCTCTCTAATAGTCGGTATTTCTCTATTACCGATGTGTATATAGGTGAGAAAGAAGTCGGGAAATCCACAATACCTGTGAGAATAGTCTGGAAAGGCAGCGGGATTAGAGGGGAAAAATGAAGAGAACTTTCAAACTTGAGTTGTTTGAAGGCTTTTTTTGCAGTGTTCATCCACTTAGATGTCACATATGTAATTAAAAATAAATTTAAAAGAGTGACACATACATATGTCTGTATGTCTGTAATGAATCTGCCGTTGTCTGCCCACAGCACGTGGGCAGAGTTTATTTGTTTGGATGAAACAATGTTTCTTCTCATTATACATGGCCACACTCAGGTGTGATCTTTCTTTAGTACCTTTGAAATATTTGATCCATATATTTCTGGTTTATTTTGGGTATTGACATGGTGTGATTCTTCAGTGGAGAAACTGATACAAGACTGAAGGCACCTTTGACAAAAAGCCCCTTTGCCTCCCTCTTTCTTCCTCTTCCCTTAATCAATACAAAGTCACATTTTACCAAAGGCAGACCCTCACTGGAGGATGTTTGTGGAGACTTTACAGAGGAAGGCGTCCTTCTCACACTGAGAGAAGGTATTTTACTTTTTCTCTCGCCTAGCTGGGAAGGCTCCAAGAGTGAGAATTTCCCTGCAGCCCAAAAGGAAACCAAGTGAACGATTTTTTTTTTTTGAAGAAGGGTTTATGGCCTGCCATAGCTTTCACCACTAGCTGCCTAACACAAGGTTTCTGTTTCAAAGAAAGGATGGAGGTGTGCGGAGCAAACAATCCCACTTACTCTTGATTCTCCCCCTCTCCATGTAGTGCATTTGCAGTTAAAACCTGCAATAACCAGCCTGAGCAACATAGTGAGATCTTGTCTCTACAAAAAATAGAAAAAATAGAAAAATTAGCCAGACATGGTGGCATGCACCTGTAATCCTGGCTACCTGGGAGGCAGGAGGATCGCCTGAGCCCAGGAGTTTGCAGTGAGCTATGATGATGCTATGATGAACAGGACCTTGTCTCAAAAATCAAACAAACAAACAAACAAACAAACAATAAACAAACAAAAAACCTGAGATGAGAAATGATTCAGATTTGTTGTGATTCCAATAAACCCCTCCTCTGCCAAGACAGAGCTGACTTTCCAAGTTCTAGTCCTCTTCCTCTGCGCATTCTTACTGAACTTTCTTCTCTATATAATTGCAGCAAAACTGTAACAAGACACAAAGTCCTATCTGCAAACTAGCAGAGATATGGCGAGGAAGGAAGCCTGCCCTGTGTACTCAGGAAAGTGTCTGTTCACCCATTCACATAGCAGTTTATTGAGTTTCTACTAAGTGCCAGCTACAGTAATAATTACTGGGGATGAAGAATTGATTGAGACATGATCCATAAGCTTGCCCTAAAGGAGCCCACAGTCTAAATAGGTTGGTATTTCTGAGGAATCACAGACTACAGATTTCAGAGTCAAAAGAAAATCTGAATATACTTCCCATCCATGTCTTAGAAACCGGGCTTGTTCCAATTAGCAAAACTGAACACAGCTGGCTAGATAGTGGGAACGTTGATCTCTATCTGTTAAAAGTTGATGCATCAGTATATATAGCTAGATAAATTATAAGTTATTCTTTTTAAAAATTCTTATTTCCTTTTTCTCTATTGCTATTGGCACATGAATTTGTTTTTTTTCATCAAATGAATTTGTTGACAAGGGCACATTTATATGTTTGTTATGTGTGTAGAAAACTGCAAGGAAAAAAGTACGGAAATGTCCTCTCACTTAAAAGGCAGTGGTCTAAGCTATGAAGGTCATTCTTGGGACAATTGGGGAAATTTAAATATGGGCTGTGCAGTAGTTTGTGTTAAACTTCCTGATGTGATCATTGGACTATGGTTATGTAGGAGGATGTTGTTGTTCTTAGAAGTGCTGAAGTTTCTGAATGAAGTGTCATGATACCTTCAAGGAACTCTTAAATGACTCAGTCGAAAATAAAAATTTAAGTAAATTAGGAATAATTAAAACTATATGTATATATAGTCATGCACTGAATAATGACATTTCGGTCAATGACCGAATTACCTTTCTAGGTTTAGGTAAGTAAATACTTACCACAGTGTCAGAATTGCCTACAGTATTCAACACAGTAATATGCTGTGCAATTTTGTAGCCTGGGAGTAATGGGCCATGTCATATAGCCTAGGTACATGGTAGGCTGTACCGCCTAGGTCTGTGTAAGTGCATTCTGTGATGTTCACATGACAATGAAATCACATAGCAAAGCGTTTCTCAGAATATATCCCTGTCATTAAGTGATGCATGACTGTATATGTGTATGCGTGTGTGTGTGTGTGTGTGTGTGTGTGTGTGTATGTGTGTGTGATGCATCTTGATTAGGCTCTCCCCAACTCCCAACCTCTCAGGACAGTCTGTGTAATTGTTCTTAACGATTTGTGGCTCCTCCCTCGGGAAAAGATTATCCTCCCTTTGCCCCACTAATGTCAAGCTTGGTCACTTGCTTTGGATGCTGAAATTTGAGCAAAGTGGCACTTCCAGGTAGAAGTTTAGCAGCCAGTGCATGGTTACGGCCCCTCACTGTAAGAGTCCCTCTGAAATGGTGCCATGCAGCAGTGGGACAGCATTGCTACTCTGGGGTTCACATCTTAGGCCAGGCCTTAGGTTCCCTTCTAGTTACTAACCTCCAAGGAGTAATGCCCATCAATTCATGAGTGGATTAGTAAAATGTGGTATATGTATACCATGGAATATTACTCAGCAATAAGAAATAATGGTGACATAGAGTGCCTTTTGTTCTCCTGGATAGAGTTGGAACCCATTCTATTAAGTGAAGTATCTCAAGAACGGAAAAATAAGCACCACATGTACTCACCAGCAGATTGGTTTCCCTGATCATCACCTAAGTGCACATTTGGGAATAACACCAATTGGGTTTCGGACAGAGGTGGGGGCGGGGGAGAGGATGGGTGTATACCTACATAATGAGTGTGTTGCGCACTGTCTGGGGAATGGACACGCTTGAAGCTCTGACTCGGGGGGATGGGCGGGACATAGGCAATATATATAACCTGAACTTTTGTACCCCCATGATAAGCTGAAATAAATAAACAAAAAATAAATAAATAAAAATAAAAAAAAAGAGAAAAAAAAAGAGTCATTGGAAATTTTATCCAATTAAAAAAACACAACAAAAACAAAAACCCCCCAAAAAACTAGGCCCCTCTTTTGGCTTTTTCTCCTTGGCCCTTGTCTTGCTGTTCTTTACTCTAGCAGTCATTGGACAATAAACCTCTCTCGCTCCCGGCCGAGCATGCCGAGGTTTCTGTAGAGCACGTACGCTCCATTTCAGGGTGAGCTAATTTCACGACTGCTTTCTGCGGTAGAGAGCCATCCTCTGCGGGGGACCAGAGCCCACGGGCTGCTCAGCTGAGGTATGGACGTGTCCCTGGCAAGTGCTCCTTTTGTCCTGCCCCTGTGCCTGGCTCTCCTGGCCCCCTTCATGGAGACTGGACATTTACATCCCCTTCCTTCTCCTTCACGTCGATTTCCTCCCTGTGCCGACGCTCGTATTTCGGACTCCTCTCCTCCAAATATCAGTTTACTTATCTGTGGAATGGATATAGGAACACCTACCTAGCAAGGTTGTCTGGAGGGTCAATGACAGGACAAGGCAAAGCCCCCAGCACTGCGCGTGGCAGGAGTCAGCACTCACTCAGCACGGTAGTGTCACTTCTCTTTTCACTGTTAGCCTGGTTGATGAGGACAGAGGGCTTTCCATTGTCTGTCTGCCCATTACAGATACCCTTCCCTATTTGTCTTGGGCCTGAAATTGCTGCTTCTCTCTTTTTTTCTTCTTTGTCACTAGAGCAGGTGCTGCATTTTAGCCCTGCCATTTAGGACTCAGTTTGCTCTTCTGTTCCTCTCTCAAGCCACTCGGCACCAACCCCTCCCTGCAACTTTTGGCTTTGTGTGTCCTTTCTTCTGGGTTTTCGTTGTCCTCCCCAGGGGCCATGAACCCCTCTGCCATCTGCCCTCACCTGGCCCAGCTGTTTTTAGGTCACCTAATCCTTCTACATTATTCTCTTCCCAGCTAATCAACAAATGGCCGTATTTTCCAAGTCACTCCCACAGATGCCTCCTCTGTTTCTTGAAAAATACTTGACATTGATGTTTCAATACAACTCTGGCCCCTGCAGATGCCTCTTCTGAACTTCTAACCGCCACTCCCCATCAGGGTGGGAAGGGGGTCCTCTCTCCAGCTCATTGCAGGCCGCACCCTCCTGAAGACGAACTGACCACAGTCTGGTGCAAGGACATAAACTCCAACATTCAAATCTGTCCATCTGTCTTTTGATTATAGAGGCAAGAAGCCCTCAGAAGTTTCCAGGGGCAGCCTGAAGGATGCTTCTGACCCATTCTGAATTTTATCACTGGTCTGCAAATTCGCCCAGGACTTACTCCTTCCTATCCAGTTGATTAGAGGAGCGCGTCCCTAACCTGCTAACATTTCAGACCGACTTCAGAAATATATATATTTTTTTCCTTTTTCAATATACTCCCCACAGGATTAGAAATTAAGGAAGACATCCTACAACACAAAATAGTTATCTGCCCTCACACCCCCTCCTCTAAGTCTATTTCAAAAGACTTTCAAGGAAACAAAACTCCCCAGAAGGAAAAGACGTTGACTCTCTCTTGCTTTTTTGGCAGGAGTTCACACCAAGCACTCAAATAACGCAGCCTAGGCTGCATTGGTGTTTTGAGGTGACTTGAGTGGATTAGTGAATGAGGAGTGAGGGCAGGGATGAAGGGTTGTCATTGTCACAGAGGCAGTTGAGTAGAGCCAGCCCTCCTTCCGTGCCTTGCCTCTGCCCTTAAACTAGTTCTTGGATATTGGGCAAGTTACTTAACGGGTCTACGTTTCAGATTCACGGGGATAATGATACCTCTGTTTCTGGGCTGTTCAGCTGGAATGATGTCACATAGCAGGAGCACCTGGGACCACGTGGGTACCCCGGGGAATGGTGGGGATTTGCGTTGTGGGGGCTTTTCTGGCTGGCTATGGTCACTTCTGACCTGGGATAACTAGCTAATTTCAGGCGAGGTGATGTGATTCTGCAGGGCAGAGCTGGACTGCCAGATTTTATAGCTTGTGACTTTTAATGGTTCCTGCAGTTGACAGCCCTTCTCCCTGCAGCCAAAGTGAACTTGTTAGCCTGCAGTTTATTTTTCATTTAAATAGCACTTTGCATTTCCAAGGTGCTTAACAGTCATTAATTCATCCTTCCTTCTGCTAGGACCTACTCTTATCTTCTGTTTACTTTTTTATTTATCATACTTATCTTTGCAGACTGGGGAGCTCCCTGGAGAGGTTCACCCAAGATCGTGCAGACCTGTTCTGGGAGTTGCAACTCTGTTGTTGTTCACATCCCAGTTCTGGGCCAAGGTCATGGGCACATGTTACTTCTTACTGTCCAGAGATCACTGGGTGAGATCAAAGGACTTTTGGGTTTTGGGGGAAGGATTCCCAAAGTAAGTGTCTGCTAGAACCGCTCTTGCTTCACATGGGGCAAATTTCGGGGGAAATGTTCACATACAGGCCCTTGAATCTTAGGATCTTGGACCTCCACGTTGATTCTAGAGACGTTGCACCAACTAGCTGCTGGCCTTCATCTCCTTTCACTGTGAGTCAGTTTGGCCAAGATTTGAACGTTGATCCAGCTGTTTGGGCAAAACGACTTGATTAGATTTTCCCCTTCTGTCTTGTAAAGAACTTGTGTTATAAGAAATCACTTTACTTTGTCGCTCTGAAACCAGAAATGATCCAGCCACTGCCCAGCCCCAAATGCTCACCTCTCTTTTTCCCTTCTTCCAGGTCTGTGGCCACTTCTCAGATCTTTTCTCAAGTCTGATAATGTCGGAATTTGATTTCTGCTTAACAAAATATTTAATAATTATATCACAATCAAATCATTGGCCAGGAATATCCAGCTCAGAGGCTAATTTGTAGCCTCATCCACAGGTTACTAGTTTCAGCTATTCAGTTTTATGAAGCAGTTAAAGTTTTCCTTTTGTTTTGTCTTTCTACTTCTTTTTTTTTTTTAAGATGCAGAATCTTGCTCTGTCACCCAGGCTGGAGTGCAGTGGTATGACCATAGCTCACTGCAGCCTTGAACTCCTGGGCTCAAGTGATCCTCCTGCCTTGGCCTCCCAAAGTGCTGGGATTATAGGCGTGAGCTGCCATGCCCAGCCAAAATTAAAAAAAAATTTTTTATGTCTTTTAGAGACGATGTCTCAGTGTGTCATCTGGGCTGGAGTGCAGTGGCATGATCAGAGCTCACTGCAGACTTGCACTCCTGGCCTCAAAGGTTCCTCCCACCCCAGCCTCCCAGGTAGCTTGGATTACAGGCATGAGTCACCATGTCCAGCTTTAAAAAGCTGTTCTGTTTTCTACCACCCCAGAGTAAGTGCCATCATCAGAAATTACTTTCTCAGCAACATCCTCCTTCGTAAGCAAGTATGGTGAAGACCTCTAAGGGAATGCAGATGTAAAACTTTTAATTTCAGAGATACAAAAACATGAATGAACCATGCTCTTTGTAGTATAGCATACTCAGAGTTGCCATCAAGTGTATTTATTAGCAAATATTATTTTTCCCTGTTTCCCACTTTTGCTCCCTAACATACAGCTTAAGCTCCTATAAATTCCATAATTTTACTTCACCTTTATATAATGCTAATAATTAGCCAAATGCTCCAGCAAAGTTTAGGCAAGTCCCAAAGCCCTTAATCAGTCCATAAAGGATAAAGACACTATGGGAACGTGCATATACAGAAACGTTCAATTCTGTAGTAACAACAGAACCATCATCATACACAGCAGCAGGAAGAGTTACTAGACAGAACTGCAAATGAGTTCTATTTCTAGCCTTGGCATGGAGCTGCTTTGTCAACTGAGAGAAAGCAATTTTGATCATACTGCTTAAAATCCTTCATTAATTCCTTTTCACCTAAAGGAATCAAGTCCAAAATTCTTAGTGTGATTCTACTCTCATCTCCCCAACCCCTTTCAATCTTGCAGTCCAGCCTTAGGGTCCTCTAAACACCACACACAATTCCCATTCGTATAATGTCCCCTTTTACCCAACTGGTGACCTTCTACTTACCCTGCATTACCTACGTCCCCCTTGGAACGTCAGCTACGTAGGCCTCTCTTTCTGGAAGAGGTTACTCTGTGCCTTGTCCACATTTCTGTTGTAATTTTCGTCACGTTCTATCATAATTTACTTGGAAACTTCAGGTCAGCAATTCTGTTTTATTCATCTCAGCATTCCTAGTGCTGGACTCACAGTACCTGCTTAATAAATGTGTACTAGTTTTTTTTTAAATTGTTCATTTCATTGCCTGTCCCCATTTTTTGAGTTCACTTTGTCTACCTGGAAGTTATGTTTAACCCTAGCTCAGGGAACTTGCAAGCCAAATTTTTTGTATCCTCAAATATTTTCAAATCTCATAGCAATACTAGGTATTACAACAGTAGCGACCTCACTTTTAATCCTCTTTTCAGGGACAATGGGACTGTGTCCCTGTGCTTTTCCAAAGAGCAAGGATTGCATTTATCTCTCGAACCCATCTTCCTGCCCAGCCATTCACATTGTTCTCTGAAAGCCCACCTCTGTCCTTGGAGTGTGCTGTCAAGTAGCTTAAAGGAAGCCACTCTTCAGAGAGAAAATAAATTATGAGACCAAAACAACAATTCAAAGACCCTGATGCTCTCAGTAAAGTATATTGATCATTTCTGCTAACCATAGTTGGAGAATCTCCAGAAAATGGAAACATCAATAGAAAAATAGACACTAGGGGCTGGTGCGGTGGCTCATGCCTGTAATCTCAGCACTTTGGGAGGCTGAGGCAGGAGGATGGCTTGAGGCCAGGAGTTTGAGGTTGCAGTGAGCTATGATAATGCCACTGCACTCTAGCCTGGGCAACAGAGCAAGACCCTGTCTTTAAAAAAAAAATTAAAAGAAAAGAGAACAGTTTTTAAAGCCAGCTGTGTTGTGTATATGATCTTGGACTAATTACCTCACTATTCAGAGCTCTGATTTGCTCATCTGTAAAATGGGAATGAGAATACCTAGTTCACTGGAAGGTTGGGAGGACTGACTATATTATTGAGTTAGTACTGATAGAGGTTATGAATGTCGGCTCTGAGATCAGATACTGTACTGGGTTGAATGATATCCCATCAAAATTCATGTTTTTGTAGAACCTTAGAAGCCAGTCTGACCCTATTTGGAAATAGGATCTTTGTAGATGTATTTAGTCAAATTAAAATGAGGTCATACTCTATAATGGTAATAAAAACCCCCTGAAAACAAGTGTTGGCAAGGATGTAGAGAAATTGAAACTCTGTGCACTGCTGGTGGGAATGTAAAATGGTGTAGGTGCTATGGAAAACAGTATGGAGGTTCCTAAAATATTAAACGTAGAATTACTGTATGATCCAGCAATTCCACTCCTGGGTGTATACCCCAGAGAATTAAAAACAGGGATTCAAATAGATATTTGTACACCAATGTTCATAACAGCATTATTCTCAATAGCCAAGAGGTGCAAGCAGCCCAAGTGTCCATCAACAGATGGATACCTAAAGAAAATTCTGCATGCAGACAGTGGAATACTATTCTGCAATGAAAAGGAATGTGATTCTGATACATGCTATAACATGGGTGAGCCTTGAAAACATGCTAAATGAAATAAGCCAGACACAAAAGGAGAAGTAGTGCATGATTCCAGTTATATGAGTCGCCTAGAATGGTCAAATTCATAGAGAAGGAAAGTAGAATAGAGGTTACCAGGGGCTGGAAAGAGGGCAATAGGGTGTTATTGCTTGGTGGGTACAGAGTTTCTGTTTGGGGTGATGAAGGGGTTTTGGAAATAGATAGTGGTGATAGTTGCACAACATTGTGAATGAAATCAATGCCGCTGAAGTGTACACTGAAAAAGGGTCCAAATGGTAAATTTTTATATGTATTTTATTACAATAAAAAAATAAAGAGGTCACACTGGATTAGGGTGGGCCATTAATTCAATCACTGGTGTCCTTATAAGGAGTGACACAGAGAGAGGAGAATACCCCATGAAAATGGAGACAGAGATTGGAGTGATGTGTCTAACAAGCCTGTGGACGCCAACATTGCTGGAACCACTGGAAGCTAGGAGAGCGGCACGGAACAGATCTTCTGTAAGGAACCGCCCACACCAACGTGTTGATTTCATACTTCTCGCCTCCAGAACTGCGCGAGAATGAATTTCTGTTGTTTAAAGCCAGCCACTCGGTTTGCGGTAATTTGTTATGGCAGCCCCAGGAAACTGATACAGATGACCTAGGTTTAAATCCCAGCTCTGCCACTTACTTGCACAGATGTGGATAAGTCACAACTTCTCTGAGCCCCAGCTTCCTTAGCTGTGAAATGGAGCTAATGATACATACCTCAGAGGGTTATTAGGAAGATTAAATGAGATAAAATGTAAACTTTTCACATAGTGCTCGGTACATAGTAATCACTCAAAAAATGTGAGTTATCAATAACAATTGATAATGATGAGTAACTCCGCGAAAGGAAAATTCACTTGGCAGAGGCTGGCTCAATGAGCCTCTATGCCAACAGGATTTGTTTGAAAATCAATTGGGAAGGGGTAATGAAGAGATGTTGGTGAAGGTGTAATTCTGTTAAATAGAAGGAAGAAGCTCTGATGTTCAGTGGTACAATGGGGCAACTATAGTTGACGATAGTTTACTGTATTTCAGAATAGCTAGAAGTTTTCAAATGCTCCCAACATAAAGCAATGATGAATGTTTCAGGTGAACCTTGTCCCAGTTACCCTGATTTGATCATTGTATGTTGTGTGCTTGTTTCAAGATGTAACATGTAATCCATGAATATGTACAATTATTATGTATCAATAAAAAAAATAAAATCAAAAGGATTTAAAGAAAATTTACTTTCCCATTCTCGTTACAGAAAAAACATGTGGGGAAAGTGTGTTATTTGAGCTAGCATCACCAAAATGGATGTGAAAGTTGAATGATTTCACGGGCTCCAAGAGGGTTAGAGAAATTGACAAGCTCATCAACCTCCCCCTCTCTCTGGGACGCCTACCCGTGCGCCCACGTGGGCTGTCACACTTAGGAGTAGAGAGCTGAGTTCTTCCACTACAATGGTGCCTTTTCTGCCCGGCGGCAAGGGGACTGTGCCTCAGCTGCACAGGTGTGAGCGTCCAGGTTCCCTGTGCAAATTGCAGACTCTGCAGGGAAGATTTGCAAAGCCAGAATCGCTTGCTGGAAGACTAAAGAGGGAGTGTATTTGATTTCATTTGGTGATAAATGGGGAAAAATAATCCATTTTTCAAAAACTAGTTCCACACCCTTGACGTACTATAAACTGGAGTTTAATCTATGAGAGAGCGGGAGGCATTGGCAATGGATGGGTGGGAGGGCAACAACTGTTGTCTATCACTTATGGTTAGATTAACTGTTCTCCCTACCAACACATTTATTGTCTTTATCAACACTAACATGTTTACCTCTTATAGGTGCCGTGTTGGACTGGTTCAGTGTGCATGCTCCCTTGTGCTCGCAACAGTTTACAGGGCTGAATCCATTGGTCTGCCCAGGCCAAAGTTACATTTTCAGTACAGTTTGTCCTTCATATCCTTGGATTCCGCATCTTGGTTTCCAAATCTGCAGATTCAACCAACTGCAGATTGAGAATATTTGGGGGAAAAAAAAGCCCAAAACACACAAATTTAGAAACAATATGGCATAACAACTATTTACATAGCATTTTCATTATTAGGTATTCTAAATAATCCAGACATGATTTAAAGTATATGGAAGGATGTACTGTAGGTTACATGCAAATACTACACTGTTCTCTAAGGGACTTGAGCATCCATGGATTTTGGTATCCACAGGGTCCTAGAACCAATGCCCCTCAGATCCTGAGGGATGACTGTAGTCCCTTTTGATAATGAAATCTATAATTTATAAGGGGTTTCAGCACAGTCATCCAACATCGTACTCAAAACGGCCCTGTGAGTCAGGATAGGACTGGTCTTATCATCTCTATGTTGCATGTAGGGACTCTGAGTCTTGACTTGCCAGATTCGAAACACTGGTTGGTGGTTGTTTAATGTGTCCAAAAACAAGGTAGGCTTCCCACAATCAGAGCCCTAGACGCCAGAAGACAGGTCATAAAACCTTCTGAGAGTAGAGGGAGGGCCCAGGCCAGGCCAGGTGAGGGCTGGTGGGTCAGAACAGACAGGTAGGAGTAGGTAACCTATGGAATTGGGCAGACCAGAAGGCAGCATTAATTCCTGAGGCCCATTTTGCACACTAGAGATGAGGGACTTTTACCTTTCCCGGCATGGATCTTTGACAGAAAGTGGAGTCCACCACAAAGCATGGACAGTGCAGGAGTCTGGGCCCTCTGAGCCCTGGTCTTCTGATGATCCACCAAATTCTGCCTACCTGACATCCTATTGCCTGCCTGCATGGGCCCATTGCCTGTACCAAGCTCTCCAGCACTTCCCAGACTAATATTGTCTATTGCATGTTATTGGATATGGTGTATTGAATTGCTTGCTAACTGTTCCACAGAGACCAGCCTTATCTGCCTGTATCATTTTTTTTTTTTTTGCTTTAATTGCTCTTAGGATAAAACATAAACTCCTTAACATGGCCACCAGGCCCCCGCCTTCCACTCTGGCCAGCTCTGGCCGTGACACCCCTGTCCCCTCCACTGCAGCCAAACTGGCCTTCTTGTAGTGCCATTTGGCCTTGCTTACTCATCCTTCATCTCTTAGTTTAGCGCTTTCCCCGAATCACTCTGGTAGGATGTCTGCCTTCTACTTTTAAAAAAAAATTGCAGCAAAACCCATATCACATAAAAATTTACCATCTTAACTATTTTTAAATGTCTAGTTCAGTGGTGTTAGGTACATTCACATTGTTATGCAACTGATCTCCAGAACTCTTTTCATCTTGCAAAACTGAGACTCTGTACTCATTAAACAACATCTTCGCCCTAGCCCCTGGCAACCACCATTCTACTTTCTATGTCTATGAACTTGACTACTCTAGTTACCTCAGGGAAGCAGAATCATACTTTGTCTTTTTGTGATTGGATTATTTCACTTAGCATAATGTCCTGAAGGTTCATCCATGTTGTAGCATATATCAGAATTTCCTTCTTTTTAAAATCTGAATAACATTCCATTGGATTTATATACCACATTTTGTTTATCTACAATGCTTGGACACTTGGGTTGCTTCCACCTTTTGGCTATTGTGAATAGTACTGCTAGAACATGGGTGTACAAGTATCTCTTTGAGACACTGCTCTCTTGGGAATATATCCAGAAGTAGGATTGCTTGATCATACGCTTGATCCTATGGTAATCCTATATTTAATTTTTTAAGGAACCTCCATATTATTTTCCATAGTTGTTGCACCATTTTACATTCCTACCAAGAGTGGACAAGTGGGATTCCCACAACCCCATTGATGGGATTAGTGCCCTTATAAAAGGGCTTGAGGGGGCAAGATTGTCCCTTTGCTCTGCCATCATTTCTGCCATTCATTTGTTCCTTTCCCCCTTCTGCCATGAGAGGACACAGCAACAATTTCTTTACATAGGATGTCTACCTTTTACTTTTGAAATTTCTGCATCAAGGGTACTATGATTTGAATGGATGTGTCCCTCTAAAATCCATATGTTGGAACTTAAACCCCAAGATGGTGGTACTGAGAGGTGGGGCCTTTGGGAGGTAATTAGGCTATGAGGACTCTACCTTCACAGATGGGATTAGTGCCCTTATAAAAGGACTTGAGGGAGTAAATTTGTTCCTTTTTCTCTCCCATCTTTTCTGCCATTCATTTGTTCCTTTCCCCCTTCTGCCATTAGAGGACACAGCAAGAAGGCACCATCTTGGAAGCAGATAGTGACCCTTTACCAAATCTGCTGATGCCTTGATCTTGGACTTCCCAGTCTCCAGAACTGTGAGAAATAAATTTCTGTTGTTTATAAATTACCCAGTCTAGGTATTTTGTTATAGCAGCAGGAACAGACTATGACAGAGGGTATTCTGTTGCAATTAAGTCCCAGGCACAGACAGCTTTCTAATCAGTCAGGGTAAACTTGGTCAGGGTTGACCACTAATGCACAAGGTCAACTACCTTTCTAATTTCAGTTGCACACTTAGGCACCCCTAACATTTGCAGGGTGCAAGAACAAGAGTTTATATGGAGGCCCAAGAACTATGTATATAAATATTTCAGAAGTTGCAAACTGCTAAATAACTTTTTATACTCTACTTTGTCAAATACATTGTCATTAACATCAAATTTAAAAATCTGTGTAAAGCTGTGGTTTTTATTTGACTACATGTTGGCACTATATCAAAGCCAATTGAATTTAAATATTATTATGCATGTCAGAGTATTCTAATAAGCTTGGGGTGTTTGGACCAGCAATAAACAAAGGTGTACATAATTCATAAACATTATATATTCTATAACATTTTCCCCAGTTCTATTAAAGTACAATTAACAAATAAAAATTGTATATATTTATGGTATATAATATGATGTTTTGATATATAAATAATAAAATGGTTAAATTAAGCTAATTAACATATCAATCATGTCACATATAACTATCTTAGTAATTTTTAAATATTCAATACATTATTATTAACTCTAGTCACCCTGCTGTAGAATAGATCTTCAGAACTTATTTTTCCTGCCTAACTGAAACTCTGTTCCCTTTGACCAACATCTCTCAATTTTTCCCTTGCTCCCTAAGCCCCTGGAAACCCACCATTCTACTCTCTGCTTCCATGAGTTCAATAGTCCATAACACTTATTTGTCTTATTTTTGTTTCAGCAAAATCATAATTTTGTTATAGTCATAATTTTTGCATAATTTGTATTATATGAATATTAATGATCTTTAACAATATGAATATATTTTTATCACAAAATATAATGAAGATTCAGTTGACCCTTGAACAACATGGATTTGAATTGCGTGGGTCCACTTATATGTGGATTTTCTTCCACCTGTGCTACCCCTGAGACAGCAAGACGACCTCTCCTTCTCCTCCTCCTCCCCATCCTCAGCCTACTCAACGTGAACAAGATGAAGGTGAAGACTTTTATGATGATCCACTTCCACTTAGTGAATAGTAAACATATTTTCTCTTCCTTATGATTTTTTTATTATTATCTTCTTTTCTCTAGTTTACAGTATTATAAGAATATAGTATATAATACATGTAGCATACAAAACATGTGATAATCAACTGTGTATGTTATCAGTAAGGCTTCTGGTCAACAGTAGGCTGTGAGTAGTTAAGTTTTTTTGGGGGAGTCAAAAGTTGACTGTGTGTGGCAGGGCTGGTGCTTCTAACCCCCAAGTTATTCAAGAATCAACTGTAAATGTTAAAAAGTGAAAAATTAAAATGGTTTTTTGCATGTTTTCAAAATTTTTCTTTTGAAAATTCAAAATTATCCAAAGCAAAAGGCAAAATACAAATTATAATTAAAATGTCTAAAAGTTTTAAAAATAAAGATGATTTAAATAGAGACATATGTAATTTCTTTGATTGAAAATTTAATTACCTCACTCAATGTTTTTATAAAAATAAAACTATTTGCAATGCTAGCATTCTATATCCATCCAGTTGCCAATGTTAAGAATCAGTGTCACTGAATCAGTTCCATAGTATTTATACTCCTACAAATATACATTTGTAAATTTAAGAGTAAGATGAGTTTAATATTATAGAATGTTTCTCAACTGTCATGTGCAACCGTGGGAAAAATCATGCTAATTTATGAGTAGCTTTGGAATCCCTAATTGGAACACAGAGAGAAGCAGAAAATGATACCTTGTTATGCAACAATCTATGGCATTTTATGCAGCCTGAGAGGAAGTTTTCGACAAAAAAATCTGTGGTTGGTTTACCTTTCACTTAACACTTTTTCCTCTCAAGTTCTCCCAGCACTTTGAAGGAGGGTGTGCTGCAGATGTTGGCGGTGATGAAATCCACAGATATTGTCTATGGCCATACCACCCTGAATGTGCCTGATCTCATTTGTTCTAGGACGCTAAGTAGGGTTGGGCCTCGTTCGTACTTGGCTGGGAGACACAGATGTTGAAAGCACCGGACACAGTAATTTTTTGAGGGAACAAGGCAGAATAATGGGGAGGCGCTCTCCTGGGGCCTGAGTAGGGTTGGTAGGATGCTGTGTGGGGCTTTCCCACAGTGGGCTGGGCAGGATTCTCTAGCTTGGGACCTTCAGCCCATATTTCTGAGGCTACATCTCCAAAGCTCTGATATGCATTTATCCCTATGCCAATTGCTTTTCTAATTAGCATAGTGAATGTTGGAAATGGTGTTCGATTGCTGGTATCAGTGGCTTTTTGATTAGTGTGATGAATGATAAAAATGTGCTCCTGGTGAAATTATAGGTACTCAGCATTTATGTGTTGGTTGGAATATTTTCGGGACTTCCTAACTTGCATGAACAGAGAGTTAAGAATGTAGTGAGGCTCATGGCTTGTATCCATGGGAATGGTTCCTGAGGCTTGATTCTGAAGGGGTCCAGAATATGCCACCCCAACGTATCTTACTTTGGCATACTGGCTATTTTGAGCTGAAGGCAAATGAGAAACAGCAGACATAGGAAGGGTTCTCTGCCCTCTCCCTAAATACCTAACAGCAGGGCATAAATTTCCCCAGAGAAAGGTGCCTTCCTTGTACCAGGAATAGAAGAGCTATTTTGAGCTGAAGGCAAATGAGAAACAGCAGACATAGGAACGGTTCTCTGCCCTCTCCCTAAATACCTAACAGCAGGGCATAAATTTCCCCAGAGAAAGGTGCCTTCCTTGTACCAGGAATAGAAGAGCAACCCTTATCACTGGAGATGGGGAGTTGACAACAAGGTGAATTTACATAAACAGACCTTTCTAAAATAACCATTATCTTCCATTAGTTTCCCTCATATATTTCCTAGTCACCTTCCCACAATTTATAGCCCCTAGTAGCCCAAACCTCCTTTCCTTTGCCTGGTCATTTCTCCACAATTTATCAACCTTTGTTAGAATGGTATATAAGCCCCTGAGTGTAAATGCTTCTTTGGGTTTTCACTTCTTTCCTGTGAAGCTAAAGTTCAGCACTTGTTCCTGAGGCTGCATTAGAAGAAAAAGGACAAGTGGCTTGAGGAGAAGGACAGAGAAGTTTATTAATTTGCCAGCAAAGAGGAGGTTGGCAGACCCCTGTCTCAAAGTACCAATATCATCCTTCTGAGCAGAAGTACAGAGCTTTTAAAAGTTCTGATCAATCCCATCTTTGGCTAAGACAATCTCATGACCTCCCCTGGGATTATTCTCTTCAATTAAGACAATCTCTATGATCTCCACCCAGAAAATTCCCTTGAACCATCTCCTGTGGCACAAAGAACAAAAGACATTCCCTTGCCCCTCCGGACCACTGGCCTGAGGCAGGGATGCAGGGATGCAGGTCCTAGTTCTCCCAAAGGAGTGGGGAATGTTTTAAAGAGACATAAAACATTTTTTGCCCCTTTTTCCCAATCCATGTCTTCTGTTACATATTCCCCCTGTCAATATTACCCTTCCGTATCTATGGGAGGGGCAACTACTCTGTTACAAAGCCCCTGTGCACGTAAAAATAACATCTATAAAAATTGTATGCCTTTTCTCCTGTTAATCTGTCTTTGTTAGTTTAATTCACAGGCCCCAGAACCAAAGAGGGTAGAGGAAAAATTTTTTTCCTCTCTGACATGACTTTTCGTAATTTAAAACTTTAATTTAAATGGCCCAAATGAATTGTTTTAAATTCTCTGATAGTCATCATCTTATGGAGAACTGCATGACTTTTTGTACAGAAGGACTAGATAGTGATGAGTTCCAGTGACTAAATAGTCTGCAGACCCCACGGTGTTAGCTAGCAGGCAATGATTGCAGTTGTCAAAGGCTTTGGCAATGAGAGTCAAGTGGACAGTAATCCAGGCTGGCTCTTGTGCGTTATAGCATATCTGGGGCTTGGTATTCTGCGTTGCTTTTAAGTATTCCGGTATTGACAAAGATCCTGCTTGGCCACGGCCTAGACAATCACTGGCACTGACAACTGATGGCAACAAGCTCCAGATAGTGCCAGGGGTGATTTCTTCTCCCAGTGCTGGAGGTTAAATTGCTGGGTCCCCAGCTCCTGCATGGACAGGACTGTGTCTTGGTCATATGAGTATCCCCAGGCCCTAGCCCAGTTCGGATTTGTAATGTTGCAATTGGACAAATTTGATCTTGACTCCCTTCCACCCAGCAGCCCTTTCATACCTGTCTGCTTTTCTCTCATGGGAGCAAAAAACCTTTCTCCTGCCCTGTTCTCTCCACAGCCCAGGGCAGAGCCCATTCAGACCTGCTTACTTTCATCTCTTCTCTAGGTAAAACTTCCACCTTCTGGGTAGGCTGAATTCAGCTAGGAAGGTAGCAATCTGATAAAAATAAACCACACTGAAGCTTTACCCTTCTGGGGGAGTGTTTGTCTTTTAAAAGGGAGTTTGTTGTTGGAAATACTTTGCTAGATTGGTCAGAGTGACTTTTGAGTTTGGGGAACTTCCTTCTGCCCCTTATCTAACTAGGGCTGTTGGGATTATAAATGAATCTACCCACACCTCCAGCTGCACTCAGGGCATTGGCAGTGGTGTCAGCCCAGCACCTAGGAGCTTACTAGAAATTCAGGCTCTTGGGCCCACCTCAGGCTACTGCAGCAGAGTCTACTGGGTCAGAATCTGCAATTAAATCAAGTTTGAGACCACCTGAGGCTCCTCCCTGTCTTCCCCAGGGCCATCTGAGGATGTCCTGCTACAGGCGGTGTCTTGATCTCTCACTTGACCTTGCCCTACAGTTATGAACTTTTTATACCAGTAGTTTTCAAATGTCATTGTGCCTCAGATTCATCAGAGGGCACTTGTTAAAAATGCAGATCCCTTCGAGAATACAATCCAGTAGGTTTGGGATGAGGTCCAGGGATTTGCATTTTTAACAAGTGACTCAGGTGGTCGCTAGGAAGGTGGGTCCAGTTTTAGATTTTGAGGAATCTTGTCCTTAACCTGTGCTAGCCAGGAAGGGTGCTGGAAGAAATGCAGAACATGCAACACCAAAGCCTGCTCGCTCCGCAACAAAGAAGAAATGCTGAGACGAGGCTGGAGCTTTCCTTGAACGTCCTAAATTTAAAGCATAAAGTCCTTGTTATTTACAGAATGGATCTTCTACCTTGTCTGTCTGTTAAGGAAATATAATAACCTTACATTTCAGGGTTGGTTTAAGGCAAGTGATTGGAAGTTATGTTTACCACCTGGGTATCTGTTTTACTCTCTGCAAGAGAAATATGACTTTTCCCCTGCGCACCACCCAGCCTCCCTCCCTCCATGGCTTTCACTCCTGCCCTTGGGACTCACCCTTGGGACCCACCCTTGCGCTGTTCGCACTTTCTGGAATCTGGGGAATGGCTGCTACCTGCAGCAGATGAAAGCTTTGCAGGTGGTTGATAGGGAAGGAGATGAAATTGCATCACTTTCTTGGTCTCTTCTGAGTTATTACAGAAAGTGAAATCGTTGACTGTGGGGAATTAATTGAATAGAATGAGCCCAGAACTGCTGAGAAAATACCTGTCCCAAGATTCTGGAAAGGAAGGCTGTAGATTGCATTTCCAGTTTGCCATTCTCTCTCTAAGGTTTTGGCTGCTGAGACAACCGGGGTGAATGTGACCATACCCTCAGCTGCACTAGCATACATACATTCACAGACGGCACAGACAGAAATGGACCATTTGTTTGCTGTTCCTGTGTTTATTTTCTTTTCTTTTCTTTTTAGTACTAAAGATTAGACCCTTTATTGCGGTATCTTTAATTCTCCATCAAAACATTCACAGTAGGTACTTTTTGTTCCTGTGTTTAAATGAGGAATCAATGAATGTGTCAGGATTGTTCATGCTGCAATTCTGAAGATTGTGGTAGCTTCTTAGGCTTTGGGTGTCCTTAGAAAAAAGACTGTTGAATATTCCAGAATGTGTGTTCTATTAGGAATGTGGTGATTGCAACCACATGAGATGTGTCAGTTCTTTCACCTGAAGCGAGGACCTGGGAGAACAAAGATCGCTGGGAAATACATGTGCATTTGTTGTACAAATTAATACAACGAATTAATTGCATTAATTGTTGCTTACTAATTAAGCAAATTCCCAACATTCTGTCTCGCCCCGACATTGGGCTGAGATGCATTCATCTGTGCCTCTTTATGTCTGTCCTGTATGTCTTTTCCCTGTGTGTGAGAAAGGCAGTTACTGTTTTATGAAAGTGCCTGAAATTGTCACATTCTGAGATATCCTCACACAGCAGGGAAAAACTCTCCCCCTCTTATTTGTTTGGACACCTCTGCCCAGTCCTTCCTTGTAAGCCCCAAATGGTGCCTTGGCCTTCGCCTTGATGGATTCATTGTGTTGATTTAAGCCAATGTGGCAGAAAATCTGATGTCATCTGCAGCTGCTACGCTGAGATTCAAAGAAGCAGCCATTAACCCTTACAAAGATCCACGTGACGGCACCGTGGCCTTTCCGATATTCTATTCGTCGATAATCGTGGTGTGACTCAGATTTCTGGATTGTATTTAATGTTTATCGGGCACTGGTAAAGGATTTTTTTTTTTTTTTTTTGGCTCTTGAATACATTTAATAAATAGGCATCTCCTGAACTCCTGTGATGTACCAGGCAAGCATGTCATCCTGGCTATGTCTGTGGTCTCCCTCCTGTCTGGTGCCTTAGGAATCCTCCAGTCTTTAGGAAACTTTTTGGTCCATGAGTACTGTGGAAGGAATTCTGCTTCGAGGGAAGGCATTGGGAACTGTCCATGCTGCCCCTGCAACCCTGGCAGGTTTCAGAGTGAAAGGGTCATTCTTAACACCCCAGCCGCAGAGCCCTCAGAAGGGTGGGAGGGTGTGGATCTGGGCATGGACGGTGATGCCTTGGAGCAGTTGCTATGGTAACAGGGATAGTATCTGGGACCCCATAGGATCCATCTTAGATATCAGAAGCACTGCCCCAAATATTGATCTCTTATATTAAAGTTTTTGGATACCCTCAAGGGCTGTATATTTCTTTTGCATATGAAAGACAATTCTGAAGTTTATTTTAGTTTTAGAATTAATATTTTATAGACCGAAGTGACAAATTCAGAAATCTAGATCCTTTTTAAGATATTAAGTTCAATTTAAGAATCTTCTTATTCTACTTATCATTCTAAAGCATGTTTTAACAATCATTTTAAAGGGGACTTTGAATTATGTTTGTTCCAATTCATAAACTTAGTTAATTAAACTCCTTTATGTATTTTAAACTGCACTTATAAATTTAGCACATTACATTTCCTTTGTAAGTACTTGAATGATCCGACAAACCTTTTTAAGCATTTAAGTAATTTTATAAATATAATAAATGTATGAATATGGTGGACCTTAAGTACTCTTAAATGTTCCAATAGTGTATAAGCACTTAGTAAGATTTCAGCTTAACATCATAAGCCTAAATCAATTACTCAACTACTCATTCTAAATTGGAGTTGCAAAGCTGAACTGTTACTCTAATTGGCTATATTATCTTAAACATTGCAAAATTTTAAAACACCAACTATATCAGCTGACTCCCTAACACAAAAACATTAGCAGTTTTCGTACTAAATTCTAAATCTTCCTGGGATTGCATTGACCCACTAAACAAACAGTTGTGTGCTTCAAGCCATTTTGGGGAAATGTTCTCAGACGCCTGATTCGTGAAGATGGGAGTTCAGCTGGAACACCGTAAGCGTTCTTATTGCAGACCCTGGTGGAGCATGGGAGCCCTATGTGCAGCTGGTGACAGGGACCCTAACTAGAGGCAGCCCAGCCCCCTTTGTTCCCACATGGACAACCACGGTCTACTTGAAGAAGACATGTCCACCAGAGTGATCGCTTGATTGGATTTTGTATTTCTTTGGGTCTTAGGGTAATAGAACTGTCTTTTCTGTCTAATTCCAAAGGACCTTTGAACGGAAAGTAAACCTGCATTCTTCAAAACGTTTCTCCCTTAGGACCACGCAGCTCTTACAAGTATTAAAACATGCTCTGACTTCTTTCAGCGTATCTCTTGGCTTTGCCTCATTGTTTGACTGATGTAGGGGCCAAAACTTCCCCTCTGTTCTCTGAGGTTCTGTTGAAAATGAACTGACAAGGGTTCAGATGATGGTTAGTAAATAACTCTCTTTGGGAGCTGAACAGACAATGGTTTGGGACAAAGTTTGTCTGGGCTCTAGGTGTGGTGTTTACTTTTCAGTCTCCTCCTCTGTGCTACGAGTTTTAATTTTCTCTGGTTAATGACATTCCAGGGAAGGGATAGAAAGCAATTGCGTTTCTTTTTAGGGGTCTGGTCTCGGGTAGACAAGGGAACTTTAGAGAACAGCCTCATCCTGTGCTTTGGGAGAGGCAGAGGTTTGGGGAACGGGGGGATATGGGGGGTGGGTGGGGAAGGGGAGGCCAGAGAGCCCCTGGATCTGCTTCATTAGTACAGCATGTCAAAGCACTGCATTTTGGGGTATCTTTTCCTGAACCCCAACGCTGATTTGACTGGTAACTGATGATCTGGCCGTCACTTTCATTCCACAGACACATCCCGCTAAAAATGGAATAATATCAGGCGTCCCTAACCTAGTGCCTGGCTCCCAGCACATGTCCAGTCAACAGTGGTTATTATTATTTGAGATTTGTGACCAGGGTCCCCAAACCACTAAAGGGGTCCGGTGGTCACACAAGGTCCTCAACAAATGCTGAAAACTAGACAAGGTATGAAAAAGGAGAGATAGCCCTGAATGGTAGACGTAAGAACTCAACAAGAAAAAGGGAATAGATAAAAGGGAGAAAATAGGCAGAAAATCACATATAACCATATAGAGATATTTATATTTAGTAAAATATTTTCAGCTTCAGCTTACACAAAAAAACCAGTGAAGCATCCAGTTGAATACACGAATGTGTCACTGCAGGGAGACGATGATTCACAGAGAGATTTTCTTCATAAAGAAATAGAGCCCAGCCTATTCAAACGCAGCTCCATTTAATGCAACGCTGCATTGAAGAGGGCTCCTTTTCAAGGGGCTACTATTAGAAGCAAGATTATTATCTTCGGCATTTAGATGGCGTGCTGACTGGGGCCATAACACCAGGGCACTTAGGCGCTCCCATTATCAATGCACAGTGTAATCTTTGGAAGTTTAAAAATAGCTTTCACAACCTTTCGTGGCTTCCCTCGTACAGGCGATGGCTGTGTGCTGGGGACAATGTCCGGCACCCTGCCGGGAAGGCTGCTGTGTTGGAACCTTGCTATCATGTTGGCCTTAGGGGGTCCCGGCTGCGGGACCACCCCTGGAGGTAAGGCCCTGTCATAACAACATCCTTTGAGACCACAGGTAAGCTGGAGTTTAGAGGGAAACAATGTCCCGGGGACCTGGTTCCTGTTCCAACCATGACATCTGGCAACTCATTTATCCTCTCTAGGTTAGATAACCAGTTAGGGACATTGTGTGGTTCAAATTTCCTTTTTTTTTTTTTTTTTTAAAGTTCAGTTCAGTTTAATAACTATTTATCGAGTGCCTACTATGTTCAAGCGTTCACACTAGGTGCTAGGGATAGAAAGAGGAATAGGACTTTCTCTGCCCTCTGGCGGGCTGAGGGCAGGAGAGGGACATAGGACAGGTCCTCCAATGTGATTCCTCAGTTCTCCCTCTCCAACAGAGGTCTCAAGTGCAAATGCTTACGGGAGGGCAGGCATGTCTTGTGAATGAGAGGAGGCCTCTTGGGGACTTTGGCACACGGGGACAGTGACTCAGCACTAGTTGTTGCCAGGCAGGAACGCGGGCCCAATGTTGCCTGTTTCTTAAAGGGAGTCTGAGATTTGGATTTTTATGGGAACTATCCTATTTTTTCAATGTTGGGAACTGTGCAGGCCAATCCCAAATGTATTCACGAGCAAGGTGTGGCTTAGAGCCACCAGGAACCTCATCTTTAGGTGCAGAGAATGACAGAAGAATGGGATGCTTTGCTTCAGTTTTTTGTTAGGCATTAGGCACGGTTTCAGTCACTTGTTAGAAAAAACTTTCTAATAGAACGGTCCAAAGATTGAAACTTAAAAAGGATATCTTCTGAGTGCTAAGATATATTTGAGTCAATTCTGGATGATGCTGGCTGGGCATGTGAGAGAGGATGTCCATCCAGGAAGAGGATCTTCCCAGGGCAACAATGAGCAGAAGAAGAGAGAAACAGCCACGAGCAAGGGAAAGCTAGGGGGTGGGCAGTTCATGGAGGCCTGAGCAGAGAAGCACAGAGCCACCAGGATGGTGGAGCCCTGGCGTCAGCAGGTGCCTGGTCCCAGGGGGTGGCCACCAGCCCTGCTGTGTGCTCCAGATGGGGCCCAGCATCTGTGGCTGTCCAGACTTGTGCTGCCCAATATGATGGCCACCAGGCACACGTGGCTATTTACACTTAAAATAATTAAAATGAAGTGAAATTAAAAATTCAATCTCTTTGTCACATTTGCCACATTTTAAGTGCTCAATGACCGCAGGTGTTGAGCGGCCCCCGAATTAAAGAATTCAGAGAACACGTCCATCCTTGCAGAAAGTTCTGCTGGGCAGCACAGATTTATACAGTTCCTTGGGCTCCTCACTTCCCGAGTCTCCTTGACTGAGATAACTGGACCTGTCTCTCTCCTTTGTCATTGGAAAATCTCCCTAGTCCAGTGGCTTTCAGAGTCCTTCCGAGCCTCATGTCCCATGAGAAGCATAGGTGTACGTGTGTTGAGCTGTTTAGGGTGAGACTGGGCCCCAACGTGGTCCTCCCCACTTATTTATTTACTTATTTATTTTTTAAAAAATTGTGGGTAAAATACACATAACATAAAATTTACCATTTTAGCCATGTGTAAGTAGACAGCTCAGTGACGTTAAGTACATTTGCATGGTTGTGCGACCATCACTACCATCCATCTCCAGAACTTTTTTTATCTTCCCAAATGCAAACTCTGTACCCATTAAACAATAACTCCCTCTTCCCTCTCCCCCCAGACCCTGGCAACCACCATTCTACTTCCTGTCTCTATGATTTAGACTACTCTAAGTACCACATGTGAGTGCAATCATACAGTATTTGTTTTTTTGTGACTGGTTTATTTCACTTAGCATCATGTCTTCAAGGTTTATTCATGCTGCAACATGTGACAAGATTTCCTTCTTTTTTTTTTTTTAAGATGGAGTCTCCCTCTGTTGCCCCAGCTATAGTGGTATGTGGCATGATCGTACCTTACTACAGCCTCAAACTTTTGGGCTCAAGCGAGCCTCCTGCCTCAACCTCCCAAGTAGCTGGGGCTACAGGCATGTGCCACCATGCCCAGCTAATTTTTTCTATTTTTCGTAGAGACGGGTCTCGCTCTTGCTCAGGCTGGTCTGGAACTCCTGACCTTAAGCAATCCTCTCACCTCGGCTCCCAGAGTGCTAGGATTTACAGGCACGAGCCACCATGCCTGGCTGATTTTCTTCTTTTTTAAGGCTGAATAATATTCCATTGTATGTATATATCACATTTTGTTTATCCAATCATCTGTCCATGGACACTTGAGTTGCTTCCACCTCTTGGCCATTGTGGATAATCCTGCTATAAACGTGGGTGTACAAATATCTCTTTGGGTCCCTGCTTTCAGTTCTTTTGGGTAAACTACATACCCAGGAGTGGAATTGCTGGATCATATAGTAATTCTATGTTTTTTTTTGAGAAACCATCATACTGTTTTCCATTGTGACAGCACTATTTACATCCCCACCAGCAATGCATAAGGGTTCCAGTTTCTCCACATTCCCGCCAATCAATACTTATTTTCTGTTTTTTTTTAATAGTAGATATCCTAATTGGTATGAGGTGGTATCTCATTGTGGTTTGATTTACATTTCCCTAGTTGTTAGTGCTGCTGAGCATATTTCCAAGTGCTTGTTGGCCGAGGTGTTTTTGTGCAACATCAATGGCTAAACATAGGGGAAAAATGCCATTTTAAAACAATTCATACAAGTGTGAAAAAATGTCATTTAAAAAAGTTTAACCAGTTGTTTTGGTCTCTTTGTAAAATTTTGTTTCTATTTCTCTCTTGTGGGGGCTTGGCTTCCCCTTGAGGACAGACTTGTTTATTTTATAGAAACAATTTTCAAGGCCTTTGGTTAAACAATGGTAAAGCAATGATCCTCTTCAGAAGTGGCAAAGGTTGAGACAGAGGGGCTGATGATCTAAAAGTTGTCGTCTTTGTAGGTGTAATTATATTTCCATATATATTTTTTTTTTCCTGGGAAAAGCTTTTCTCTCCTTAATCTTGGGGAGGTTGGGGCTTGGACTTAGGTAGGGAAGAGAACTGACCCCTGAAAAATAAGCCTGAGACCAGAGCTTAAGATGAAAACCTTGAGCCCAGGCCTACGGATTTGCTAACAGCCGCATGGGGTGTTCAGCGTAGGTTCTCAGGGCTGCAGTTACCTTTGGTCGTGCCCTCGCTTTTCGTAGTCTCAAATGTTACCATCCGGTATTAACTGCCACCGAGGGGAATTAAGGGAAGGGCTTGTGCCCGTGCTCGGGGTGAAATCGGGGGAACAGCAGCTGCCTGCAGAGTCAGGTTTCAGGGCTGCAAGAAGGGTAGCGCGTGGAGTAGGGCCAGATGGTGGTTTAGGTGGCAAGTGATAAGTGAGACAGATTGGCGGGACATGTGGGCTGGGGATTCCCTGGGGGTTCCCAAAGAGATTTGGGAAGGGAACCTGGTAAAAAGTCTTACTTCCTGCCGTCAAGCACAATGCGGCTCGTGCTGGGATGATGTGGGTGTCAGAAGGAAGTGCGATGTTGTTTTGTAGGTCTGACATGTCTGTGTTCCATGTCCCTTGCGTGGTCCACCTTGGGGCTGGTTGCTCCATGGCATCCTTCCCATTTGCTGTCCCCCACCCACCCCAGCCAGTTCTCGCTTTTTGTAGGTGGGCACCCTAGCGATGGGTGTGGCGGTCACTTGGCTGGCCTTGAAGCCTACCCACTCCAAATTTTGGTTCTGTGTGGTAGCACATTCCTTGAGGTCCTAGAAGAGGAGTGGAAAGTATGGGGGTGGGGCACAGGAGTACAGGCAAGGCCAGATAAAACCTGGAAAGATGCTAAAAAGAAGAGGTTCTAAAGAGGGGTTTATACATTTCATTTTATTTATTTATTTGTTTTTGGTATTAAAAATGCTTTGGTAGAGGTTGAATGCATTTGCAAGTCTTCATTTTGGTCTGAACCTGGGCTCTCCCATCTGTAAGCCAAAAGGTTAAATCAGATCAGCCGTTTGCAATCTGTCCTCTAAGTTCTGAGGTTCTGAGGAGTTCCCTGAGGACCTCAAAGGAGGAAGCTCGGCACGCCTTTAACCAGAGGAACTTCACTTTCCCGACTTTCATGAAGGTTTCACTGTAAGAAAGGGTTTGGAAACCAAGAACCAGATGCACTCTAGGCTCATTACAGGACCACACTGCGTATCGTGCATCATGAATTAACTTACATGTTTTATAAATGTTACAATTATCATGTGAATAATAAAATTATTTTGTATTTGCTATCTGTGAATTGATTTGCAGAATATTTAAAAAACTTACACACAAACATTTAAAAATAACCTGCAATTTGACTTCCCTGTTTTTGGTATTAGTTTTTCTTCTTCTTTTCTGCATCAGGGGTCTGCAAGACCACCTCAGGTTCACCAGTCTCATTGTACTCATGGCTACGATATATTACAGCAAAAAGGCACAAAGTAAAATCAGCAAAAAGAAAAGGTGCATAGGATGAAGTCTGGGGGAAACCAGGTGCAAGCTTCCAAGAGTCCTCCTCAGTGGAGTCACACTGAATGTGCTTAGTTCCTCCAGCAACAAGTTGTGACGACACATGTACAATGGTGTCTACCAGGGAAGCTTATTACAGACTCAGCCTCCAGGATTTATTGTGCAGGATTGTCACATAGGCACCTTTGCACTGGTGCATTCCAAAATCCAGACTCCCAGAAGGAAAGTATAATATAATCTACATTGTATAAGCAGGTCAGGCATAGTGAGCCACTCTTACCTGGGAGTGGTGGGGACCCTTGGAAATGGAAGCTTGCTTTGCTGACTCTCTTCTGCATACTCTTCTTCTCCTTTTCTTCTTGTCTCTTGCTGGTTCATATCTTCCTCTTTTTTTTTTCAAATAACATACTGGAAGCCTCAAAAAATGTCAGTAGCCTGGGTTTTTCTCCACCTCTGCAAGGTCGTGTTTTACTGAGTATATACAGGACTGCTCCCTCTGGGGAAGGATGGCTTCAGCAGCGAGACCAGGTAGGAGCCTGATGCTGGAGTTCAGGTGTGAGTGACAGGAAGGACCATGGGGGTGGTATGGGGATGGACAGGGGGCAATCTGAGAGCCACCCCAGAGAAGGCTGGGTGGGTGGGTCTCAGAGGATACATTTCAGCTGGCTTTCCCCATAAATTCAGCATGTTTCTAGGCTGTCTTAGGTTGATGTGTGTTCATAAAAAGTCAGTTCTTCCCCTTTCCCCAAATAACATATAACAGATCCTCAACCCAGCTAGATTTGGCTTTTGCATTATTCTGTGCTATCTATGTTACAGTCTAATCTTCTCATGTAGTACTTTAAACATGGCTATCAATTTCTATGTATTTGGAAATAAGGAATTAGTGTCTTATTCAATGCAGAAGATCTTATCTTCATTTATGAGGAAGAATTTAATTTTAATACAATCTTCACATTCAGAAACTGACATAAAGGGGCAGTAGTAAAAAAGTATTGCTTTCATTCCATTTTTATACCATTTTGGGGGATTTTCTTTGACTAGTTGAAATTTTTCCTGACTGTAAATTATACATATATTTTAGAGCTCAAACTGAGCTTAAACTCAAGTTAGGTACAGCAGAGAAGCCACAATTACAGAGTGGATGAGCTCTTTGCTTTGAGTTGGCTAGTTGATTATCCTGATGTTCAAATTAGGTTTGGCAGGGGTGACACGATGCTGGAGAAGCCCAAGTGCACGCCCATCAGTGAGATCCCAAATGAAGTAGGCTGAGAATTGGAAACACCTGTTTTTGATGGCTGACGCTTGTCCCTGGTGGCTACTCAGAGGAGGTGCTTTCCACAAAAGTCACACCAAAGAGGAGGAAAGGTGAAATGAGAGAAGGAAATAGTATTAAAAGTCTAAACGAAGGGACCCAGCTTAACTAATTATTCATAAATTAGGAGCCTAAAATAAAAAACATATTGTACAACTATCTCCTCTTAATCCTTTAACTGATGATGAATACAATCATTCCTACTTATTTTTGGGCTTTTAACTCTCGTTTATATGACATCTGTTTTAAAGTCTCTCCTAATTCAAATTCAATGAAGTAAAATTACCTTGAGAAATCGATTTTGAGATTTTGAAAAGTTGGCCAATTCAATGTTGATTCAAGTTCTTTGATTCAGGGGTTCTTTCTTTCTCTCTCTCTATATGTATGTATACATACACACATACATACATATTGTTGACCCTTTGTGAGGCAAATAAAATATTTGGACCCCTTCTTAGAATAATGTCTTCAAGTGCATAAGATAAAATATACTATTACAAGGGAAACCAACTATATTAATGCATATTTATAAAAATATCTTTAAAAACCAAATTTATCATATAGTAATATATGTGCTTCTGTATTAGTGCATTAAACAACAAGATCTAGTGGCAGGTCTAGTACCTACCATCATTTCAAAGTAGTAATATGTATAAATGATATTTTGTGATATCTATAACAATTGTATGGAATATGTAACTTTTACTGGTGACAAAGTCACAGTTACTGCCCATACTACTGTGCTTATTGCTTACATTCATAATAGAAGAAAGTGCTAAAAGTTCAGTTAGAGGCTAGTGAAAATAAAAATAAAAATTTTTCACAACTTTTGACCCCCTTGAATTCTATCTATGGGCACCTTGAGGGGTCCAAAGAACCCAAGAGAACCTCTGCTTTAGAAAATTGCAGATTCTTAGATTTTTTAATCCCTGCTTTGATAAAATATCTACTTCCTCTCTTGATATTTCTCCAACTGAAGTTCTAAGCAGAGTGTCCTAAATATACATTGTACTCAATATTTAATTATTTATTTTACTTTTTTAAAAAAAGAACATTTATATACCTCTGACTATGTGCCAGGTACTGTTCCAAATATGCTATAAATATTAATTTGTTAGTTACAACTATTTGCCATAAAACTGAATTAATGCAGCATTAGCATATTTCTCAATAAATTGTGATATCTTTTTCTTGAGGGGCTGTCACTACTTCTTTGCTTTTTTTTTATCTTTTGGATTTATCAAATAATCCCCAAACTTTCTTCTTTTTTCACAAAATAGCTTCAATATGTAATTATGACATGCTACTTTATACTTGTATAGATTTTCACCATTTTCTTTGCATTTATTCTGGAATTTGTAGTGTTTTTATTGTTTTGGATTCTGTGGCTTGATGTCTATTGATAGTTCTGGAAGATTCTTTGTCATCTCTTCAACTATTGCTTCTGCTCCATTTCTTCCTTCTCCTCCTCTGGGACTCCAGTTATATTTATTTTAACCTTTTTATGGTTAAACTTTTTCATAGGACATATGCCCCATGTGTCTCTTACACGCTTTTCTGTGTTTTCCATCCAGTTTCTTCCCTAAATTTGAGTGTGAATTTTGTTTTTTTACTGATTTAGTTTTCTTTTCACTAGAACTCACCACAGCTGTGTTCAATCTGCTGTTAAATGTATCTATCGAGTTCATTATTTCACTTGTATCTTTCAGTTCTAGAATTCCTACTAGATGCTTTTTAAAATACAGTCCAATTCTCTGTTTTATCTTTTCTGGAACATATTATTGCAGCTCTTTCAGCGTTTGTGTCTGACAATCTGACTCAGATCAAAGTCATAACCAGTCATCTGTGGGATTGTTCCTATTGTCTGTTTTTTCCCTTGCTTCTGTTTTTTGTTGTGTCGGGTCCTATTTGGTGGCCAAAAATTATCAAGGAAACACTGTAGAGGTTCTGAATGACATTCTCTTCTTCCAGAGAGGACTAATCCTTCCCACGGGAGGCGGCTAGAAGCAAGTCATATTGCCTCAGGCAGTCGGTGTCCAAGCTGATCTGAGGCCCAGCTGCATTCTTTGTAAGGCTTTTTCTGCCTCCACCTGACCCCAGCTCAGGGACTGGGAGTTTGTCAGTGCCCTCCTCTTGGTGGGTCCTTTTCTTAGTCCATTTTCTGTTACTTATAACAATATACCTGAAATGGAGGCATTTATAAAGAAAAGGAATTTATTGCTTGTGGTTATGGAGGCTGAGAAGTCCAAGGTGGAGAGGCTGCATCTGTTGAGGGTCTTCTTGCTGGCGGGGACTCTGCAGAGTCCCGAGGTGGCGCAGGGCATCACATGGTGAGGGGGCTGAGCATGCTGGCTCAGGTCTCTCTTCCTCTTCTTACAAAGCTACCAATTCCTTTCCCATGATAACCCATTAATCCACTATCCCGTTAATTCACTAACGGGTTCATTAATCCATTCATGAGGGCTCTGCTTAAAGACCCCACCTCCCAATATTGTCACCTCTTAAAGACCCCATCTCTCAATGCTGCTACATGGGGGATTAAATTTCAACATGAGTTTTGGAGAGGACAAATATTCAAACCATACCAGCCCTGAACTCCAATTTTTGCCTCACCATCACGTTGAGACTTGAAAGCTTCACTCAGCTTTTGCTTTTAGTTAGCCCTCTTAGCTTATTGCTAAAACTCTAAACACAGTTCAAAAATTGACACAGGACAAGAGGGGAAGACATTGAGGAGCTTCCGGCTTCCTCCTCTGTACCTCTCATCTCTCTGGCATTGTGGTCCTCAACTCCTGGCTGCCCGGACAACCACAGCTCCATTTTTGGTTTCCTTAGTCTTGAAGGATTGCTGCAAGCTCTGCATCGATTCTCGGCCTCTAGCTCAAAACTGCTTAAAAACTCAGCACATAAAGAGTTAGGTAACTACAGGAGCTTCCCTTCTCTCTGGATCTTGGTTCTTCTGGAAAGCTTTCTAGTGCCACCAAACAGATTTATTTTTGTATTTTATCCAGATCTTCTAGTTGTTCAGAACCAGATGCAAAGAAATTCACAATTAAAAACCCACTTTCTTTTAAGTTCCCATTTTTGATCTTCACAAAAACCCCAAGTGGCAGGAAGGCCGTAGGTCAGTACTCCCACTTGACAACACAGGTTTTGACTGGCTGAGGTGGGGAGTCTGGAGACAGGAGAGGAGAAATGTCATCTGCCTCAGAGCAGGGCTGAGACTGGAACCCACATCTCTTGGTTCCTAGCATAACATTTCCTGCATGCCATCCTTCCTCTCCATGTGTATTTATCTGCTAGGACTGCCGTAACAAAGAACCGCGGAGTGGGTAGCTTACACCTGCAGTCCCCAATCCCGGGGCTGTGGACTGGTACCAGTCCTTGGCCTGTTAGGAACCAGGCCGCACAGCAGGAGGTGAGCAAAACTTCATCTGTATTTACAGCCACTCATCTCCCTATTGCTCACATCACCACATAAGCTCCAACTCCTGTCAGAACAACAGTGACAGGAGATTCTCATAGGAGCATGAACCCTACTGTAAACTGCACATACACGGGATCTAGGTTACGTGCTTCTTATGAGAAACTACTGCCTGATGATCTGAGGTGGAGCTGAGGCAATGATGCTAGCGCTGGGGAGTGGCTGCAAATACAGATTATCATTAGCAGAGAGGTTTGACTGCACAATAAGTGTAATACGCTTGAATCATCCTGAAACTATCCCCCCACATCCCCCCAGTCTGTGGAAAAACTGTCTTCCATGAAACCAGTCCCTGGTGCCCAAAAGGTTGGGGACTGCTGGCTTAAACAACAGATTTATTTCTTCACAGTTATGAAGGCTAGAAGTCCAAGTTGAAGGTCTATCAGTGCAGTTGATTTCTTCTGAGGCCTCTCTCCTTGGCTTGCAGATGCTGTTTTCTCCGTGTTCTTTCACGGTTTTCTCTTCGTGCCTGTCTGTGTGCTAATCTCTTCTTAAAAGGACGAGTCATATTGGGCTCATTTTAACTTGATTACCTCCTTAAAGACCCTGTCTCCAAACATAGTCACATTCTCAGATACTGGCAGTTACAGCTTCAACGTATGAATTTTTCAGGGCAGGGATAGGACACTTCATCCCATAACAACATATAAGAGGCTCATGAATATCATTACCAGTTTTCCTAACATTTCTATAAATTAAATGTATAAACCTTCTTTGCTTTAGCATAGAGTTCTCAAAATATGGCACCGTCTCCACACAATCTGCAGCTGCAGCATCAACATCAGCATCAGCACAAACTGGTTAGAAATGCAAATTCTCACTTCCCACCTTAGACCTACTCAATTATGATAGAAACTCTGGGCGTGGCCCCAGGAAACCCTCCAGGTAGTTCTGACGCTGCCAGTTCCAGTCCGAGAACCAGTGCCTTAGCAGTTGGGCAAAGGACAGCTCCAATGCAGAGTTGGTTCGGCTATAAATTCCGGTCATGCTCTTCCCAAGTCCTTTCCTAAAGGATGAGTCTCCTGAGACGTCAGGCTATGATTGATGGCTGGATCTGTCAGATCACAGCATTTAAATCAATGCTCATGTGTCTTGTGGCATCATTTGGCATTCAAATATCACCTTCCTGTTCGAGGATTTAGAAAGCAGACAACTTTCTGTAGGAAGCTTTCTTACTGGAGGAATGAGATTCTTTGCTAATCTGGACTTCAGTTTTATTATCTTGAAAGGGAGAAATCTGCACTCCTTTTCCAGCTCTGACTGTGCATCCATGTGAATGACTCAGAGCAACTATTAACAATATCCCAGCAATGGCACGTGTTACAATTTTCTGGGATTGCCTGAGTGGTCAGATGAAGCAACCAGAACTGTGCCAGGCAGAGTGCCTCAAACCGGAAGTTTTTAGACTTGAGTGTGAGGTTTGTACCCAACAGTTTCTGTGTTCCCCAGGCCCTGGCTGAGTATATGCAATGGGTGCTTGACAAACGTGGGAGGATCTCGATCAGAATTAGCATATTGTCCCTAAGATCCCAAACTCCCAAACTCAGGACACAGCTTCAATTCCAGGGGAGGGGCTCGGCAGAACGGGGGGCTCAGTGTTGCTACCCTCCTCTGAAGCCACCATCTCCGTGCTCCGTGCTCACAGTGAGCTGTCCCGTCTCTCATACCGACGCTCTTTTCATCTCCTCCTCACAGCTTCACAAAGTAGGCGAGGAAGGTTTCATTATGCTCATTTTACTGCATTATGGAAGCCTTGGGAAAGTTACACATTTGCTGACATTCACAAACGTGGCCAGTGCCAGGGCCACCCCCACCTCCCCACCAATCTTTGTTTTGGGACTGGACTAAGATGGAGAAAAAACACACAAAACTACCGAACCCCTGAAAAATGAGGCGTGCCTGGGAGACTCTGCTCTGGGTGGCCACAGGGCTCTGAGCCCCTTCTCTTCCCTGATAGAGTCAAATTTACTTTTCAACACGCTGAGTTGATGAAAGTGTCAGGTTGGGGTGGAGAGGGTGAGTGGGCAGAATAAGACCTGTTTGGTTCCTGTATTAATTTCCTCCTCGTAGTCAGGGAAAATCCAACTGCCCAAGTTCCTGGGGAAATTTGGAAGGCTACTGCTTACTGTCACCAAGGGGAACTGTGGCTTGGCCTGCAGCAGACTGCACGTTAGCGTCAGAGGCCAGTCTTCGGCGCCCTTGCACGGCTGCTGACGGGACAGCAGCGCGTCTGCGTGCTGTCGTGCTGTGTGGCCTATGCACTACTGTTCCTTATTTCAGAACGACCATACCTATTAACATCTAACAATGCCTCGTTAGAATGTGTAATTGTGTCTGGTCAGTCATGGTATTACTATGTGTGTTTTAGCGGAATATGGGACATTAATTCTAGTCCCTTAGACTCTTCACTAGCAATTCTCTAGGTAGAATCCTAAGCCCAAGCAGTCATTCCATCTGTCCTCTTATGTCTGAGTGGAGTTGTATTTAAACTGTTTTAGGTTCTCTTATTTATTCAAACACACACACATCCCCTCTTAACTAAAAGTCTACAGCCATTCTGGAGCAATCTGCTATAGTGTTTTACAACTGACGCCCAACAGGTTTCTGCCTTGGTCAAACCTGAATTATGCGGGATGTCTATGAAGGTGTTCCCTGTCTTCTTATCCCAGAGCACAGCTATTCTCAGCCTTGAAGTGTGCCCTTGGGACATCTGGTTCCAGTTCTCTTCCAGGGGCTGCACTCCCCCAGAGGGCATTTAGGAACATGTGGAGGATGGTTCTGGTCTTGTTTTGTCTTGGTTTTTTTTTTTTTGGCTGTCACCATATCTGGGGCACTACAGGCATTTCCCAGGCTAAGGCCAGAGCTGCTACCACTGCATAGTTAAGTCCCATGTAACAGAAAAATTGCTCAGCCCCAAATGCCAGTAGCACCCCTGTCAAGGAACACTTCCCTGAGCCTCCCTGTCCCTGGGCTGCGGGGCACCTTGAGTCTTTTCCTTTCCCCAGAGCAGTCAGACTTCCTGCCCAGAGTGCGTCTCAGCTTTTGCACACATTCAGGGGGCCGGAGGCTGAGCGGCTGTTTGTCTCAAGCTCTGTTTCTGCTTTTTGCCAGATGAGTTTAGGGTCATGGGTCTCAGTTTTGTGTCCAGCCCTTGAAATTACACAAGGTCTCCTTCAATAACCCAGCCCAAAACGATGTCCAAAATAGCTTATTCATTTGTCCTGTGCTCCTGGTAATGGGGTTCGGCACTAGTGACAAGTTTTCATTACCCTGATTTTATAACTAGGGAAGTGGTGAAGGAAACGAGAAAGAAGGGACTTGTCCCATTTTGTCTGTTTTCTCCTGGCGCGTGCTCTTGAGGAAGCCTTACCGACCCATAGGACTGGCTGAATGGAGACCACCATGGCCGACTGGATCCAGGGAGG
This sequence comes from Varecia variegata, assembly GCA_028533085.1. Lineage (NCBI taxonomy): Eukaryota > Metazoa > Chordata > Mammalia > Primates > Lemuridae > Varecia > Varecia variegata. The sequence goes on along the minus strand of CM052440.1, from coordinate 99,135,145 downwards.
ACACCTGAGCGGAAGACCCCACCTGCCACCTCCGTTCAAACAAACGACCTGCCGGGGATTTGTGCCGAGGCTGGGAGGGGTGTTTCATGCCCGTGGGCCCTAGAGCTGAAAGGTCATGAAGACAAAGGCTGGGGTTGGCATTTCGGATTAGGGTTAAGATGAACAGGCCAAGGAAATGTGCTCAGGAAGAAGAGGGAGGAGCACAGAGAAACAGAAGGAGAGGCTGAGACACCCGAAGTGTGGTTTTACTTTCCAGTGTCCAGTCTGGGTCCCTGTGAGGCCTAATGGTACTTCAGCTCATTCATGGGAATGGCTGGGATTCCCTATCGAATCCCAACAACACCCCCCTCTTTCCCGGACCCAACTTTAAAGAGGCTTAGAAAGGCTGGCTGGAGACGCTGCTCTGAAGAGGGGACGGAGTTTTATTCAATTCTGAGAACTTACTTCTGAAAAATGTTGCCTGTGCTCCTGAAATCATTATTTTGGCCCCGTCTCCTGCTTTTTTTTTAAAGAAGAGGCCAGTCTGAGGGGATAGAGGGGGAGAGATGATGTTTGGCGCCTCCTAAGTTTCTAGTTTGTGTGTTTACCTGGGGGCACCTCTGTGCAGCCGCATCTCCCACAGTTTCAGACTTGCTGTTGCCCACCCCCTGCCCCTCAAAGCAACATCTCCTGTCATCAGTGTTTTCTTTAAAACAAAAAAACCAAAACACCAGCATTACTCTCTAAGCTGGGAGAGCTGTTTCTGGAAAGGATCTTGGTCCCTAGTCTCCTGATGCTATCATAAATGCAGAACAGACACCTACTTGGAGAAGAAAGAAAAATATGCTTGTTATGTGTTTAAATACAGATGCACTTCAGATGTTGTTGTTGTTGTTGTTATTCTACATCGATGGCCCTGCCAGCCATTATGGTAGGAAGTTGAAACACCTGGTTTACATTATTGTGACTTGTATTTCAGACGGGTTCACAGGCATTTGGGCAGGGGATGTGCGCATGCTCGGGAGGGCGGTATCTGATCCACTCCGGGGTTTCCGATGTGCGTTTCCCTTCTCTCTCTCCTGTTGAAGTCGCTTCTGTCTTCACAGCTGCTGGCCCGCGCTGGTGCGGTCCTCCCTCGCCAAAGGGACGCAAAAGCCGGATGCTCAGTCTTCTCCTGGCCTCCTCTTCCTCCTATGTGCCGTCTCATTTAATCCTTCAAAGTCATTATTAATAGTAATTTAGAGGGGACAGGATGTGCGTGTGTGCAGGCGGGGGCTTTCCAGCTCTGGTCTCTTTTTCCACCTTTCTCCCTTTCATGTTCTTGCCTACCTGCAAAACAAGACAGCGGGCTCCTGGATTCTGCGCTGACTTCTGGGGACTCCGGTTTCTCTTGGTTGATCACCTTCCTTTTTGTGCTAGTCGTGGCGGTGGGGAGATCACTGGGCCAATCAATTTAATAGCCGTTGGAAACCTACAGGCGGTTCCTTGTGCTGAATAAGTTGGAGAAGTTTTCTGAGGACGATTGTGTTTGAGGGAACATGAAAGTTTTGAACAGTTGCAGTCCTCCTTCAGCCTTGTAATCCAATCCCAAGGTCGAGACTGAGGAGCTCTGAGGGTGTGCGTCCGGTGACGGACCTGCAGATGGCTGGAGTCCTTTTGTTGATGACAGATAGCACCGCTCTGGTGATGATAAAGCCATCGAGTTTCTCCGCCTGCTCCCCAGCGGGGTGAGTGCAGACAGCCGGTTTTATGACCTTTCCCAGGGGTGACCATCCTCTGAGGGCTGGTGCAATCTATCCTAACTCCCAGCAGGGGCATTTGCATCCCAGAAAGCAGACCTGTTACTTTATGATGGGACTGTATGTGTGATGTCTACCCAGGACACCCCTGCCTCGGCCTCTCTCCTCCTGGTGAAACCTGGTTGTCAACGGTCCCCCTCTGGATTATACAGCCACTGTACATTGTCTCTGGGCCAAGCTGGATGCAGAATGTAGACCCTCCTCATGTTCTTCAAAAAAGCAGCAGAGACTTCACTGAATGTGCACTGTTGGGGAGCTGGAGCAGGACACTTCAAGCATATCTCAACAGCAAACAACTTAAAATGCTCATTAGATATTTCTGCTCTCTCCAAAGACCCTTCCATTCCTCCCAGTGCCCAACCTCTGTGGCTGCTTTCTTCCTTTCCTCTGCAGCTTCCCCTGCCCCAATTTTCCTGTAATTTTCAATTTCTTCACATTTTCATTATGCAGAACAATTTAATTATGACCGAATTCATGGTCACATTTACAGACTTAAACCTATTGAACTGCTCATGAAATAAAGGACCCTAAGTTGTTGGGACCACACCCCGAGTTCGGTAGGGGCAGATAGGCTCAGAATCTCACTCCTCGGCCCATGTGGCTGATCAACGGATTTCTTCCTGGTAAATAGAGGCCTGCCCCTAAGAGGAAATGTTATTCCAGCTGCTACGGGAGGAAAATGTCTTCTCTCTCATTATACCAGAAACTGGAAGCAAAACTAGTCATTAGAGTGTTGCTTAGTTTTCAGGGAACTGGAGTGAAAATAGTTGGACGGCTCTTGAGGGAGACTTCAGGCTAAGAGAAGGGCAAGCCTGGCACTTGAGCTGCCATGCTCGTGTGTCGTTCTAATGATGGTGTGGCTGTGGCCAGATTCATGGATGGGTAAACCCTAATCATTGCTTCCTGCCCGGCTCTCCTCCTGTGCTCCTTTCAGACCACCCCTCTCCACTCAGTTTCTCATCGGAACACTCTTTGTTACTTCAACACTTCCCCAATAGCGCGTGCATCTGGATTTTTGTTGACTTTATTTTGTATCATAATTAGTTGCTTTTTGATGGCATAGAGAGAGGCATCTTCATCTCATGAGTTAGAGTTTGCCCAGTTCCCTTGTAGAAGATACTTGTAGGGGAGAAAAGATTTCTTTTTCTCACCCATTGCTAGGTTTCATGGCCAAAGCCCCTATAACGAAAGACAGACGAACAAGAGAAAAGCCTACAAATTTAGTTAATGTAAGTTTTACATGACACGGGAGCCTTCACAAAGGAAGACCCTAGGAAACAGGGAAATCTGTGTATTTTTATGCTTAGGTTTGATGAAGAGTGGACAGTTGTGGAGAATTTTGATTGAACACAAGGGTGTGAGCTACTGGCAATAAACTGGGGGAAGCTTAGCAAGACCTGTTTGTTCAGATTCTTCTCTGTGTCCCCGAGTCTTCAGAGATAAGGACATTCATTTCTTCTGGCTATAGTGGGGGCACCTCTTGAATGAGGGCCTTAGGACATGCTTTAGGGGAGAAGAGCAGATGGGGGGAGAATGACCTTCCTGCTCCTGCTGTTTTCCCAAATGTCAAGGTGCCATGTTTCAGAGTATCATATTCTGAACCCCATCATTTCTTCAGAAAGCATTCTTGGCAATCACCTGTCTACTGATGGACTCACCATAGCTATTAGAACTGGGAGAAACCTTTACAACATCAGTCCTCCTTTTGCTGGGATGAAACTGAGGCTCAGAAGAACAAAGTACTTGCCCAAGTTCACACAGTTGGGATGGAGCCAAGACTAGACTCTGGGTTTTCTGATGTCTAGTTGCTGTGTTTCTACCTTATCGCACTGTCTTCCTGTCGGCATAAGTTGTAGTTGTTCTTTTCTCCAGTGTCTTTTCAATTAGACCATAAGCTTCTTGGAAACTGGAGCTGTGTCTTCTCTCGTATATAGTCAGCATCCCAGTGGGCACCCAGTACATGTCATTTATCCATTTCAACAGGTGTTTTTAGGGCACCCATTACATGACAGTGTTATATTATAGATGTATGTACTAGTGCTGGGAATGTAGAAGATGAAAAAGACTTACTTTATTTTCTTAAGAAACTCACCATCTGTGAGAGTGGCTGTAACAGACATACTGAGAAAGTACACATAAGTGCAAGGGAGGGAGAGAGAAATTTCATCCAGGGTCTCAGGACACTTTATGGAGAAGGTATGATTAGTGCTGGGCCTTGGGAAGAAGAATTTTACCAGAGCAATAGGGGAGAGAAAGGCTCATTTGTAGCAGTCTGAGCACACACTTAGAGGCAGGAGAGCACGGGGTGAGATGAGGAATGACCGATAGCCCACTTTGGCTGATACATGTGAGCCGTATGGAAGACTGAGATGGAAGACTGAGATGGAAGACATCATAGAGGCTCATTGAGCATTAGCCTTAGAATATGCATGAACCAGCGCAATAATCCGTTCCTCTGCCATTTGTTTGAGATAGAACCTGGCCAGGACCAGGCACTCAATGAATATTTGTTGAATAAACTAATAACAAATATGCTATGGGTATACTGACTATACAAATTATGGTATCCAGTGGCAGTATATTGTTTAAGAGCATGGACTTTGGAGCCAGGATAGGTTTGAACCCTAGCTTTGCAAGTTACAAGCTATGCAACCTGAGAAAATTTTTTAACCTCTCTGGTCCTCAATATTATTCATTTCTGTGAAATGTGGGTGATAATCGTACCTACCTTATAGGCTTATTATGATGATTAAATTAAATGAGTTAGTATAAGCAAAGCACTAACAATTTAGAACAGTATTTGTTCATAGTATGTATTGTATTTCTTAATTATTCATATTATTATAATAATTATTACTGGCTTTGTATATTGTTACAATAGGAAAAAGCTTGTCTTCTCAAAAACATCTCCCACTGCATGCCTTACTATCTGCCATTCTTCCATTAGGCTTTCTTTAAAAATTCAAAGTCCTTTATGAAAATACATATGTAATTAGGAAGCTAACTGTAGGATATCAGTCATTAACTCTTTAGCAAGAATTCAGTTGCCTAATAGAGCCCAGAGGAAATGGGCTATATAATGATAAGTCAAAAGAATTAATATCAATACAGCTAAATAAGTCACTTATCTGGAGGGAGTACTTATGGAAAATGTAATTGCCAAGACTCCAGCAATGTTTTATAAACCTTATATTCTGGGGAGGCACTCCCATAAATGTTTTATAATATTTCATTTAAAAATAATCCAAACTATTAAAAATATGTTCTGAGAAATGAAACATGCACAATGCCAAAGATTAAAAATTAGAGATTACTAATATGCTATCATTTGCTGTCTGATTAGTCCATTTTTGTGCAGACCTTAAATACAGTTTTACATCTTCTGTTTAATTGAAGACTATCTTGAGGTTGTAAGGTGAACTGTGAAGTAGTTGCAAATGGTATCTGTTTTTAACCAAATCTTAGTTAATCAAAATTTTCTGGATATTTTGTAACTAAAACAAAATATGAAAATAAATTGGATGACAAGATTGCTGGAAGACTGCTATTGTTTTCCATAACTCTCAATTAAAAAATTTTATTTTCACTAAAACACTATTGTTCTTAACTGACTTTATATTAAGTATCATTACTTTCAGTTTATAAAACAGATGTCTATTAATTACCACTTTTATCACTTTCATGTATTAAAATTCTTTATATGATGATTTCATATGAAAAAAGGTCTTCACTGCTAAAAAATTTAAAAACCCATCAATTGGAAAAGTGGCTTTGAACTCAGGGATGGGATAAATGAGAAAAGGAAAATACCTATGATGGAGCTTATACGATCCCTTATAGGAGAGACACTGTGCTGTCCTCAAGCCCAAGGACATGGGCTCAGAGGAGAGTACATCAGCCAGCATGACTGGGATGTTGAGTTTTTTTGTACCTATGAATTTAACATTTGTGGTTTTAACTATTTCCAAATAATTCCAGAAGTACAATGACATATAACATGTTGCAATTTTACTGATGCATACATTTAAAAAATAAATCTGCATAAATGTGCTAATCAGAAAAATGATAAAATATTACAAGATAAAAATTGAACTTAAATTTTACACTTGCCACCAGGCTAGCGGGGGAGAGTGTGGGCAGCAAGAAGCCACTGTAATGAGGGGACCCAGCAGATCAGTCACCCAGCTTCATCAGCCTCTCAATTTGGTTTTATTCTCTACTGGCCTTGTCTACACTGTAACTCTTTCGTTTTGTGATAGAAACTCAGATTTTTTTTTTTTTTTTTTTTTTTTTGTAAAAAATGGCCCTGGAGCTCCTTGGAGAAATGACTGATTCTATAGCTGAGACAGGACATATACAAGATGAGCCAGGAGCATCTTGCAGTGCCAGCAAGTAAGGCAGTGCTCAAGAGAAAACAAAACACAAAAACAAAAATAAAAATTAAAACAAAATGAAAAACTTCAAAAGTCCCCACAGTATTGGGGTATGTCAAAAGGACACAGGAGCCAACTTAAAGAGCTCCCAATGGCCAAAGTTGCAGCAATTTGAGCCACAAAATAGATAAAGTAATATTGAATTATAACCCAAAGTATAAAGTAAATATCCATCAGTCCATATCAACAACAAAAAAATGACCAAATAAATTAATAAATGGAGGAGAAGGGCCAAAGTTACCATGCAGAAGAATTCCAAATGATTAGTATAGATACTCTGCCTTCAGGGAAGAGGAACTTAAACCCCACCTCTTTAAGTGTGAGCTTCGCATCATGACTTCTTTCCAAAGAGTACAGTATGGAAAGGAGAATATAACTTCAGCCAGGTGACAAAGGTCAACATCAACAGTGATAAATCAAGTTGATATATGTACCCTTGCTCTGATAGGATGATGATAATGGCACTTTGCCTCTGTGATCTTCCTCCTTCTAACCTATAACCCCCATCTAATCATGAGAAAAACAGCAGACAAGTTCTAATAGAAGGATTTCTTACATAATACCCAACCAGTACTCCTCGAACATGCCAAGGTCATCAAAACCAAGGAAAGTCTGATATAGTGTCACAGCTCAGAGGAGCCCAAGGAGACATAACAATGAAATGTAACGGGGTTTCCTGGATGGGATTCTGGAACAGAAAAAGGACATTTGGTAAAAACTAAGGAAATATGAATAAAGTGTGGACTTTAGTGAATAATAATGCACCAGTATTGGTTCATTAGTTGTAACCAATGTACCACACTAATGTAAGATGTTAATAGTAGGGGAAACCGGACATGGGATGAGTGTGGGGGCTATGTGGAATTCTCTGTACTATTTATTCACTTTTTCAATAAATAAAACTGTTCTAAAAGACAAAAGTCCAATGTAAAACCCCAAATTATGAAACTATTAGAAGACAACATAGGGGACATTGGTCTGAGCAACGATTTTATGAAGAAGACCTAAAAAGCACAGGCAACAAAAGCAAAAATAGAAAAACAGGATTACATCAAACTGAAAAGCTTCTGCACAGCAAAGGAAACAATCAACAGAGGAGACAACCTGAAGAATGGGAGAAAATATTTTCAAACTATTCATCTGACAAGGGATTAATATCCAGAAAATACAAGGAACTCAAACAACTCAAACAGCAAAAAAAAACCACCAAAAATATGATGTGAAAATGGGCAAATGAACTGAATAGACATCTTTCTAAAGAAGACATACAAATATACAATAAGCATATGAAAAAATGTTCAACATCACTAATCATCTGGGAAATGCAAATTACAACCACAATGAGATATCATCTCAATGCAATTAGAATGGCTATTACCAAAAAGAAAGAAAGGGCCAGTCACGGTGGCTCAGTCCTGTAATCCTTGCACTCTGGGAGGCCTAGAGAGGAGAATTGCTTGATGTCAGGAGTTTGAAACCAGCTCTGAACAAGAGTGAGACCACATCTCTAGAAAAAGTAAAAAAAAAAAATGGCTGGGCATGGTGGCATGTGCTTGTAGTCCCAGATGCTTGGGAGATTGAGGTAGGAGGATTGCTTGAGCCCAGGGGTTTGAGGTTGTAGTGAACTATGATGACACCACTGCACTCTAACTGGGGTGACAGAGTGAGACCCTGTCTCAAAACAACAACAACAACAACCACTGAACAAAAAACAAAAAGAAAGAAAATAACAAATGCTAGATTCTGAGAAAGAGAAACTCATACATTGTTGGTAGGAAAGTAAATTAGTACAGCTATTGTGGACAACAGTATGGAGGTTCCCTTAAAAAACTAAAAATAGAGCTACTATATGATCCAGCAATTCTACTGGGTATACATCCTAAGGAAAGGAAATCAGTATGTCACAGAGATATCTGCATTCCAATGGTTATTGCAGCACTATTCACAATAACCAAAATATGGAATGAATCTAAGTGTCCACCAATAGTTGAATGCATAAAGAAAATGTGGTATACAGAGACAATGGAATACTACTTAGCCATAAAAAAGAATGAAATTCTGTCATTTGCAGGAACATGGATGAGCTTAGAGAACATTATGTTAAGTGAAATAAGCCAGCACAGAAAGAGAAATACTGCATGTTCTCACTCATATGTGGAAGCTAAAAAAGTTGATCTCATAGAAGTAGAGAGTAGAATAGTGGTTACTAGAGGCTGGGAAAGGGGCAGATAGCCAAAGTTTGGTTACCGGATACAAAATTACAGCTAGATAGAAGGAATAAGTTCTAGTGTTCTATAATTTCATTCCCCAACCTCCAGGCTGAGGACCAGTACCAGTCCATGGTCTGCTAGGAACATGGCAGCACAGCAGGTGGTGAGAGGCAGGCGAGTGAGCGAAGCTTCATCTGTATTTACAGCCGCTCCCCATCACTCGCATCACCACCTGAGCTCTGCCTCCCGTCAGATCAGTGGAGGCATTAGATTCTCATAGGAGCAAGAACTCTACTGTACACTGCCTGTGCAAGGGATCTAGGTTACACTCTCCTTATGAGAATCTACTGCCTGATGATATGAGGTGGAGCTGAGGCAGTGATGCTAGCACTGGGGAGCAGCTGCAAATACAGATTATCATTATCAGAGAGGTTTGACTGCACAATAAGTGTAATGCGCTTGAATCATCTCAAAACCATTCCCCACCCCCTCACCTCCCCCCTCCTCTGGTCTGTGGAAAAATTGTTTTCCATGAAACTGGTCCCTGGTGCCAAAAAGGTTGGGGACCACTGTTCTATAGCACTGTAGGGTGACTATAATTAGCAACTTAGTATATATTTTCAAATAGCTAGAAAAGCAGAGTTTGAATGTTCCCAACACAAAGAAATGATAAATGTTTGAGGTGATGGATATGCTAATTACCCTGCTTTGATCATTACACATTGTATACATGTATGGAAATATCACACTGTACTCCATAAATATGTACAATTATTATGTTCATATTTAATTAAAATAATAAAAGCAAACAGATAAAGTCTATTACTTAATTTTAAAAAAAGGGGAAAGAAAAAGAAAGAAAAAAAACCCTAGAAAAAAATGCAACTGTTGGTGCCGCTGATGGAGTGAAGAGGTCTGAGGAAAATGGTTCTTAGGCAGACAGGAGAGGTTTCATGGGAGGAACTGAATACGTCGGTTACGAGGACCTAGGCATAGATCCCTTCTGAATGCCAAAGGTTTACTCGTTACAGTAAAAGTTCAGTAACTTTGTAGTGAGTTAATACCTCCTAATGTCTTACTAACTTTCATCATGGCTAGTGGCTTTTCTGGGTATGTTTTTTTCTCTGATTTGTCATGTTGAGAGAAGGAACAACATTTCCTTTACCCTCTTATGTTCTGTGATGGAGATCGGTAAATGAAACTGACAAAAGACAGATAAACAAGAGAAAGATAGATTTTTACTTATCGGAGTACACAGGAGTTGGCAGACAAATGTGACTCAAGGAGGCTGTTAGAATCCGGGGCTTAGATAGCATCTAAATAGGGGAAAGGGCACTTAGGGGCAAACAAATGACTTTCAGGAGAGATAAGTGGGCCCTCAGGAGAATAGATGAGAGATATAGTAGTTTTGTGACAATGTCTGTTTAGGTGATTTCTTATCCTGGTGCTGGATGTCTCTCTAGTTACGGGAGTCCACCCTCACCAATTATGAAGGGGGTTTATGACAGGTGAATTCTTTTAAAAAGGAGGCTCTGCTTTTAGGCAGATAAGGGGAATTCAGAAAAAATAAAATTTAAAACAGTACTCTTCACAGGGATCCCTTCAGTGGAATGCTGGGTGCCCAAATGTCACCAACACAACCCCTGTTCACCGTGGTCAGGGACACAGCACTGAGGCACAGCTCTGACAGTGTTTCCAGGGGGGAAGGCGAGGTGGGAATGGATTGAGAATTGGAAACTTTGTTTAAGGCCTGTCTTTTCAGTGTGGAGGCTTGATCGGGATTGGGTGAGGGTCATAATTGGAAACAATGAGGTGAGGGGTTCAAAACTTTTAGGGTTCACACTGTCTGTTTTCCATGGAAGAGTTCATGTGTTTTCAGGAAGTTCCTGGAATGAATGATCAAGACGGTTACCACTAGAGCCTGCAGGGATAGTAAAATCATGCTCATGAAGACAACGGAATAGTCAAGTCATGTTTGGGGGTTGGAGGTGGGTCATTTGAGTCCTCAGCCTTCAAGCTGTGTGCTTAGTCAGATGGTTTTGTTCTCAAATTGCACTGCAAGACTGAAAGAGAAAGGATCAATATATCGTAAACAGAAATGGGACTCATGCTAGTCACACTTCCGCTACTTTTTCTTCTAACTTAACAATCTGCCATGGCTGCCCTCCTCCATCCTACAGTAGGGTCAAGGTCATTTCTTTTAACGATGGCCCATGGCCCTAGCTTCTGATCGCTTACTTGGGGCGGAAGTAGCAAGGGGACAAATCTTGAGGCCATTACTTCCACTGTCTTATTTTTAATTTTAAGCAAAACAAATAATACTCTCCCAGATAATCATGGCAACTTTCCCAAGGGGAAGAAAGTTTAATCTGTTCAAATCTTCCAGATCTGTCTGCACTTGCTTTCAGGGAGGACAGCTTCCTCACTGCATTGGCACCATGAAGCTGGTTGTGTCTCCTCTGTAAGTTTGGGACACAGGATGAGGACGCTAGAGGACTTTGAACCTCAGAAGCTGGAGGTCACTTGGCCAACACCATGGAATTCAACTGCTCGGCCTAGGAGGGCTTGAGGAGTACAGTTTTGAAGATACATTCCCTCCTAAGGAGAGAGTGCCCCGAGGGTTGAAATCAGCATGTCCTCCCTGTTATGCAAGTTTCTGAGTGATATTTTTATTTAATTTTATTTAATATACATGGAGTATCCTTTCCTTATGATTACTCTCTGGTCACCCTGTATGTGTTTAGCCAGCCTGAGTGTGATTTTTCCTCCTTTCCTGCCAAGGGGGGCCTGGATGTGTCCCCATAGTTTTCTGGAAAGTTGGTTTAATCCAGCCACCAGGCCTTGCTGCCTTTCCTAAATGGCCTCAGAACACCAAGCCCTCCCTGTCTGGCCTTTCCTCCCCCCAGCCCTGTTCTCCCCTCCCCTTAGCCCTTGGCAACCTTAGACCTTCCTCCAATCCCTTTTTTTTTTTTTTTTTTTTTAGAGCCGGGACACAATTTCTCTCTCCAAAGCAGGCTTTGCATGGCCTGTAGGAGCAGCTGACAAAGAGAACAAGTAATTTCTTAGCCTTTCAGTTCGACACTGCCTCTGTTTTTTTGTAAGTGGCCTGTGCACCTGTTGTGATACTCGGTCCTTCCTTCTCGAGCAATTTGAAAAGAGGGCAAGCTCTGCACCCCACTCCCACCCGCTTTCTTTTAAGTGAATGCTAATAATTTTAAGGAGGAGTAGGGAAAAAGAAGAGCCAAGTTCTCTGGATGGATTTTTTCGCTCGACCCTCCCAGTGCCGGGGAGGCCACTGAGAAGAGAGGAGGGTGCTGCCCCTGCTGGCTTTACCGCGGCTGCATGGAGGAGGTTGGCCTCCGTTTGGAAAAGGGGCCTTCTTGTCCTTGCTCTCTGCGGGCTGTTTTGGTTTATTTGTTCCATGGTTGTTTGAACCTCGCTGGTAAAGAGCCTGGAAACTTTGGTGAATAGAAGCTTCTCCCAGGAAAACAAATTTTGGCATAGGGGGAATAAAAGGCTTCCATTTTTCCTAGGATAGGTGGGTGGGAGGCACACATGTGGCCTCTTCCGTTTCTCTTTTCTTTTCTTTTCTGTTTTTTTTTTTTTTAAGTTTATTAATCTCACGATGGCAAAAGGTGTTGACTTGACAGGCAGGAGAGCAGAAATCCTCTATTTTGCCCTGGACGAGTGGCCCTCTGGGGCGGATGGATGGTACCACCTCTGGGGTGACAGGGGAGTCCAACATTCCATGCCCTGAATCCAGCGCAGCAACCTCCACCCTTCCCTGCCTGGGTTTAGCCAAGGCCGGGGGTCCTCTCTGTGAGCCTGAAGGTCTGGTCAGGGGCTGTGGCTTGCAGCCTGCCCCTGTGTGGGGCGCCTGGGAGGCATATTCAAGAGGGTTGGGGTCGGGGGAGGCCGGGCCTTTGCTGCCCTAATTGCCCTGAGTTGTTCCTGACTGTGAGGGGCACCAGGATATGCCACCCCCAAATATACCATTTGGACAGAAAAATTATTTTGAGCTGGAGGCATTGAAGGAAAAATCCTTTATCCGACGAGAGACAGGGCCTCCCCAAAGAACTCAATTGTTCCCTCTCCGGGAGCAACTCAGTAATCTTCTCTTCTTGGAAACTAGAAGTGGGCACCATACCCACAGACACTGTCACAAGACTCTCATTTCTCCCATCTATTCTCCTCTCAGCCCATTTCTCCTTCCAAAGGTCATTTTCTTTTCCATTAAGGCCCTTTCTCCTCTGCCCCTCCCCCTACTAAGTTAGGTCTATTGACCCCAAATTCTAACCGCCCTGTGAGTCACTCATCACTGGGTGCTTTCATGTGTAAGCCATGGGCAAACACGCTCCTGTTTGCTTTTCTCTTGTTAATCTGTCTTTTGTCAGTCTAATTTTCAGCTTGCCAGCCAATGGACCTAGGAGGCTAGGGGTCAAAAGGGTTTTCTGCCCTACACCTGCATCCTTACCAAGATCTCTCTGTAGTTTGGCAAGTCTTTGAGGACACCAGCCAACACATGGCACAGCCAAAAAGATTTGGTGAACAAACAACTGAATATTTTATTCTGATAATAGCATTTAAAGCAAGCGGGCTAACCAGTTTGTGTGTCTGTCACTCAGGGCTTCATCTGAGATCTGCAGAGGGGTGATGGCCTCATGGAGGAGAGGGAAGGGCACTGTGCAGGGAGGGGTTGAGTCTGTGTGCAGGTCTTGCGTTGTAGATTGGAGATGGGGTGTGGAGTCAGCTTGTTTGCCTACTCAATATGTTAGCAATTTGTCTGAGGCACACCCCACCTTGTGATTCTAGGTGTGTTTCCTCTAACCCAGTTTTCCTTGAGCCAGCACTCATTGGGCCACCCAGAGGCCAGCCAGAGGTTTTATCCGGTATTGGGCACCAGGGAATTGTAGGGTTTCGAAGCCAAGTGCGAAGTTTCCAGTGTTTGGACTCTTGGGTTACCTCTGGGAGGCAGTGATTTGAATCTTATTCCTGATTGGTCCTGCCATTGGCCGTGCCCAGCAGGTACACTTTCATCCTTCCCTGCTGACTTTTCCTGGTGGTTTTGTCCTACTCACCTGCTGGTTGGGCCCATGCCTGGCAAACACCTGCTGTCAGATGTTTTGAAAAAGAGGACTTGAATGGGGCTTTCTCCTTTCCTGCCTCGATTGAGATGTCACCAATTGATGTATTATCAAAGAATTTTACAGCTGCAAGGGGCTGGAGATCATCTTAAAGGGAGATTTCTGGGGTGAAAAGTTGCCTTGATACTTATTTCAAAGAATTATGTCATTATTTTTAAATAGTTCTTGCATTTCACAAGAAAGCGAAACTTTATAGTGGTTATTGTGGGTAATGATATACCCTTCTCTTCCGAGTACTTGGGGTGGATTGCCTTTCCTCGGAGGACAGCACTGGGTGGGAGGGTGGCTAAGTGTCTCCTAAGGTGAGAGTGGGGGGTGGCTGCAGGCTGTCACCATGTGGGCATTAAATAATGTATTAAATGATGCAGCAAGAAAGCATTGCCTTTCTTTCAATTTCGTTTCATGCCCACTGATTAAGTCAGAGAGTCTCAGCTTGGTCCTAAAATGTCTTGAACACTTCCCTAACACCAATTCTTCTTCTCCTTTTCTCTCCTCTTCTGCTTCTTCTTCTCCCTTATCATCATCATTTTGGGGAAACAAAGAGGGAGCAAGTCACAGGCTCCCAGGCTTCAGGAGCTTGCTGGAATCTGTAACATTTTTTTCCCATTGTATTTATTTTCCTGGCTGCCTTCTGTTTATGGCATTGGTTTTCCATTCACAGCAGTGTTGAAATTTGTATTTAACATAAGAATATTTAAAGGTAAAATGTAAAAGGTAAGTGGCAGTTAGCATTGGAGGTGGAAGGTGGCAGGTGGATGGTGTAGGTGAGAAGCATTGGCTCGGTTTGTTCCTCATTCTTTTCCAATTCTAGTATCCTCTTGCCCGGCAGTCCCCAAACCCTGGGCTGTGGACTGGTATCGGTTCGTGGCCTGTTAGGAACTGGGCCGCACAGCAAGAGGTGAGAGAAGGCAGCTTCATCTGTATTTACAGCCACTCCCCATAAGCTCCGCCTCCTGTCAGATCAGCGGTGGCATTAGAGTCTCACAGGAGCTCGAACCCTGCTATAAACTGCGCATGTGGGGGATCTAGGTTACACGCTCCTTATGAGAACTTAATCCCTGACTATCTGAGGTGGAGCTGAGGCAGTGATGCTAGCGCTGGGGAGCAGCTGCAAATGTAATAAATGTAATGTGCTTAAATCATCCCAAAATCAACCCCCCCCCACATCCCCCATCCGTGGAAAAATTGTCTTCCATGAAACCAGTCCCTGGTGCCAAAAAGGTTGGGGACCACTGCTCTTGCCCATTAACCCCTCCTTTTTTGAGGGGAGATTACCTACTGTTACCAGATCCATTTCATGTCAGTTTTCTTCTCCACCCCCAGTTTCTGCTGCTGGGAGATTTCCTTTCTTAAGAAGATGAGTTAATTACTTCATGAAAAAGTTCCTCTTTCTTTTACAGTCAGTGCTCACTTTTCTTCTAGTTTGCCCTGGAGAATTCAAATACACGGCAGGGACCGGGATGTAGGTGGGGCCAGGCATGCTGTCTCCTTTGTTGGGACATTTTTAACGTTTGATTTTGCACCTCCCCTTGGTATGATCCCTTTCTAATCCTGTGCTTGACTTGGGGCTCAGGGCCTTAGCCTTTCTCTGGCTTGCCAGGCCTCATGGGCTTGGATCCTGTTTTACTTATCTCTGTGTCTTGTGCAGAGCCTAGGCTGTTGTTGGCTCATAGGAGCTCACTAGTATTGGTTGCAAACTGATCACTATGGCATTTTAGCAATTGTCAGATCCATTTGGTAAATACTGGCAGCCTTTGGTAATTAAGAACAGGTGGAGGTCACACAGCCCATCCCCCTCACGGGCAGGTTGAAAGCCAGGTCTTGGACCAAATATTTATTTACAGGTTCCTGTAGGCTAGTGAGGTAGCCTGTCCTCAGGCACGTGGACAAGCACCAGGCATCAGAGGTTCACTCTGAGGTGACACAGTTGCTTTGTCTTTGGGTCAGGTGACAGTATCTTCTGTGAATAGAGTGGCACAGGCCTAAGCAGGGTTGAGGATCCACCATGTTCTTCTAAAATATTAAGATTAGGACTTAAAGGATGCCTGTGTCTTATTCATACAGGGGTGGTAGTCCCTGAACAGTTTTCCTCTCAGCCAAATATCACACACTAACCACTTCACCAAAAGAAAAACAAAATTTAATCTTTCTTGCTAATAATGAACCCTCTGGTGTACATTTTCATTAGGTTTTTGGATGCACCCTTGTAGCAGTTTTGGTGAATTCTTGATGGGTGAAGATCAAATGGTAACTACCTCCCTCTAAGGTATAGATTATAATTCACACACACACACACACACACACAGCCCACTCTGTTAATGCTAAAGTATTTTCTAGTAAATTACTACACAGGCAATGTAATATTTTTGGAATTGGAGAATGTTGTCAGCAGAGGCAGATGTCTGAGTTTTAGTTCTGTTTGTTCACTGGGATTGCTGGGATTACTTCTGTCAGCTCAGCCAGTTACAGATGGGATCTTCTCATCAATTTCTAGGATTGTTTCCTTATCTGTAAAATGGGAATACTCAACCCACTTAAATTATGGGTTGTCGTCTTTCCTTGAGGAGCTCATGAGAAAACACGTGTTAAATTGTCTTATAAATGGTAAATAAGCCATTCCAAAGGAGGTTACTTTTGTTGTTATTGCTGCAAAGGCCCAACTAGAAGCCAAGGATGGAGGAACAGTCTCTTCCCGGGGATAGATAACTAAATCACCTGTACCTGCTAAAATCAGGAGTGAATTTAAGACTTGTCTTCCCTTCAGTGGTGTTGAGCAAGGTCTCAGAAAACAACCAGGAATAGAACATTTTCTGGTTCAAATGAATATCTCTGTTCAGCTCTGAACTTTTATGTGCAGTTCCAAGATTTAATTGCCAGTGTTATGAAACATAGAGGAGATTATTTATTAACACTAGCATTGAAGATATGGATGGCTGGTTTAGTTCGTCAGGAGTGAGGCTGGAACTGTAATCTGCTTTAGTCTGAAAGTTGCGCTGATCCCATTTGGCTTAACCAATACCAACGTGCTGCTCTACTCTTTTTCTGCATTCGTATTTTCTGCCCACATTGCTTGGCTTAGGAAAACATGCATTTGCTGGACACACATGACTAGGGCCTCTCCTGTTAAATTAGATTCTCATAAAAAAGCAAAAAAGGGAGTGAATGGGGAGAGATGGAACACACTATATTTCTTGGAGACCCATGCTTATTTTCTTGGCTGGCAAATGCTTTTTTCTCACCTTTTGACATAATCCTAATGGTCCCATTAAAATACATTTAGCCTTCTCTCTCGTCCCCATCTGCCAGCACTCTGTGTCATTTGGTGAACGGCAGGCAGGTTTTAAGTTCTGAAAAGCAAAGAACAGGCTAAGTATTGGAACAGGATCATGTGTCTCCTGTTTTATTTTCAAAAATACGCTCCCCCCGCCCCGCAGTTTTATTGCAAAGTGTTGAGTTGCAGCTGGATGGAGACGTCTTCGCCTCTGAGGATTGTGTGATACCGGGGAGGGTTTTCCAAGATTGAGGGGTCTCTTTCATTAGGAATCTTTGGGAACAAAATATTCTGCCTCTGTTATTTTTGGAAATTCCGATTTGGCCTTGTTTAGATGATTCCCAACATTCCTTCCATTTTTTGGGTGATTTTTGTGGCTCTGCCTTGGGTTCAAGTTCATAAATAAATGTGAGCGTGCCTCAGCCTCATATGGACTTTCTGCCAACAGAAAGTGCTGGAAAGAGCTGAGGTGGCTGCACATTAAGGGCAAATATAGCACTAGAACCTGTTTTCCCATTTCGTTACAGAATTGTCTGCAGTTTGATCAGATGGGAGTCCTGTTGGGGGCAGGAGCGGTGACGGGGCAGCGGGAGCCTGGGAGGCTGGCTCGAGTGCAGTGCAGGCCTTGGGGGTGTAGAAGGAATGTGATGGCTCAAATACGTACAGTGAACATGAACTGTATTTTCTCAGCCTCTTTGGACGAGCTCTTTGCCTAATGGTGGCAGTGGTGGCCGCGGCAGGGGTAGGTAAGGGATACTGTGCTGCAGGGCCTCTGCAATTCCCTTCTCCGTCACCCGGAGTGACACATAATCCCTTTCAGGAAACAACGTGAGCTGGCCACAGCTGGCCAGAGCGAGCCTTCTCTTCTGGTTGGGAGGGTTGGGCTGTGGTCAGGACTCTGGCTGTAGCAGCCTGTGCTGAGCTTTGCATTGCTGCAGGCGACAAGCATGGGCCACAGGCCCTTCCCTTGCAGGGAAATTCAAGGGCTCAGTGTTCCTGAGCCCAGTTTCTAAGTCAGGGATTTGGGCTGGGGTTTGGGATACTCAAAAAATGCCCAGGCTCCAGTCGTGTCAGGCTCCCGAGCAGATCACGGGGAAGAGCGTTCTGAGAGGTGGCTGGTGCAGGGAGGGCTGTGGATGAGAGGTGGGCCCTGGGGGCTGGGAGCTGCTGCTCTGACCCCGCTCAGGACAGAGCAGGCCCACGCACCGCCCTCCCCTGACGAGTTCTAGAGCTGTGTGCTCAGTGTAGCTGCTTAACTACACAGCTAAGGCTCTGGGTTCCCAGGAACACTGGACACCAGGGCTTCTCAACCTCAGCAGCACTAGCGACCTTTGGGCCAGGTAATTCACGATGGCAGAAGACTGTCCTGTGTGTTGTAGCCTGTTTAGCAGCATCCCTGGCCTCTACCCCCTACATGCCAGTAGCACCTGCCTTCCTTTGTTACAGCCAACAATATCTCTAGACATCGCCACATATCCTGGGGCAGAAGTGCCCACAGTTGAGAAGCACTGCATTTTGCAGAAAACAATACCCGCTGTTCTCTTCTCCCACCCCCACCACCGACTTTATGTGTACTATTTAGGAAGAGAGCAGGTGGAAAGTCAGATAATATGTTTTTAATACTTGAATAGCAGGCTCTTTTATTAGATTGCAGCTCACAAAATTGTCATTCTTTTAGGATGTCAACATGGTTGAATCAGGGCAATTTTGTATGGCTCAACCTAATACCAGCCCATGAAATCAGATTTGTACAAGCCTCAGCCCCGAGGGGCCTCAGGACAAGGTCATGACCTATGTTGCTTATGATACACCCAAGAAGTGTCCTCTGCAAGGAATTGCATTATTCGAGGCTGGTGGGAGGGGCAGCGGGGGCAGAGCTAGAGTGAGCCTGAGAACAGAGCCAGAAGCACTGAAGAGTACCGAAGGGGAGAGGGGGACAGGGACAGCTTTGCAAGTCCCGGGCTGTGGGAAAGGAAGATCACAATCCCACTGGGGTCGTATAGCAGAAGGGTCATTCAGACTTCCAGGGGAAGAGGGGAAAGGGGATTTCGAGTTCCAGGGGGGACCCGGGGGAAGAAGGGGCTTGCTGAGAGGGAGGTTGACCGTAGGAGTCTTAGAGGAAAAATGAACTGGAACTTGCCTTCTTCCCTTTATGATTTATGAGGCAGAGGTAAAGTACAGGCACGACTGGGGGCAATTGGAAATTTGCCCTGGGGACTTGGGAACAACCTGAGTTTAGTGTATTTTTGGAGAGAAGAGAGAAGCCTGGGTTGGCTGGCAAGGAGCCTGCCCCCCTGGCTTGGTAGAAGTTCAGCAGGGCTGTGGGCACTTCCTCTCCCTCCGGCACTGACCTCTTTGGGTGTTGGCTCCTTCGTTTTCCTATTTTTTATACACAGCTAGCCATCATGACACCACCAGGACAAGTTCCTCAAAAAGAGGTGGCTTCCTGGTCTTTTCTTTCCCAGCCGTTCTTTAATCCTTGCCTTTCTGGCATGTCTCAAGATGCTCTTTTGAAAATCGGTGCACTAGAACCTGTTTTCCCATTTCGTTACAGAATTGTCTGCAGTTTGATCAGATGGGAGTCTTGTT
>CM052440.1:99064664-99115220 GCA_028533085.1 Varecia variegata | reverse complement strand
AATACAATTACTATCATGTGGTCGTGGAGGACATTATTGGACCTAAAAGGGACTCTCATGGTTGAAAAGTTCACCGATCTTTAGGAAATGAAATATGACCATACGTTCTGGTGTTTGCCCCCCCATCCCCTCCAAATCCTGGGAGATAAACTAGAAGCCACGGAAGCTGGCTGTGCTCTGAAAACGGCCTGCTCTGTCTTGCACGTTCAGATCATTGGCCTTTCCACGGTGTCCACAAGCTCTGCAGTCTGTGTGGACCCAGCATTATCAGCACAACCGCTTTCAGAAGATCTCTGGGAGCCAGTTAGCGAGGCAGGACTCTGAGGGAGGGAAGGCAGGAAAGGCAGGTTAATCTTCCAGCATCTACTGGAGTGCAGAAAGCCCCTCCGATCCTAGAGCACACCTCGGCTGTTTCCCTTCTGGCCCAGCCACCCTGGTTTAGTGGTCGTTCAAATATTTTCCTTGCTTTCCCTTTGGCATGATGGATTGTGGATGTCTGAACATGGGCCCTTTCCCACCTGGGCCTGCCCTGTCCCTTTCCTGGGGATATAAAGGGCTTGTTTGAAGGGCCTGACCTGGCAGAGATGCTGGGCAAACAGAAGCAGGGGCAAAAACACCTCTATGTGTACAACCTTTGGGTTAAGTAGCCCTTTCATTGGAGCAGTCAACACCTTTTGTTGCTGCCAGACCCTCCGGGATTGATCCAGTCTTCGCTGTACTTTGAGGTGGGTTGGACGGGGGTAAATGTGCCCAGAGCCGCTTCCAGCAGGGACACGCTGAACACTGCTTCCTTTGGTGCCTTCATGCAGGAGATCTGCTAAGGAAAACAGAAGCTTGTTAGTCTCAATTTTGGCGATAAGTAGAATACATAACCAGAGACAGTAAAAGCCCTTTAGGAAGTTCCCACTTAACACATTTGCTTCTATGATGCTTCACATTTTTACATCCTGCCCTTGATTTTCTATTTCCTTTCTATGAAATTTTCATGAGTTGGTTCCTTTTGCAAAAAGAAATCTTAAATCACACATAATTATATTTACTCAGACTCGACTTAATGTATGAACTCTCTGGAACTGAGAGAGGGGTCTGGCCTACTAGCAAATCTCAAGTTCCATCAAATGGTCCCCAAATAGGGTATGCCAGAAGCAGAAGCCCGTTGGGTCTGGAGTGTGCCTTTTGAATTGCAAAGATGCTTCTGTGAGCTGGTTAGTGGAAGACTGGATTAACAACAGCATGTCTAGTTACTGTTGCAAGAGATTAAACTGAAGTGTGGTGATCCAAACTGGAAGGAAAGATTCTCAGCCACCTTTTCTGTCCTCAAACTGTCTTCCTTTGCCAAAACTGTCCACATTCTGCCTGCAAATGATCTAACTAAAGCTGACGATTCCAAAGCACCTTTTCCTCCAAAGCACCTACGTTCATTTCATTCCTCTCTCCTTATATTACCTACTTTAAGGCTTTAAAGGATTTTTAGAGGTGGCAGGATGGGAAGGAAGAGTACCAGGAGGAGTTTTGCATAAATACATGGTTATGCTCAAATTCTTGAACTTTTGTTCAAACTCTAAGTTTTTCTTTCTTTTTTGTATTTTGTCATCAGAGCTGCAGCTTAGATTTTTTTTTTTTTCAGACAGTCTTGCTCTGTCGCCTGGGCTAGAGTGCAGCGGTCTCTTCATAGCTCACTGCAACCTCAAACTCCTGGGCCCAAGTGATCCTCCTGCATCAGCCTCTTGAGTAGCTGGGAATACAGGTGTGTGTCACCATGCCCGGCTAATTTTTCTACTTTTTGTAGAGACAGGGTCTCGCTCTTGCTCAGGTTAGTCTTGAACTCCTGACCCTAAGTGATCCTCCTGCCTCAGTCTCCCAAAGTGTTAGGATTTTGGGTGTGAGCCACCATGCCCGGACCAAACTCTAAGATTTTAAGGTTCTTTCCTTGTTGTATCTACTCTGTTACTAAATTTGCAATGAGAACCAATGAATCCTTTATATTGGCCCTGGCACTATGATTTGTACAGAGGCATGGAAAGTTATACATGATCTGATTCTTAAGAAATTGACCAGGGAAGGTGTATGAATGAGTCAATTGAGAAGCAATGTTTGATGGATCTAATCTAGTCTCTAGACTAGTGCTTTACATGTAAGAAAGCTCAGTGATGCTAGTCCAGTGAAGAAAGCACTAAATTGCAGTGTTCAGACAAAACAGCACTATTGGACTTCAGAGAACTGGGAGAGGATGTAGGCTGCAATAGGTGATGTAGTTTGTGAGCAGAAAGTGGGGGCACCTGCCAGGTCTTGAAGGAACGGTGTAAAGAGGTTGAATGAATTAGAAAGAAGGTGTTGTAGGTAATAGGAAGAGCTAGAGAAAAGGCCCAGGGAGCAATACTTTGGTTAGACCAGGGGACATGCACTGACTAGTAAGAGATACGATGAGATGAATTATAGAAGGGATTGAAAATCAGCTAGGTGAGACTTGTATTAAGCCAAGTTGATAAAACTGTGGGGGAGCTATTGTGAGTTTGGAGGGTATGACATGCTTACAGTAAGTTTCTTAAGATGCAGCATTGCCCTGAATCAAATGTAGCAAGGTAGATAGCTTTAAAAAAATATTTTAGGCTGGGTATGGTGGTTCATGCCTGTAATTGTGGTAAAATATACATAACATAAAATTTATCATCTTAACAACTTTTAAGTGGATAGCTCAGTAGTGTTATATATGTTTACATTGTTGTATAATTAATTTTCAGAACGTTTTCATCTTGCACATTGAAACCCTGTACCCATTAAACAACTCCGCATACCTCATCTTTTTCTAGCCCTGGAAATCAGCATTTTATTTTC
Organism: Varecia variegata; assembly: GCA_028533085.1. Classification (NCBI taxonomy): domain Eukaryota; kingdom Metazoa; phylum Chordata; class Mammalia; order Primates; family Lemuridae; genus Varecia; species Varecia variegata. The sequence goes on along the minus strand of CM052440.1, from coordinate 99,112,385 downwards.
TGTTTCTATGAATGGCATTACTGTTCGTACCTCATATAAGTGGAATCATGCAATATTTTTGTCTTTTTGTGACTGGCTTATTTCACTTAGCATAATGGCCTCGGTTCATCCATGTTGTAGCAGGTGTCAGAATTTCCTTCCTTTTCAAGACTGAATAATACAGATGGTTTCTGACTTATGATTTGACTTAACTATTTTTTGATTTTACAATGGTGGGAAAGTGATACACATTCGACAGAAACCATGCTTCCACTGGCCATATAATCATTCTGTTTCTAACTTTCAGGACAGTATTCAATAAATTATATGAGATACTCAACACTTTATTATAAAATAGACTTTGTGTTAGATGATTTTGCCCAACTGTAGGCTAATGTAAGTGTTCTGAACACATTTAAGGTTGGCTAGGCTAAGCTATGATCTTCAGTAGGTTAGATGTATTAAACTCATTTTTGACATGGCATTTTCAATTTACAGTGGGTTTATTGGGGCATAATCCCATCAGAAGCTGAGGAGAATCTTATTCCATTGTATGTATGTACCTCATTTTGTTTATCCATTCATCTGTCAATGAACACTTGGGTTGTTTCTTCCACCTTTTGGCTATTGTGAATAATGCTGCTATGAACATATGTGTACAAATACCTCTTTGAGACCTATATACAATTCTTTTTGGAATATACCCAGAAATAGGATTGCTGAATCTTATAGTAATTCTATGTTTAATTTTTTGAGAAACTATCATACTGTTTTCCATTGCAACTGCACCATTTTACATTCCCACCAGCAATGTACTAGGTTTCTAATTTCTCAGCATCCTCACCAACACTTGTCATTTTCTGGTTTTTTTTTTTCTTTTATAGTAGACATCCTAATGGGTAGGAGGTGATATTTCATTGTGGTTTTGATTTGCATTTCCTTAATGACTAGCGATGTTGAACATCTTTTCATTTACTCAGAAGCATATGAAAAGATGGCCATTTGTTTGTTTCCTTTGGGGAAACGTTTATTCAAATCCTTTGCCCTTTTTTTAAATAGGGTTTTTTGTTGTTGAGTTTTAGGAATTCTCTCTCTGTTTTGGCTATTTGTTAATCCCTTATCAGACATGTGATTTGCAAATATTTCTTCCATTCTGTGATTTATCATTTTACTCTGTTGATAGTGTCCACTGATGCAAAAAAGTTCTTAATTTTGATGACGTTCAATTTGTCTGTTTTTTTCTTTTATTGTCTGTGCCTTTGGTGTCATATCCAAGAAATCATCACCAAATCCAGTTTCTGAAGGTTTACCTTGTTTTCTTCTAAGAATTTTATAGTTTTAGGTTTTACGTGTATGTCTTTGACCCATTTTGAGTTAATGCTTGTATATGGTGTGAGGTAAGGGTCTAACTTCATCCTCTTCATGTTCAGTTCATATTGAGTTTTTGCAACACCTATTGTTGTCTTTTGCTATTGAATGGTCTTGGCATCTTTGCTGAAAATCATTTAACCATCTATGCAAAGGTTTATTTCTGGGTTCTTTATTCTATTCTACCGGTCTGTCTTTATGCCAGTACCAAACTGTTTTGATTATTACAGCGTTGTAAAAAGTTTTGAAATTAAGAAGTGTGAGAACTATAACTTTGTTTTTTTAAAAGATTGTTTTGGCTATTTGTGGTTCCTTGTGATTCTATATAAATTTTAGGGTGGATTTTTCTGTTTCTGCAAAAAAAAAAAGCCATTGAGAGTTTGATAGAGTTTACATTAAATCTGTAGATCACTTTGGGCAATATTGACATATTAACAATATTAAGTCTTATAATTAATGAATGGGATTTTTTTCTATTTATCTGTGTCTTGTCTTCTTTAGTTTCTTTCAGCAACATTTTGCGGTTTTCAGTATGCAAATCTTTTGCCTCCTTGGTTAAGAATTTTTCCTAACTATTTTATTGTTTTTGATGCTATTGTAAATAGAATTGTTTTCTTAATCAAGGCAGACAGTTTTGCCTTCTATGATGTTTCATATCCCTCCATTCTACTCTCCCTTTTCCAAAAGCCGGATGATACTAATTAGGGTGAGGGTGTAGGCCACCCAGAGGGTCACCTTTGCCCTGGGAAGTTTGCAATTCTGAATCCGCAGAAAGTGGGAAGTAGGGGCTGGTTTAGAGTAGATCTGAGGCGTTCAAGGTCTTTGAGCCTTACAGACACATTATTTAATATGCTTTATTCAGAGCACAAAAACAGATAACTTCCTTCCAAATTCTACTTCAAGCAAAGGGAAAAGAAATGTAGCAGCTGTCGGGAAGCTATTCAACTTTTAAAGTTTGACTACAGCAAAATTGTGAGAGGCAAACTCCTCACCCCAATTCTGCTTTGATCTTTCTCTTCTTTCATCCTGTTTCCCTGTTATCCAGTTATCACCCTGCCTTACTCCTTTTTCCAAAGTTCCCTTTCCTCTACCTCCTTAACAAATATATCTATCCCACTATAATTTCGTCAGGTCTTTGTTAGGCAAGAGCAAGCTCTTCCTGAAAGATTAACTATTGCAAAGCAAGAACAAGGTAAAGACTTTTCAGTTTAACAAGGGGACAATGTCTACATCAGAGCAGGGTGACATGAATCAGTCTAATCCTGGTGACTTCAGGAATGCATAGGCTGGAAGGGAAGGTGATTTTGGGTTTTGCCTAGACCTGGGCTGGATCCGACAGCGGGCAGAAGCAGGAGTGGGCAGAGGAGCCGGGGCAGATGACTGGGAGGAGATGATATGCGGGCCTTTGGGGAAAAGAAGCTGCACTAAAAGAGGTGCTCCTGAGGTCACACTCAGCCCTGCTTGGAGTGGCTTGTCACAGGGTCTCCGGGAGCCTGGAGCTGTAATTGATCTTGGTCTCTCACTGACTCATTTCTAACCTTACAGCTTCCTACAGACACAATGTTGGGAGGGCCTTAGCCTCACACTGGGTGGTTGCAGGAACCTCAGGGCACTCCAGCGGGAGTCTGTTAACTGGAACTTCAGAAATGAGGAGGATTTGTCTATAAGTCACTGAAGACTAAAAACCAGAGGACCCCAAACTGCTTGGACTGACCTGTTATCAGCATGTGGGCTCCTGTAGAGCAGAAAGCTGCAGGCTACAGTCGTGGGCCACCCCTCTGGGCCTCTGGTAGACGTCACCTGCATGGCCACTGTGGGTGGCTCACAGGCCCCCGGTCCAGACCTCCTGGCAGCTCCCTTTGGCTCTGGAGACTGCTGAGGGCCAGGCCTGGAATATTCCTGGGCTCCACGGTGGGAGGTGGGGCTTGGCAGTGAACGAGACTTGGGATTCTGTTTTGTGTCCGGCTGCTCCACAGTGCTGTCTGCAACGTGAATTTGATACAAAGTCCACAAACATTTCATTGCAAAAGGCAAATTTTATCTCCCTTTCCAGAACCTCCGAGAGAGCCAAGCTTGGGGGCTTGCCAAACAGGCTGCACTCCTTATGTCTGATCTAGCCTGAGTGTCGTTGGTTGCCATCTACCTACTGAACCCATGTCCAGAACTCTGGATGTGAAATGAAGGGGACTGTCGTGGGGGAGGCTGGAGGAAAAAGGTGGTGCAAGCCATGCCTCAGGCAGTGGGCTAAGTACACAAACAGATTTAGGTGGACCAGAAGAGAAAAGAAAAAAAAAAAAAAACACAAACCCAAAACAAACCCAAACAAAGGCAAACACTTCTTTCCCACTTCCTTCCTTCCCATGCACCTAATTTGTGTTGGTGGAGGCTGGAGATTGATTACTGTTTTGGGGCCTCTGATTATATACCCATCTGTGTAGAAACTCAGCCGTAAGATTAGGACCTTCTTTGTTGAACCAAGGGAATCTCATGTTATTAAACCTTCCCTCTCCACTCGCCACCTGCTCCCCTCCTTCCCCGGCCCTAAGACCCTGAGCCCATTTCCCCTTTTATCTCAGTTGTCTGTTAATGCCTGTTTTGTCAGGTGGAGAGCTTGTTCTGCAAATTAAGGTTTTGGGGGCAAGGTTCCTCAGCTTCCTCTCTCTTTGGGGAGAGGAGGGCAGCCCTAAGCTTTTGATAATCACACCTTTCCCTGTGCCCTCCTGCACTTATTATCTCTGCGGTACATGGGACGCCTTTAATTTACAGCCTTGAACCGCAAGGGATCATCGCCAGCGTGTGGGTTTTGTCTGCAGCCAGGTTGTCGGAATGGGTGAGATGGGCTTCAAGGCCACTTCCAAGTAGCTCCAGAATTCTCAAATTCAAAGTCTTTGAGGAAGTGCTCAGACAGAGTCTTGGTGACTTTATGTGCATCCAGGCCCCCAAGGGCATGGTGGGAGTTCATGTTTACTATTATCGCCTTCTAGGGCCTTTCAGAGTGATTGTCAAGCCCCTGGGTGGGCACTGCCATTCCCCTCCAGATTTAAGTCAAGAGGCAGATGCCACAGAGACCAATGCCTCATCCAAACTCCTGCATGATAGGAGAGTCCAAATGCCACTTTTTAAGGACTGTGAAGCCACGGTAATAGGCCTAGTCAATTTTCCTTGCAGTTTCAAGAGGACGTGGTTATCTTTCACTTCCCGTCCCTAACAGCTTTGCATTGTTGCACCATGTGCCGGCTGGTTCCAGGCATGGCCACATTCCAGCTGGGGAGGGGGAAATGACATTTGGTGTGCCACAGTGATGTAGGGGGCAACTTTTCTAGGTGATGTAGACTCTACGTCTCCACTCGTCAGCTGTCTGGACACTGATGTCTAAAGTCTAAAGCAGGACATTAAAATGTAGGATTGGGAAGGGGCCAGACCCCCTATTCTAATTTTAAAGGTGAAACTCGGATGTCCTGCAAGGTGGTCAGACCTGTTCGCTATGTGCTAACCCATGATCACATACTGTGCATGCTTTCTTATCATTTTGCTTCTTTCATAAATAGAGGACAGGAATGCAAATCAAAAGGATGTATGAAGAAGCAGGGAAGACCAAGGTGAGACATCTTCCCCTAGCTCCCATGGTACTATGGATATGCCTGTTTTTCACACTTTACTCATTTTGTAGGAAAAACTTAAGCACAGACAAGTTGCCATTGTCCTCACTGCGAAATAATGGGCCATAAATGAAGCAGCTGGGGGACTCAGACACAGTGCCTGCATGCCCCTGCTCACCTTTTCCTGAATATACCTTTTCCCTTTAATTTTTTAGCAGTGCCATAAAAATGTACCTAATTTGTGTCTTGTCTATACAAGGAAAAAACCATAATATATCCATGAATCAGGGTTCAGTTGATTTATTGTCTAACCTTTTACATGTGGAAATAATTTCAGATTTATAGGACAGTTGTAGGAATAGTAGAAGAATTCCTGTATACCCTCTATCCAGAGTCCTTGAATGTCCAGATTTTACCTCATTTGCTTCATCATTCTCCTTCTCACAGTGCTATGCTGGAGCTAGTTTATTCTGGCTTATGAGAGCTGATCGCTAACATTTCTGGAACTTGTGAGCTACTTGTTTAACATGGCTGCTGTTAAACACTAAATTATTTTAGCTTACAATTAAATTATGTTGAAAACAAAGAGGCAGATGCCACAGTGACCGCAGTGACCAATGCCTCCTTCAAATTCAAACTCAAATAAATAATCAACAAATCAATGCTCAAAACTCAACTTGTCCTAATTATTTTACAATTACTTATGCTCCAGAGGTGATTTTCTTCTATTATATCTATGATGGAAATACCGTACCATGGAGTGCTACCTACCATGCCTCCTCTCCTCCTGACTCCTCATGAAGTGAGATATTATGGGTTTCTTGAAATAGGTCATGATGGGAGTATTTGCCCTGAAGAAATCAGTAAATGTTACAAATCAGGGATTGACTTATTGTTTTGTTGTTTGTCTAGACTTAATAAAGTGATGAGACTGTGGTATTATAGCAGATTACATTGTGCTGTGTCTGTAGCTGTTATGAGGTGAATAACACAAAAAATTGAGGAAACGTTTTTCCAGTATTTGGAAACTATTACCTGATTCAGCAATGAAATCTCTCATGTCATTGACTGATGAGTGACATTTCAATGTGTTACACATTCATCTTACTCATTAATGTAAATGAAAATATTAACCAACATTTTTATCAGAACTAAATCATTTATCAGTGGTTACCTCCAATTGGCTACAGATACAAAAGCTTGCAAAAACCACCTAAGCATTCTGTGAGAATCAATTGGTTATATAGAATTTATAATAAAGTGTATGGCATATTTAATATTTTGTAAATTGCATGATACGCATTCTTTATATAAGCAAAATTTATGCTAAACTTATACATATGTATGTACATATTTTTGGAGAGCTGGTTATTAAACATTTAACATCAATATACATATTATTTGTTTCCTGAGGGTAAGTTGCAAATATATTACCCCTTTACCTCTAAATACTTTACAATGTAAAAAATAAGGACATTCTCATATACAACAGCAGTAAGTTATGAAAACCAGGAAATTAAAAAGAATACAATACTATTATGTAATCTACTGATCTTAATAAAAATTTTCGAGTTGTCCTAATAATGTCTTTTCTTTTCTGGGTTCCAATCCAGAGTCACTTGTTACATTAAGTTCTTATGTCTTCTTATATCCTTTAATCCAAAATGATTTTTATTTTTTAGTTTTTTTCCTCAGTCATTCACTACTCTGACATATTTGAACAGTACAGGCCAGTAATTTTGTAGGATGTTTTTCAATTTGGATTTGTCTCATGCTTAGACTCAGGTTTTGCATATTTGGTAAGAAAATCACAGAAGTGATGTGTCCTTCTCAGTGTCTTGTATTGAAGATTTATAATGTCAGTTTATCTCATTATAGATGATAAATTTTAATAATGTTGTTAAGATATTCGTCTGCCAGATTTCTCTACTGTAAAATTATTATTTTCCCCTTTGTAATTAATAAGTACCACGTGGGGAGATAATTTGAGACTCTGTAAGTATTCAGTTTCTCAACAAACTTTTATCCATTAGTTATAGCATCCATTTGATGATTCTTGAGTGCATTAATTATTAATATGATAATAATCAAATGCTTCTTTTCTAATTTTATTATTCATATTTATTAGCTGGCATTTTCTTGTTAGCATGAACTTTTGTTTATTTACTTATATCAGTATGGACTCGGAGATTCCTTTTTTTATTCAGTGGGTTATTATCCATTACTATTAATATCATTATTTATCTTGATGTTCAAATTGTCTCAGATTTGGCTAGTGAGAGTCCCTTTCAATTGTCTCCTGTGTGCTTTTATAAGTCAGGTTTATTGTGGTATAATTTACATACAGAAAAATCCATCCCTTTTAAGAGACTAGTTAGGTAAATTTTGATAAACATACACAGTTATGTAACCACTACCACAGTCAAGGTATAGAGTGTTCCCATCACTCCAGAAAGTTCTCTTGCAACTTGTTGTAGTCAATCTCCTTCTTCTACCCCCAGCTCTTGGCACTACTGCTGTGATTTTTGTCTCTATAGTTTTGCCTTTTTAGAATGCACTTTTTGTTTGCTTCTTCCACTTAGCATAATTATTTTGAGACTTATCCATGTCATTGCATTAGCAGTAATTCACTCCTTTTTATTGCTGCATAGTATTCCACAGTATGGGTACTTCACAGTTTATTTACCCATTCACCTGTTGATGAACATTGGGGTTGTTCCTAGTTTTTGGTTGTTAAAAATAAACCTTCTGTGAACATTTATGTACAAGTCTTTGTATAGACACATGCTTTCATTTCTTATGGGTAAATATTTCAGGGTAGAATGGTTGGATTATATAGTAGGTGTATGTTTAACTTTTAAGAAATGGCAAAGCTGTTTTCCAAAGTGGTTATAACATTTTGTGTTCCTATCATCGATACATGGGAGTTCTAGTTGCTCTGCCTCCTTCTCAATGCTTAGTGTGGTCAGTCCTTTTTCTTTTAGCCATTCTAGTAAGTGAGTAGTGGCATCTCATTGAAGTTCTAATTCACATTTTCTTTGTAACTCATGATGTTGAATATATTTTTATGTCCTTATTTGCCATTTCTACATCTTCTCTGGTGAAGTTCGGGTTCAAATTTTTTGCTTGTTTGAAAACTTGGGCTGTCTTCTTTTCATTGAATTGTAAGAGTTGTATCTTCAAATTCTTTATATTTTATTGGGAATAAAAACGATGGATTTGTTAATTTAAGTGAAGACTTAGGCCAGAAAGTCAGCAAACTTTCTGTAAAAGGTCAGGTAGTGAATAGTTCAGGCTCTGTGGGCCATATGGTCTCTGTTCTAACAACTCAACTTTGTCCTTGTGGTGTGAAAGCAGTGATAGATAATCTATAAATGAATAAGCATGACCGTGTTCCAATAAAACTTTATTTACAAGAACAAGCAGAGGGATGGATTTAACCCATAAGCCATGGTTTGCCAACCCTTGGCTTTGATTTCAGTTTCCTGCCCTGGATAGGGTTGACTGAACTTGGGTTCCTGCTGAAATGCAAGATTAACAATGAGGAGTAAAAGTTCATTACTTAGAACTGTCTGGGGGCTAAGCCCAGTCCACTTCACTTAAAAGTCAAAATTGTAGGGTATATAGAATTTTTATTAAGTGTTATCAGGCTACATGTTTTCTAAGTTATTCTTTGTATCCAATAGCCAGTGATTTTAAGGATGCACTGCCACAAGAAATAGTCTAGCAGAGGAAAGTGTCTTTCCTGGTTAGTGGTCCCCAAACCTGGTGCACATCACAATCACTGGTAGTTTTCCCATATATGTTCCTGGGCTCTATCTGCTGCATCAGAATCTCAGGGGTAGGCTGGGTTATATGTGCTTCTATTTTTAAAGCATTTTCCAGGTGTTTTTGATGAAGCTAGATGAGGGACTAGCACTAAGAGATGAATAGAGATTCTCAGGAGACTTATCTTAATGAAGAGATAAGAATAATCTCTAATTACTACATTGATTTTATGTAAATAGATGCTTCTAAAGGGTTCACAATATTTTAAAAGTTAATAAGTAGTTAAAATACTCTTTCCTAAGCCCTCTCTCCAAACTTGATTACCACTACTGAGATTCTTATCAAACAATTTTTTTCATGCATAGTGTAAAAACAAACTTCAGAACAGCCTCTGCTGGTTTTTCAAAAAAACCCGATTATTGGACTCTAAATTAAAGATAAAAAGTATTGTGGAAATTCAAGCCCATTACCATTTATTCATAAAGACAAGTGACTCAATCAAAACAGTATCTTTGATGGATTAAATGTGTTTAAACAAATAGTTAACTATAATACTAGGAGATTAGTATTTTTGAAGAGCTCTATTTTTGGTAGAGCTTTAACTGATATTCTTTGATAATCCCTGTTTTTGCCTGGCAGTTGATGCCTCTATTTGCTATGGAAATAGTCTTTTAATGTGTTGCATTTTAATAATATTCTCTCAGTACAGAATATGCAATTCTGTTTGTAATGCAAAAGTCTATCAGGTAAGCTTGGAAAATGAACAAATAGTTGCTTGCAAATTGCCTTATACCTAAGATGGAGAATTTGAAGATATCAATCTAATTGTGATTTGTTGATATAAAACTCTAAACTATTTTTTCCATTAAAAAAGATCTATCTATTATTGACTTAGTCTGTTTGTCCTGCTATAACAAAATACCTGAGACTGGGTAATTAGAACAATAGGAATTTATTTCTCACAGTCCTGAGGCTGGAAAGTCCAACACGAAGGCCCCAGCAAGTTCAGTGTCTGTGAGGGCCCAGTCTCTGCTTCTAAGATAGCACCTAGTTGCTGCATCCTCTGCAGGAGATGAACGCTGTGTCCTCACATGGTGGAAGTGACAGAAAGGCAAAAAGGCCTAGCTAGTTCCCTCTAGCCCTTTTATAAGGTCACTAATCACATTCATGAGGGTTTCACTCTCATGACTCAATTACCTCCTAAAGATCCCACCTCTTAGTACTATCACATTGGTGATTAAGTTTCAACACATGCATTTTGGGAGATATTTAAACCATTACAATTATTAAGAAAAATTAGGCCTGGCACAGTGGCTCACGCCTGTAATCCTAGTACTCTGGGAGGCTAGGCAGGAGGATTGCTTGAGCTCTTCAGGTCAGGAGTTTGAGACCAGCCTAAGCAAGAATGAAACCCCATCTCTACTAAAAATAGAAAAATTAGCCAGGCACGGTGGTGGGCTCCTGTAGTTCTAGCTACTTGGGAGGCTTAGACAGGAGGATTGCTTGAGCCCTGGAGTCTGAGCTTGCTGTGAGCTAGGATGAAGCCACTGCACTCTACCCAGGGTGACACAGTGAGACTCTGTCTCAGAAAAGAAAAAATTATCTAAAACTTTTGCTATCACCCTGGAGTCTTGTCTAACAAGGTTTATGTATTAATACTTTTCATTGAATTCTATTTACTATTGATTAGGGCTCAGATGCTTTGAAGTTACATGTTAACTTAAAGATTTTTGTTTACTAGAGATTCAAATGGTTTCTGATTAGTAGAAATGATAACCCCAATGCTTACAGTTTATTGCCCCATGGGTCGTTAATGAGCTTGATCTCTAACTCAGAAAGTTTATTTTGATATACCTTTCTAGATTGACAATATAAACTTTTGTTCTTGGAATTCTCTAAAACAGCTCTACTATCCTGCCAGTCCCTCATTAATGAATTACATACATTTTTGATATGTGCAATTGTTAAGCATATGAATGAAATATTCTGTCTTTCATATATGAGGGTAGTTTTTCAGAGTGACAATCAGTGAAACATTTAGTTTGGCTAGAAAATAATTGTGTTCATACTACATGTGCCAGGTGTAGGGGATATTGAGGCAAGTGACTCATGTCTCTGCCTTCCTCTCGAGCCTTCACAGCCTGGGGAGAGATAGACAAGCAATGCAGCATGTCAGAGATTTGCACCAGGTGTACAGTCCAGGCCCATCTAACTCAGCCTGGCTCTAAGTTCTCATGTCACTAGAGAGGAAAGCACAGACTCATTCATAAACTTTAGTCCTTCCTGGAACCAGGAGGATATGAATAGGGTAGCAGCAGAGTAAAGTGCATGAATATGGGTGCTAAAGCCAGATAGACTTGGGAGGGAATCCTGGCTCCTTACCTTACTAGTGTGTGACCTTGCAAGTTGGTTCAGTGGTCTGAGTCTCAGTTTTCTCATCTTTCAAGTGGGTACATTAGTACTTATATATAGGGTTGCTGTATAGATTAAATGGGATTGCAGTAAAGGGTTGACTCGGCAGGTCTGGAGTGTTCAAACCTTACACATTCCAAAAAACCCATCCTTTGACTGGCTCCTGAAAGGTAACCTCTAAGCCCTTGGAATATCCTGCTGATGAGAGTATCTTTATACACCTGGAGCCTCGGGTCAAGTCAGATGGTTTATGCTAACAGTGTGATTCATGGTGGAGGCCTTGGGTTTGACCTCTGGAAGCAGTGAGACTGAGTAACTGAGGTCAGCTGCGTGAGCATTCCATGCCTGTGTGGCTGAACACCAATAAAAACCCTGAGCACTAAGGCTCAGGTGAGCTGCCCTGGTTGACAATAGTCTTGTAGGTGTTGTCATACGTTGTTGCTGGGAGGGGACAATTGGAGGTTCAGGTTGGATCTCTCCTGGCCCTGCCCTCTGTGCCTTTTACCTTTGCTGATTTTAAACTGTATCCCTTTGCTGGAATAAATGGTCACCATGAGTAAAACAGCTTTTTTGAGTTATGTGAGTCCTTACAGTGAATCACTGAACCTGAGAGCAGCTGTGGGCCCCCAACACAGGCATCAATCTATAAAGGGCTCTGCCCAGTGCCTGGCACAGAGCAAATTTGGTTCGGCCTTTGCCTGACTGCCGTCCTTGGCTTGTTCATCCTTTCCAGCCCTGCCATGACCTGTAGGACCTACTAACTGCCCTTGATTTTTTCTTCTCCATCTGAGGATTGTCCTCTGGAAACTTTGTTCTGGAGAACAAAATATCCAACCTCAGCTGGTTGAAGACAGCTCTGCTCAAGGTTCCTGCTTGCTCAAGCCTAATAATCTACGGCCCATGCTGATGTTTAACTTGCGATTCGTGTCTATGTCTTCCCTCCCTCACTAGGTTACAATTCATGCAAAGCAAGTAGGGCCCTTACTCCCTTGCCACCTGCAGTGGCTGATGCCCGAGAGGATGCTGTGTTCTAATGGAGGGGCCTGGGTTTTACAGTCAGCAAAAGCCGGCCTTGAATCCAGCTCAGCTACCTACCTGCCACGTCGGCTTGGACAAGCTGCTCAACCTCTCTGAGCTCCAGTTTCCATATTTGCAAAAGGGGCCTCATATTCCCTATTTCCCAGGGCTATGGGGTGTTTGACAGTATCCGGCCGGCTCAGACCGAAGACGTGGCTATGCCAGCATTGTGGCTCAGGTGGCCCACTCCTGGGGGTTGTTTGTGCCCTTGCATAGATAAAACCTCTCCAACAGGTGTGGAATGTTGGCTCTGCCCACATTGAGGGTCCAGAAACCAACAGATATGGCTGATGGACTGCAGGGCAGGACCAATAATAACAGCTGGGTTACAGGTAGGGATAATTAACTATTGCTAAGATTGGTTGAAATCCCACTATATGCCAGACTGTGTTCTAAGTAATTAACATGTATACATGTTAATCTTTTAATCTTTCCAATCCTTAAGAAGAAGGCCATTTTTAAGTTAGGAAACCAAAGCACAGAGAATTTAACTGAACTGCCCGAGGCTACGCAGCCAGGAAGTGGCAGAGCGGAGGGGGACTGAGAGAGCGGCCCGAGTGGTCTCCTAACCACTATACCATGTGGCTCCAATTGAGCCAGCTCCCTGCCAGAGTGCAAACACACCCTGGACAGGAAGGCGTGGTGAAAACAGAGTTCTTTATTACTGAAAATATAATAAACTCTCCAGGGGAAAACTTTTGCAGAGTTAGGTGGTAAAACACAAGTCACAGTAGCATGAGAACCCCCTTGCTCTCCCCTCACCCTGCCCCTGCATCGACAGAGCTGGACCCCTGGGATGAAAGGGGCTTCTCCCTATTGGATGGAGAGAGGGAGAGAGAGAGAAGTCCAGGAGAGAAGCAGGGAGGGGACGTGAGGCTTCCAGAGAGCAGCAGCAGCAGAGATCATGCAGGATACTGGGACCTCCGGAATCGGTGGCCCAAATGCAGCGTTGGCCCCAGAATGAAAGCTCTGCAGATTCTGGCACCGGTGGGCCTGGACAAGAACTGAGGATACCGGCAGCCAAGCACTGCAGCCCAGTCACTGGCTTTCCCTCTTTTTAAGGCTTCCGTATTGGAGTATGACAAAGGAACAGGAAAATGCGCAAGCCATAAGCATCCAGTTCAATAAACATTTACAAACTGAACCTCACCCCTGACCAGGATCAGGAACTGAAATGTAAGCAGCACCCCACAAGTGCCACTTTTGCTCCCTTGTCACCCCTCTCCAAGGTCACCCACACCTTGACATCTAAATCCTTGGGTTCTTTTTACCTAATTTTGATCTTTATGTAAGTGGAATATTTCTTTTTTCAAAAATTAAAATAATTTTTGTTTTTTTAGAGATGAGGCTGTCGCTATGTTGCCCAGACTGGCCTTGAGCTACTGGACTTGAGCAATTCTCCCTCCTCAGCCTCCCTAGCAGCTGGGACTACAGGTGTGTGCCACTGTGCCTGACTGGAATCACTCTTGTACTTCCCTTTGCATCTGACTTCTTTTGCATAGCTCTGTGTCTGTGATATTTACCCACATTGTTGTTCATTCACTTTCATTAGGCATGGCACAGAATCCCATAGGGCAAATCTGCCCACCACATTGTCGTGCATTCTGTTGTTGATGAGCACTGGGGTAGTTTCCAGATTGAGCCCCTTCTCTTTTGAGGACTCATAGAAAGGCACGAACAGAAGGATCTAGAACCTTACACTGGCGGAACTAGGAACAAATTCTAATGATATGGCCTTAGGGCACACCACAGAAGAGTCTCAGAAACACTGGGAGATGAGGCCCACGGGAAAGCAGAGGCAACACTCTGGTGGGCTGGACGGACATTTGCCTTCGTTTTCACTTGCCTTTTGGAGAAGTTGGGACGTGTGGGTGGGGAGGCAACAACGTATGAAACACCTAACCTGGCACCAAGTGGGCCCCCAATAAATGGACGCTGTCGATATGGTTAGGCATATGCTGATAGCCAATGTTAACTTTATGAATCAATCTTTGCGTTTAACGAAAGTGAGACGTGGTAACAAGAAAGAGGAAGATGTGTGAAAAGTTATATGTTGCCCGGGTGGATGCTGTTATCATTCTTGCCCGAGGCCACACAGGCTTGTGTTAATCCATCCAGGCGCTATAGCAAAACACCGTCAGCCAGGTGGCCTAGAAACAACAGGAATTTATTTCTCGCAGTTCTGGAGGCTGGGGAGTCCAAGATCAAGGTGCTGGCAGATTTGGTGTCTGGTGAGGGCCCGCTTCCTAGTCCACAGACGGTGCCTTCTTACAGGCCTCACAGGGTGGAAGGGGCAAACGAGCTGGCTCCCTTGGGCCCTTGTTAAAAGGGCACTAATCCCATTCATGAGAATTCGTCCCTCATCACGTAATCACTCCCCAAACGCCCCAGCTCCTAATGCCATCACCTGGGGGTTAAGATTCCAACATACGAATTTAGGGAGATGCAAACATTCAGACCACAGCAGGCCTGCAGCACTCGGGGAGGGGTTCAGGCACAGAGTAGAGCCAAGGAAACTCCAAAAAAACTTTCATACAACCCTTTCATTTTAGAGATGAGCTCAAGGAAGCCTAGAGAGTTCCGTGACTTGTCTCTGGGGAGCTTCTGAGCGACTGCCTTAGGTTAGAAGGGAAGGACCAGGATTCATGGTCAAAGAAGGGAAGAAGCTCACCCCACAAAGACGCAGGGGCGAGGGACCACCAGGGGACCACTGCCGGGTATGGCTGCCACACAGGGTCTGCTGGCAGCTCCGCAGCTAATGACATTTGCAGTTTCCATTTGAACCTGGCTTTCACAATATAAATCGTCCCAGATGCACACTTTGGAGTATGAGGTTTTATTTTGATTTAGCTTTATATTTTAAACACAGGCTGAATGTTAAGTTGCTTGACTTGGGTTTTTCTCCCTTGCATTCGATGTTGAGAGCTTTACATGTTTAAAGCCACAGTAGGGTGTCATACATTTCATCATCTTTTCAGACACCTAAAGCACACATTTTACTTTGGGTTTTCTGCTAGAAAACAAAAAGGAGAGTATGTATCACAAGGGAGGCCATTTGTCACCTACCCAGTAGTCTCATCTAAGGCTGTTGTGTGCTGCTCAGCTAATAAATGTCCAATCTCTGCTTTCCCAAGGACCTGGGTGATCTGTCCACTTGTGACTTGTTGTGGGTAGTCCGTCTCTTCTTCTGTTAAATATAGCAGCTTTAAAATTGGTATTTTTTCCTATAAAGCTTCCCTTATCCTATTTTTTCCCCTTTCTCTTATAAAATTAGTTTGAACATATTGAAGTTTCTAAACTCCAAGGTTAAAATTTGTCAAGCCCAACACTCTTAACGTCATGTAAATTTTCTTTTTGAGGTGGTGTGAGAGTATTTATTTTTATTCTCTGTTTCCCTTCAAGGTCCACGGCACAACAGTCATCTCAGTTCAACTCTCGTTCTTTCCACATATGGATGCTGTTTTTAAGTTTAGTGTTTTATTATCTCTCTTGCCTCTCATTTCAAATACCAGTCTGAGTTATGCTCTGGGTCTTTTATCTTCTAGCTTAGCGTTTTTTGGAGGAACTTATTCTATTGATGTGTCTACCCCAAGTTAGCTGTTTTTCTAACTCTCATTTCATGGCTCATAAACAAGAAAAAATTTCAGAGTGTGGCATTCCTGGGAACTCTTAGTAGGAAATGTTTTGAAGTCAGATGGTTGTCCCTTCCAGTAGGTTTCTAGACTATTTGCAAGCAATGAATCAAATTTCTATCCTAGTCTAGAAAATCAAAATTGGGTATCAAGTTCCCTTTTCGAGATACTGAAGCTTGGAGAATGACCTTAAATGTCCTATTGTTTTGGCATTTCTGGGTCTGCAGAATGGGTTTCCCAAGTGTTCATTAAGGACTGAGCCTACCAAACTCCCCAAACTACTACCTACTTCAATAAGGTTGTTTGTTTCTGTCTCAGTGCAATTAAGAACAATCTGCAGGGAGCAGACCACGTGACAAGTAGGGCTTTCGCCACTTCGTTTGAACACAGTAACTGACAAGTGTTCCAGCCACAGGGGACTAGGATGTGGACTCTCCCAGGGCTGAATGAAATTTGAGATATCAAGTCCGTTTTCTTTTATTGACTGACCCTTTCCAGCCATGTGAGATTCTTCCCTGGCTTAGAACAATTTCCATGGATGATTTCCTACTTTTCTAGCGGTTCACCACCCCTTTTGGATGTCCCAGCCAAGTTCTACACAGCAGTGTTGATGAGGCTGCCATCTTGGTCTATCCTTGTGAGGGAGGTCCTGGCCAGGCCCATTTATATGGAACATTTTAGGCTCAGGTGCAGATAAAGGAAAGTACATAACTTGGTGCTTAGATGCAGAAAAGGGAAACTTTACAAAGAGTTTAAGGTCCAGAATCTGTAGGCCTGGGAGAGAGGGCTTTACTGAGTAACAAAATCATTGCCTTACCTGGTAGCATAGGTTGTTTTGGTGTGCTGGCCTGGAATTCCTATAGAATCTGTTTCCTATGGAATCCTGAGGAAAGGAGAGAGGATCAAAGCCAGACAACCCTACTGTTGGGTTTTTTCTTGGACCTGGAAAGTGGCAGATAGGGCAGCTGTCTTCCAATGATTTCTGTTCCTCTCCTGCAATATAGAGTTGTTGCTTTCCCAGCCTGTCTAGATCCAGGTGGGGCTGTGAGACTGAGTTCTGGCCAATGGAATGTGGGCAGAAGTGATGAAACCACTTCCGGGTCTAGCCCCTGAGTCCTCCTACATGATCCTGTGTGTGTTTTCTCTCTCCAGGGATGCCAGCTGATGCCAGTTCCCAGGGCCAGGACATGGGAACTTTGTGTTGAAGATGGCAGAGCCTCTGCCAGCTCTGTCCACAAATGGTTGTGTGAACTGAGTTCCCCTTCCTCTGTCTCCTCCCCTCCTGCCCCATCACTGGTCTCTACCATTGATGTGAGCAAAATTAACCCCATATTTTGTGAAGCCCCTGAGAATTTGGAGTGTGCTAGTTATGACAGACAGCACTAACACACAGGGGATTCCTTATTCTCTGTGGGTTGCTGGCCGTCACCCCACCCTGGGCACACCCCCATGAGGAACAGTCAGGGGACGTGAGGAAGCCATGCTCGCTGAGATCTCTCCTCGGTCTAAGCTGTTCCTTCCCTTTCAGACTTGCTGAGGCATATGCATAGAAATGACTGCTGTCCTCGAGTTTCATTTCTGTCTTCCCCTGAAACAAGGCCTGGTTCTTTCTAACCTGGGCCTATGACAAATTGCTTTTTGACGACTATTTTCTGTTCTCTATGTAAGTGACACACATTTCTGAAGCCCATGTTATCTGTCTAGCTTTGGGCTGGACTGAGAAAGATGGCAAAGAATACAATCTCTCTTCCCAAAGATTTTGTAAATTAACTAGAGAAGCAAGAGATCGGTGCAGACCTGAGGATAATGTAATGTGGTATATAAACAGACTCAGTGCGAATTCAGTGGAGGGAAAGATTGGTGAGGACTGGCTTGGCTGGAGAAGCTACTGGGAGATCTAAGGGCTGTACTTGGCGTTGGAGGGATAATGAGTAAGGATGGGGCCTCATGTGAAGTCCAATATGCCCTGTTTAGCATAAAATGAAATTGTCCCCTTCTCTTTGGAGTAGGGGAATTAGGTTTGGCCCAGCGAGGCTGAGGCTCTCAAGTGGCTGGAGAGGGCTAGGAGGGTAGGGGAGAGAGAGGGGTGGATGCACCTGTTTCACGGGGTTCCTGCGGAGTGGGGAGTCCAGGACCATGGTTCCCCTTGCTCCAAGCCTCTGGAGGAGACACTGTTTCCCTGGGGGGCCCTGCCATAGTGCATCTTCCCTGCAGCCAGGGGTGTGCTGGAGCTGACTCATATTGGCTTAAGAGAGTTGATTAACAAATTTTCAGGAATTTTGTGAGCAGGGTGTTAAACACATCTGTTATTATAAATTAAACTATATAAGTCTTATATGAGCTTATAATTAAAAAATAAATTAGATCAAAACAAAGATAATAAATACTCAAAAGTCATCACTTCCTGGGCATTTTGCTACATTTTTCTATTATCTATGCTCTAGAAATTAGGACTATTGTAGCTCTATGGTGGATGGTTTTTTTTGTTTTTTTTTTTTTTTTTTTTAGATAGGGTCTTGCTCTGTTGCCTGGCTAGAGTGCAGTGGCATCATCATAGCTCACAGTATCCTCAAACTCCTGGGCTCAAGCGACCCTCCTGCCTCAGCCTCCCAAGTAGCTGGTACTATAGGAGTGCACCACAATGCCTGGCTAATTTTTCTATTTTTTGTAGAGACGGGGTCTCGCTCTTGTCAGACTGGTCTTGAACTCCTGACCTCAAGCTATCCTCCTGCCTTGGCCTCCCAGAGTACTAGGATTACAGGTGTGAGTCACCGTGCCTGGCCTCTATGGTGGTTTTATGGGTTGAATTCTATCTATCCCATACCCACAAATTCACATGGTGAACTACCAGTACCTTAGAATGTGACCTTATTTGGAAATAGGGTTATTGAAGACATAATTAGTTGAGGTTATTAGGGTGGGCCCCTAACCCAATATGACCGGTGTCCTTGTAGAAAAGGGAAATTTGGACACAGAGAAAGATGCACCCAGGGAGAATGCCAGCTGAAGACGAAGGGAGAGACTGGGGTGATGCCAAAGAATCCAAGAATTGTCAGATATTGCCAGCAAGCCACCAGGAGCTCAGAGAGAGGCGTCGGACACATATTTCCTTGAAGCTCACAGAAGGAGCCAACCCTGTCCACACCTTGATCTTGGACTTCCAGCTTCCTGAACCTTGAGACAATAAATTTCTGTTGTTTAAGGTACTACTCAGTTTGTGGTATCTTGTGACAGCAGCCCCAGGAAACTCATACGGGTAGAAATATTATTTTGGATAACTGTGTGCTGAGGTCCATCTCCTCCCCTACGCCTCATTGAGTGACTTCACATCGTGGATAGCTTGAAATAGCCACAGCAGCTGATTTGTAAACAAACGCTACACATCAGGCCTGGATTTATTATTTTGTTGATTGTCTAGACAAGGGGTTGGCAAACTACAGCATGTGGGCCAAATCTGGGCCCCTGTTTGTTTGCATAAAATTTTACTGGAACGTAGCCACGACACTGTTCTGTGTAAGTGCTGTCCATGGCTGACTTTGCTCTACGGTGGCAGGGCTGCATGGTTGCAGCAGAGACCCTACGGCTTGCAAAGTTAAGAGCATTTACTATCTGGCTCTTCCGAGTTTGCTGAACCCTTGGTCTAGACTTAAGAAAGTGATGGACATAGTGTTAAAAATACAGATAAAACTTTGAAGTCTGCCTGTTTGTAGCCATTACCTTGTGACTAGCACAAAAAATTGAGGAAATAGTCTTCTGTTATTTGATAACTAGTATCTGATTCTGCAAAGAAGTTGCTCCTACCGTTGATGAATGGGTGAAATTCTGACATAATCTTTGTCATTTGGCTTTCCTGTTGTTTATATAAGAACATCAACCAACAGCCACGTCAGAATGATACTTGTTCATCACTTGCCACCATAGGTTGGCTACAGAGAGGAGAGTTTGTAAAAAATCAATGGAAGCATATATGAGAATCAATTGACTATATAGAATTTACCAGATTATGTGTATTGTATAACACTAAAGCTTATAATAAACCTAGTTTATATAAACCTATATACACATACACACATACATATATACACACATAGGTATGCATTTTCTCTCCCAGAGAGCCAGTTGTTTTTTTGTTTGTTTGTTTGTTTGTTTTTTTTGAGACAGAGTCTTGCTCTGTTGCCCCGACTAGAGTGCCGTGGCGTCAGCCTAGCTCATAGCAACCTCAAACTCTTGGGCTTAAGCAATCCTCCTGCCTCAGGCTCCTGAGTAGCTGGGACTACAGGCATGTGCCACCATGCCCAGATAATTTTTTCTCTATATATTTTTAGTTGGCCAGATCATTTCTTTCTATTTTTAGTAGAGACAGGGTCTCGCTCTTGCTCAGGCTGGTCTCGAACTCCTGACCTCAAGCGATCCACCTGCCTCGGCCTCCCAGAGTGCTAGGATTATAAGGCGTGAGGCACCTTGCCCAGCCTAGAGAGCCAGTTGTTAAATGTTTACCAGCACACCACTTCCTCCAACCCCTACGTAACATCCACAGCTGGGCAGAAGGGTACCCAGTTCGTGGGTCTGTTGCCATGTGACAACGTGGCCATGTGCTTTGGCATGGTTCCACCACTGCATGTGTGGCTTGCCTAAGGGAGCACAGTTGGTGGTGGCCACTGCAGTAGACAGGCCCAGTGGCACCAAGGACCTAGACTTGGCTAAAACCTGCTCCAGGGGATGGAGCAGCACATGCCAGGCTCTCTCGGGTGAAGTGGGGCTGCTGGCGACGGGCTGCAATGAAAATCCAGGTTTAGATTCCTCCCATCGGCAAGAGAAGCCCTTCAGCAAGGGGGCAACGGGGCGAACCCACTAATTTAAGAAGCTGGGGCTGGGCGCTGTGGCTCATGCCTGTAATCCTAGCACTCTGGGAGGCCGAGGCAGGAGGATCGCTTGAGGCCAGGAGTTTGAGACCAGCCTGACAAGAGCGAGACCCGGTCTCTACCAGAAATAGAAAAATTAGCTGGGTGTGGTGGTGTACACCTGTAGTCCCAGCTACTCGGGAGGCTGAGGCAGGAGGGTCACTCGAGCCCAAGGAGTTTGAGGTTGCTGTGAGCTGTGATGACACCACTACATTCAGCCGGGGTGACAGAGCTAGACTCTGTCTCATACGAAAAAAAAAAAAAAGCTGGATTCAGTGACAATGTGAGGGACAGATTGGACAGGAACAACCAGTCTGGGGGCTGTCACAATCTGTGCTTTAGTAAACAGAGCTGAGAAAGTCAGTGTCTCTGCCCTAGGCGTGTTTTCCGGCGTTTGTGAGGAAGACTTGCAAGATGTTAAGAAGTGGGATCCTTGCTTGATGGAACCCAAGAGCCTATAAAACAGAAAAATAGAAGAGCAGTTCCGGGAAGCTTTGCCAAATGGCTGTCATGTGGCTTTCTACCATCCCTCTGTTGCTTTCTACATGCTTATTAGAAAGGAAGAAATAGTTTTTCAGCAACCTTTTTTTGACAACAAGCGACTAAGGATGGAGGGGCTCACTTGGAAACTGAGACTGTTCGAGCGTCTGCAGTAGGGCGGGAGGGCCCTTGGGCTCCGTGGAGCACAGAGTGGGTGGAGCCCCCCACAGCACCCCAGTGGGTGGAGCACAGCACCCTGGCTCACCCCTGGCAGGGCATTGCAACCCCAGCTCAGCCTCCCCAGCTCGTGAGGGCGGATGCCCCAGCGTTGCCTGTGACATTGCTGACTCCTCACCACCCAGCAAGTCAGTGACTTTAATCAGCATCTTCTCAGACCTGCTGACCTCCTGCCCCCTGAGGCTTCTCCCCACAGCTGCCTCTCCCTTCCAGGCCCAGGTTTGACTGTAGGCAGGAAGGATTGAAGAGACCCCAGTCTGATGCTCTGGCATGCAGCCCCCAGACATGTCTGCTGCTGGGCTTGTGCCTTTCTCCCAATGTGGGGTGGGCCAGGTGTGTCTCTGGGGTCCCCCTGCAGTGCTACAGACCATTGAGAACTGGGTGTGCAGTCTGGTTCATGCCAGTCCTCCGGTGGCCTTCAGAAATGGATCTTCACCCCTGGTTCCTAGCCCGCTGGGCATGTAACCTGCTGACAAAAGGTTGGGTGACAGCCTACCTTCACACCTTCCTCCATGTCCCAGGAGTTCTTGTTGCTAGATTTCCCTTTTCTTCACCCTGCATTTGACTTCAGGTATGCAGTGGAAAAGGCAATAACTCTGAAATCAGCCAGATTCAGCTCAACACGATACTTTGCCACAAGGAAGCTGTGCAGTCTTGGGCAAATTAGTTAACCTCTCTGAGCCAGAGTTTCTTTATCTCTAAAAAGGAGGTCAGAATACCTATGTTGGGTTGTTCTAAGGATTAGAAGAGATACCATAGGTAGAGAGCCACCCGTGCTCACTTCTTATCTGTTAGATATTATAGATAATATCATAAATATTAGATAATATCGATGAGATGACTAGAGATCCATTTGCTGGGATGTTGTTCAAATGCAAGTTCTGCTTCAGTTGCTCTGGGGCTGGGCCTGAGATGCTGCATGTTTAATAAATCTCCGGGTGATGCTGCTGCTGTTGGGCCCTGGACCACACTTTGAATAGCGAGACATGACATTGGCATTGACTCCCTTACCCACACCTGCAGCCTCCAACTCCTGCCTTATTGCAGAGGGAGGATCTTACCCAGGCCAGTGACACATGGTCCTCCTCCTGCTCCTCCATCCAGCCTTGTCGGGAGCTACGTCCCCTGCTTCCCATAACCCCGGGGACTAACATCAGAGGAGGAGAAATGAGACGGGAGTGTGCGGTGGGGAATTTCAAACTAGAGCAATGAACAGCGGCGATGCTGTAACAGGGCGTCAGCAGGAGCAGGTGAGTGCAGTCACATCGATTCAGAATGTCTTCAGAACTTTAACGGCTTTAAAAAATTTATGATGAATGAACCCTAGAGAGCTGGGATGTGGAAAAAGTCTGGAGGGAGGTCAAGGCTCCATCCCTGATGTGATATAAAGTGTGGAAAGATTGCAAGCGGAAGGCAGAAGCAAGGTGGATGCTTCTGTGTATCTGTGCCCTAGCTGGTTTTAGTTCCCGGAAATGCTCCTTTTCTTTGCCTTTACGTTTGTCACTGAACGCTTTTGTGTGAGACCTTTGGGTGTGTGCCCTCCTCCATCCAGATGTCCACATTCTCCTCCTTCTGAGGCCCAGCTCAAATGCCACGTCTTCCTTGCGTTTAGCCCACCAGCTGCAGTGTGCTGGCTTCCTTCAAGCCACCCCTGTCCCAGTGCATCAAGCTGTCCCCATCACAGGCACCGCAGGGGCTCCCTGACTCTCCAGCCAGCTCTGCTGCTGGCTCTCTCTCTGGTTGGAGGGGTGGGGACCAGTGGGGAGTCCCTGAGTGTTTGTAAATGACTGTCACCATGATGGAGATGCCACCGCAGCTATCCATACAGCTGGCCTGGCTGCCATCGTGGGCATTCTGTCTGCCACCAGGAGGCCTCTGCGTGGCTTTTTTCCTGTTCTGCTCCTTCAGGTGAGGTGGGTGGGTGGGGGAAGGTCACAGTTCTCCCTTCCCCCAACAGCAGGTCACAACCTGCACTGGGACAGTGATAGCCCTTTTGATTTGCTTGGGTTTTAGCTCATCTTCCCCTTCTCAGGAAGCTGGCAGTGGTCCAGAGGGAGCCGGCCAGACAGAGTTTATCACACAGGTCTCTGCTGGCCCTTTAAGGGTGGTGACGCTGTCCTGCCATCAGGGGAGCTTCATAGAGGGACCAGCTGTCAGTGTCCAAATGGACAGCTCATTTGCTCTTCCCATGCAGCTTCTCAGTGGCTCTTGCAAAGAGGGCAGCTCTCCTGTCCCTTTGCAGGTGGAACTCAGCTGAGACCACCTGTGGGCGACTCCCTTAGAGAAGCCCCCTTTCTCTCTCCACCCGGACACGTGGTTGTCTTCAAACTTCCACGACCACCTTCACTTATCGTCTCTGCTGTTCCAGTCCCTTTCACACAAACATTGTCTCACAGACCAGGATGGATTGTCCTTGAGGACAGGATGCATGTTCGAAATATTTGCTCAGTGTGTGAGTGGAAAATTAGAATGCTCTAAAACCATATCAGTCTTATTAAGCCAGTCTCGGTTAGACCTGGAATTCGTCTTCGTGTTCCAACCTTGTCTCATCCTAGCTGCCACCGACTCTTGAATCTTTTTGTGTGGTTATGATGGGCAGATACGACATTTGCTGTACCACAGATCCTAGGAAACAATATCACCAGGCTGTCTTAACAAGTCAAAAGCCACACAGTTTAGTATCTGGAAATACAGGATTTTTTTCTTAAGCGCTAGGACTGGAAGAGCAAGCTGCAATGCCAAACGCTTGTTTTGAAATTCTTTAAACATTATAGTTGATAGTCCTTATTTTTCTTGCTTTGGAAACAATTCTCCCCAGAGCCTAGAAAGAGCTCCCTGGGATCCTGGCAGCCGACTCGGGGTGCTGTGTTGGGAAAGTTGTCCTGCCTGGGTCCGGGAGCTGTTCTGTTCCTGCTGCCCAAGAGTAGGGGACCCCAGGGGATGGAGATCTAAAGTGTGGGCTTCTTTTTAGAGCAGTTTAAAAAAATCAATGGCTCTGGCAGAAGAACAAGGGTTGGGGGAGGACAACTTGGATCTTGGTTCATAAATACAAACATCTCTATAAGTCACTGCTTCCTCCCTCCCCTGGCCCCAGGCCGAGGCCCATGCAGGAGCAGGAGTGGCACCAAGAGCAGGTTTGGATTTGGCTCCACTGGTAAGGGTAGGGCCCCAGTATGACTGTAAATCACAGGGCATGGGAGCGCAGCCGCTGGAACTTAATGGCATTACCCTATGTTGTGACCCCTGCTGCGCACACCCACCAGGAGAAGCCTCTGTATCCACTGCCAGGGACACTGAAATTGCTCTGCACTCTGTGGGCTGGAAAGGTTTCCTGGTGTGCTGTGTTAGTGACCGGAGAGCCCCTAGTTCAGGTAGCCGGGCTGACCTCGTGCAGGAAGGAGTGGCCTCTGTGGGCTGTCTCCTCATCCCCCCATCAAACTTCACTATTGGAGTTGGGGCCGCAGATTTAATTGGTGGCTCTGTTTGCTCACACGTGACCTTCCTGTAGCAGGGCTTCCACTGGCAGATCCTCCCGGACCCTCGTTTTAAACAAATCTCTAGTCATCTTGTCCTGGGCCTAGCAGCTCTGGGGAGAGAGGCCGCCTCTCAGACCCTGGGATTGAAGCTGTGGGGGTGGACGCGTGTATAAGTGTGGCTGTTACGTAAATCTTAGGTCTCCAGATTAGCTAATCAACATGCCCTGGCACATGGAAAGGAAAGGAGTTTATATATATGCTTCTCTGAACTTGCCGGCTGCTCTTGGCTGAATGATCTATTTCATCAGGCTCAGAAGCATCTCTGTTTTGTAAGGCGTGGAGAGGCAGAGGCAACTTGCCAGCGGCATCTGTAGAGACCTGACACTTCCTGGGCTCACCCCGGGATTCCTGGTTTCCACGGGAAGCATGTTATTGATTTTTATTTCTGTGCTGGAGTTTCGTCATAATGCCGTTTGAGAGTTGGGGGCCCCGGGCCGTGAGATTCCTCTCGGTACTTCACCCCTTCCTAGGCCAGTATCCACCGAGCACCCACTACTTGCCACGCTCTGTACTGAGACACGAAGATGAGTGACACGCTCCCTAATGCCGGCGAAGCTCTGGGAGCAGCGCGGGAGGAAGTTATGTAAACTGCGGACTGTAGTGTAATGTGATAAGTGCGGTGTGTGTCTGTTTGCAACACGAGTGTTTCCAGGCCTTGCCAGCTTGTGGGTACAGCTGAGGTCAAATGCACCGTCGGAACTCGAATTTCACCGGCCCGTGCTCCTCCCTGCAATGCACAACCTCAGCCAGTTATTTCCGTGAGACCCTGGGGTCTCACTCGTGTCCTCTGGCTCGGGCTCCTGTGCTGTCCCTTGTCCCCAGATCCATGTCTGGGCCTTGGCTTTCTGCCGCCAGTGTTCCCTGGGTGAGCCCCGGGCTTCTGCCAAAGGCCTGAGAACGCTCCCAGGCCAGCACGGTGCCTCAGTCTTCACCCACATCCCTGAGCTGAGCCACCTCTGTCCTGGGTGACATTTCGTCACTTGGGCATGAAGCCACGTGGCTGTGCTCCTGTGTCTCGTGCAATCCTGAGACAACAGCTCCTTTGGCTTCTGCGGGCAGCTCCTCTTTCCGCAGAACTCGGACATAAATCCATGGGCCAGGTCCAGGGTCCAACATCTCTGACCAACACAATAAGCACCTTCTCGCTGCCATAGCCCCCATGGAGTAACTGCACGAATCTCTTCCTCTCACTTCCTTCCTGCTATGCATCACCCCCTTAAATGGACGGCTTCTGCCGGTGACTGGTCAGCTCAGTGGACACACCCGGACTTGGTGTCTCCTAAGTGTGTCCTTTCCTTCCTGCTCTCAGCGTTTTATTTCAGGCCCTCATGACTTCACCTGGACTATTGCCGTAGTTTCCTGCTTGGCCTTGCTGCCGCTGCTCCCTGCATGCTGTACCCGGAGTGGCTTCAGTAAGTGACCACCCTCTGATGGGGGCTACTCTGAATTCTGCCTGTACAGATTCCTCTTGGTAGGTAGAGCAAGGTCCCAGGATATGATTAAAATGACACTGCTAGTGCTTGGCCCCTTAAATATTTTTACATATGTGGTTTTTACCTTACCCACTTCCAAACAGAATTTGGGTTTTTTTGTTTGTTTGTTTTGTTTTTTTCTTTTTTGTTTTTAGAGACAGGGTCTTGCTCTGTCCTCTTGGCTAGAGTGCAGTGGTGCGATCATAGCTCACTGCTGTCTTGAACTCCTGGGCTCAAGTGATCCTCCTGCCTCAGCCTCCTGAGTAGCTGGGACTATAGGCACTCGCTGCCACGCCCAGCTAATTTTTCTATTTTTTTGTAGAGATAAGGTCTTACTGTGTTGCCCGGGCTGGTCATGTACCTCAAGGGATCCTCCTGCCTCGGCCTCCCAAAATGCTGGGATTGCAGGTGTGAGCCATCACCCCACCTGGCCTTCCAAACGGAATTTATTTCATTTGATTCCATTAACCATTCTAGTTATTCCCAGCACATCAGTATCAAGGGAAAATGGCCGTTCAGAATCAACATTTTCCTTTGTTTCACCTGGATATCTACACATCTGACAGGATTAGAACTGTTATGGAGAAGGCAGCCCATACCAAATTTCAAAAAGAAAGATTGGATTTAGGCCAACCATAACTTTATTCACCATGGGCTTTAAGGACTGTCTCTGAAATGGGTTTACTGGGGAATGAAAACCTGCTCTGGTGCAGCACGTGTCTGCATTGATGGAAACCACTGGGCAAACAGAGCTGTGAGCCGTGAGAAGCCAGGATATTAACCAGCCAGCACTGGATGAACCACAGCGTGACATAAAACACCAAGATGGTGAGACTTCCTCAAAGGGTTGGCTCTTAGCGTTGATCAGTACAAAAGACCTACCTTACTAATCATAGCCTTAAAAAAATGTTTTGCTAAGGCCACGAAGAACCATAAATACTTCCTACGTATTAAATTAACACTTAGGAATATTTTTATTATAATGCATACAATTTAGATGTTTCTCATTATTTTCATTTTGGAGGAAAGAATGAACTTCTTGAAGCTTTTTGCTTAGTACCCGTTCCACCAGATTTCGGGACTCAGACGCTGGACAGTATTAGAGGGCTGGATCCAGAGGGGACTTTGCCTGCAGAGCCAGACACTCTGCCTCCTGACTCAGGCGCTCCGCCCCGAGAGATGCCCAGGACATTGCCAGAGAGAGGGAAGCCAGGGTCTGGGCGAAGGAGACCGCCTCCTCCGTCCCCTTTATCAAATAAAGGAAATTTCATCATTTATCCGTACAGTACTTTGTCGGAAGGGAAGGACTGTAGAGAGAGATCCCAGCAGGCTGGATTAGACAAGGAAATCTCCACAATGGGAAAGGAAATTGCCCTTGTCTCTAAAGGGTGGGCAGGATTTGGACAGCCGAGGGGAGCCCGTGCCTGCGCAGTGGAGGTGGCCGTGGGATTCCTGGGACAGAGCGGCCAGGGCCTCACCGCTGAAGAGGGGCCGTGTTGGGGAATAGTAGGAACCGGAGTGTCTAAGGCAGAGCAGGGCTTGACTATGGAGGCCCTGAGAGCCAGGAAAAGAAGTTGAGATTTAACCCTGCAGGAAGCTGGAAGCCATGGAAACTTTTTCAGCAGGAAAATGACAATAATGAGACAGATTTGGAAAGGGAAAACCTAGATTGGGGAATGTTGTAATTTCAGACGGGAAGGGTAGACCTAGGTAAATGTGGCTGCATTGAGAAGGACTATGGTAAAAGATAATTTATAGAAAAAAAAAACATTGAGACATGGAGACCGATTTGTAATGGGAAGGGAAGGAAAGCCATGTTGAAGATGCCCCCAAGGTTTGGCCCAGTGGAGACCAGGGCTACCAAAGGTATGAGAAGGAGCTGGTCTGGAGGGAGGGTTATGGGTTTTGTTGTGCCTGCGTGAGTTTAAGAAAATGACGAAAAGCCCATCAAAGTGGAGCTCAGCGGCGGGGCTGCTGCCTGAACCCCTGGAGACGAGATCTGCTTGGAGTTGACAGTTGAGAGAGAGATTGAGGACAGGAGAGCAGGGCCGCAACCTGGGCCCTCGCCTGGAGGTTGAAGAGGAGCCTGTGAAGGAAACAAAGTGCTGTTGGCCAGGGACTCCCTCATTCTGCAGGACACCTGCCGTCCTCTGCTGGGGGCATGGCAGCCATCGCCAGTGGGACATCCCCAGCCCCAGCTCCCTGCTGGGGGAAGCAGTGCAGAGCTGAGAGCCAGGGGGCGCACTGATGTGATTTACTGTTATTTGACCTACTCACTTAGGTGTCTAGTTTAGGGCATAATTTCAAACACGGTGCCCCCTGTTGAACTCAGCATCCGTGTTATCAACTGCTGAAGCCGATGCTTCAGAAGGGCCCTGTAATTAGGGTTGCCAGATGTAGCAAATAAAAATATTGAATGCCCAGTTAAATTTGATCAGAGAAGCAATGGACTCTTTTTAGTATAAGAATATTCCAAATATTATGTAGTACATACTTATACTAAAAAATGTGATTGCTTCTCTGAAATTGAAATTTAACTGGGCATCCTGTATTTTATCTGGCGATTCTCCTATCCTCTGATGAATCTTCTGACCACAGCTCTAAGGGGACCATGATCATGCCTTTTCTTGGCCGAAAAGTTCCCTTCCTCAAGACACATTTCATTCTCTTTTTTCCCTCCCTCCCATAGAATCAGATGGTGTTACTCAGAATCAACAAGCAGTTGTTCTGCACTCACCATGCGCCTGACAAGGCACCAGGCATTTTTGCACAATATCAGTGGTTTGCAACTGGTTTAGGGGATACAGCACTTGGAAATCAGGTGATTTTGGTAGAATTTGAAATAATTTTATGAGCCACCGAAACCATATGATGGTATTTGCAGACATGCAATAAGACGTTGTAATAGAAAAACACACATGTATCCAAAGTAGAAGCCTCATGTTAAGTGACTCCATTTATATTTTTGAGGGACAATCTGTTGAGATATTTAATTTTGTTCTCTCTGGTGTCTTTTTACCTTTGTCATTCCTGAGAAACCGAGCCTTTGTGTTACCAGGCCAAAGCATGATTTGTTGATACTCATAAGAAAATCCTGCCTGATGCTTTGTTTTTAGGACCCTTGAGTAGGATTAAACTGGGTGGTCCAGGAGAGGAAAAGGATGAAGGAAAATGTTTACACTTGAGAAGCTGAATTGGCTTGCTGTCGGTGGGAGATTCCATGAAGCTAAGAGGAGGAGCTGGCTTTAGAATTTCTAGGCATGGGAGGTCCTGGGCCCTGGAGGGGTCTACAATGAGCCACAGGGGCATAAAAAAATTATTTTGAGCTGAATGCATTTGAGTTCCTCAAGTCTCTTATCTGCTTAAAAGTGGAGCTTCCCAAAATAACTCAATTGATATAAATTCCCTTCCTGGAAGCAATTCTAATCTCTTCTTGGAGATGAGAAATTGGCACCACACACATAAATAGATATTGTCGCAAAACTATCATACCTCCCACTTATCCTCTGATGGGCCCATTTATTTTTCCAAAAAGCCATTTGCTTTTCCATAAGTGCCCTTTCTTCCCTGTTCTAAGAAGTCATTTGTTCTCCCAGAAGGGCCCCTTTGCCCCTCCTCCTCCCTTATTAGGATAGTATATAAGCCCCAAATTCTAACTGCCTCCTTGAGTCACATTCTTTGTGAATTCCAGTGCATATGTACTTATTTTCTGTTGTTAATCTGTCTTTTGCCAGTTTAGTTTGCACATCCCCAATCACTGAACCTAAGAGTGTAGAGGAAAGGTTTTCCTCCCGGCCAGTCCCTCTTGTGCCAAGTGCCTACGGAGGATTGTGGCATGTTGCCCATGGAGCAGGGATGAGGGTCCCGTGGGTGGGTCTCTGGACACAGTGACTACAAGGAGACATCTCTGAGTTTGTTCAGAGTAGAATGTACAGATCTTGCTAGGCAACCAGTGTTCAACAACAGCGGGAGGAGGAGGAGTGTTGGCCACGATGGCAGCCTCCACAGCTCAACCTCCTGGTACAGTCCTTCCGTCCTCCTGGCTTCTCTGCATCCTGGTACCATATCGCACTCACAATGCCATGAAGGTGGGAAATATGCCCCAATAATAACTGAGAGTGAATTTCCTACCAGCCAGGCAGGTGGAGACCAGAAACAGTAAATTTAATTCAGAAAATAAAAAATTCAATTTTTGCCTCTTGGTGTTACAGACTCACATTCCTTCCCAATTTTTCTTTTTATTCATTCTTTTAGTCTAAGAGGTCACAAAAACTGCAAGTTTAAGGAAAATGTACTGGAGAGAAACTTAAAGTTGAGACAATCCTATTCATGAACTCACCCCTGGGGTTATAAAAATATCACCATTTAAAACAATTTTAGCAGCTGAACACATCCGTTAGTTCAGTGCCGTAGGAATGGATTAGAAAAGCTGTATGTTATCGCATAGTGTAAGGCTGTGTATGGGACGCTGACATTTAAAACCCAATGTCCAGCATAATACAATGACGTTATTTACAGACCAACAAGGATCTAGGGCAAATGTGATGCATAGGGAGAAATAAAAAGAAGGAAGGGGCAAGTCATAGAAATCTGAGGCTGAACTAAGGAGGAAACCCCCCCAGCAAAAGTCCGAGACACATTGAGCTTTTGTAGGGCTTGTGTTGAGCAGGAAGTTGAGATGACTCACTGTATCCTGTTGCACTTGCCCTGTGATTCCATTTATCCCCTCCCAGGTTTTTAAAGCCCTGATTTGTGTAGAAAAATCACACAGCATGTCAAAGAATGACTGTGGTCTGTTTTTTACATGTCTGTATTTTTTAGAAACACACCATGGTTGTATTTCTCAACATCTAAATCTGACTGAGGTCTCTCCGGCACGACCTTGCCTCAGAGGCAGGGTGACCTCCCGTGGGGAGGGGTCCAGGGCAAGCTTGCAAGGGTTCTTCGTGTCCCCCTTGATGAACCTGGGTGAACAGGGAAACTGCCAGCTCTTGTCATGTGTACCGTTGACAGGAACCTTCCTTAGATGACTATTCAAGAGCAGCTTACATTGCTCTGGCTTTTCTAGTGACCAGCCTTCTTAGGTCCTGAAGGGGATGGTGGGGGGTGGGGGAAGTATGGGGGGGAGAGAGAGAGAGAGACCCTATTCCACCACTCTATTCCACCACCATGGAATAGGGTCAGCAAGAGAAATCCACTTTTTGTTTTCTTTTTCGCTCTTTTCCTAATTGCCCTTACTGGGGTTTATTCCTTTCCTAGACGGACCTTCACTTTCCTCTCCCCACAAACTATTATGATATAAAAATTAAAATGTGATATCCTGGCTCACCCATTTCCTATTACTGAGATGACCTGCGCTAATCAATACAGGAAATGCAGGCATGTGAACAGATGGGTGGTCCTGTCTGAGAGCACTGAATTAAGTGATATGTGTTCAGGGTGGAAAGATGAGATCATTTAGGAATGAGTTCTTTTTTGTTTTTTAAGTCTTTCGTTATTATCACTTACATTTAGAAAACCAATCTGGAAAAAAAAATGAATTTGAACTGAATTTTTCCCCCTTAAATCCTCAAGACTCTTTAGGTGACAGGATGCTATAGAGATAAAACTTGGAATTAGCTTTTAAAAGGAAAAGAAAAGGAAGATATCATCTGCCTGCTAAATATATGGAAACAACAACAACAAAAACTCCATTATTCAGCTGGCCTGGCCAATAGGTTTACACATTTTTTCTTTTCTGTCTACTTTGATGTTTGTCAGTGGTAGACCAAGAACCGGTCCAAGGGCCATTCCTGTGGCGCCATTGGTTAGAAACTTTCAACCATGTCAAGTTCTGGTGAAACACCTCAGGTGAATCAAGACAGAATTTTTCCTGAGTTTAAGGGGCTTTCCTGGGAGGTAATGTGTTTTGTGGCTCAACACTTCATCACTTAGCCTGTAAACCTGGTTTCTTTTGAAAACAAACCCTAAGCCTGGAACTTTCCATGCTAAGACTCCACGTCAGTTTCAAGAAGGCCGTGTCAGATGTAGCTGAGTAAAAACAATACTCGATATGAATGGTTACTGCTGTTCTTTCTCACTGGGAAGGCTGGGGACGTCAAGGATAAGACGACCTTTCTGTACAGTGAGGATGTTTCTCTGTGTCTCGGTCTTTTCATCAGAATGAACGAGGAGGAGAAAAGCTTTTGTGGAAAACATTGGTCATGCTGTGATTGGTGCTCAGTCATCTCAGAAGTCTTTATTTGACTTCCCACAGTCCCGTCAGAGGGCTTGGGGATACGCATGCATCTGGGGATATAAATGCTTCTTTTTGGATTGTGCAAGTAAGCAAATGAGTTCTAGCAATTTCTGAAGAGCTTGATTTAGTGTCCCTGAGGATGGTCCCCGAGTGTCCGTTCCCTGCAGCCCCCACCCACAGAAAGGGCCACGAATAGACGGGATGATGCGAGGTAGAACTGCGAACCTCAGGAATGAGTGCTTCAGCGAAGGGCGTGTGATTATTTCCTTCCAATGTCCATTTGTCCCTACAGTGTTGTAGGGCCTGCTGCAGGGAAGTTCAACACCGTCTCTTCCCCTTTAGTGTTCTAATTTGTGTGCAAAGTAGCAGACACCAAATGAAAGAAAGGTGCAGGGATTGCAAAGCCAAGACAGAGGGCTGGTGGCAGAAGGGAAGGCTGCTCTCCTCGCTGGGCCCTCCTCGGGTGGTTTTAACCGTGAGACTCCCTGGAGTTTTACATCAGTGCTCGGTTCAACCCTAAAAGAAGTTGCATCAGACGCGGCAACTTTGCCTGCTTTGTGTGTATTCTCTGTAGTGAATGAAGAATTAATAAATGGCTCCCTGGGGATGTTTGCATTATACAACCCATACTAGAAAACAAATTGATATGTAAAATTCTTGGGATGGTGTAGATGTGATACCATATTCACTGGAGGGTTATCTACTCTCCTTCTCACAGTGTCAGAGGAAAATTTTAAAAAAGAATGTGTGGCTAAGCTCATTCCCCATTTTTCATTCACCCAGGAACTCTTTGCTTTAAACCAGCACCTAAAACCATAGGTAGACACTTCCATAAACAGACTAGCATCTTTCCAAGAGACACAAAGATATCAAGAGAATAGTCAGTTATTTGCCACTGAATAGGGGAAGGAGAGAAAGTTATTCAGGCCACTTTCTCTTGCTGCCAGTCAGCTGCTGTGGGGCACCAGAGTACTTCAGCCCAAAGTATGAAGGATTGTTGAGCTGAAGGCAATTAAGAAGCAGCAGAGGCAGGAAAGCTCTGTGCTGTCCTTCCATCTGTAGGACATAGAATTACAAAGACAAGAGGCTCCCTACCCACGCTCTCTACCAGAGAGAACAAAGGTTAACCACTGAAGACAACTTCGGATGCTTTTTGGCCTGGAGATGGTTCCAGAGGAATCTACACGAAGCAGCTTTACTAACTAGCCTTCATCTACCATTTATTTGCCTGTTCACAAGTTGCTGGCCCTAGAAACTCAGTCCTTTTCCTCTGTCTTGTCACTTCTTTAAAAATGTACAGTTCTTTGTTAAAGATGCTATCGAAGCTGGAATTCAAAGCTGCCTCTTTGAGAACTACTAATTTTCTGGGTGTCTCCTACGTATGTGTGAAATATTAATGTATGTGTTAATAGACTTCTGTTTGTTTTTCTCTTGTTGATCTATTTTTTGTAACAGGAGTCCATTCCAACTAATAACTACAGAGGTAATTCTTCCCTAAACTGCCTTTTACCCACTCTGTCCTGCCACCTGTGAGCTAGTAATCAATAAATGGTGGCCTTTTGGGAGGACCTCAACTTCGGAACAGACACAGGCAGGGCCCCAGGATGGTGGCACTTGTCTGGTTCACCTTTACTGGGTTAAAAGTGTGTGAGAGACAGAAGCGAAACTCGAAAGTTAAGAAACATCTAAGTGTAATAACTCTTTGCTGTCATCTTTTCCCCCAAACACCTGCAATCTCTAGAGAACTTCACTCAAAAAACCTTCCTATCTAAGCAGCAGGGAATAGCTTGAAGAAGAGAGGGAAAAAAAATTTCAATATCTATTCTATTTCATTGATTTATACCTGGTCTTGTTCCAAAATTGTTGTTAGCTACATGCATAATTAACTCTGCCGCTGACTGCTGTGTTCTTACTCCAAGTCTTCCTCACTGCATTTTCATCGGCAGCCTTGGCAGATCCAAAGATTAATGAAGACGGATCCAAGTCCTTACGACTAAGCAAAAAGCCTCCAAGTACATGACAGTGGACTGCAGAGTTATCTCTGTAAGCATAGAAGTGTTGTCACAATTAGAGAAATGTCAAATGAGCCAATTGTGTGTTAGATAATGCTGGGGTTCAGGACACGCTACTCCAGAAAATGGCACCTTGGCATTTGAGGAAACAGCAGATTCAGGAAGGTCTCTCTCATCTTCCTCACTGCCCTTCCTTCCTGAAAAAGGTTGTAAAACCTGGGAAGGATTCCCTGACCTTCCCCTGAAGATCATAAGACCTTCCTCATTTGAGCGGTGCCCTCCTCATGTGTGGAGGAAAGAAACAGCCTTATCTCTGAAGATCTGGGGACACAGAGGAGAATCTGAATAAACAGGCCTTGCTGAGTGACCCTCCCCAACTTTATTACCCTTAGATCACAGCCCCTTTGTCTAATCACACTTCTCCATGACCATCCACTTCCTCATCAAACTTAACATAACAAATATACAGGTTTGCCTGTTTCCTAGGGTCTTCATTTGTGAGGGCTCCCATGTCACGAAAACTTATAGTAAATAAATTTGTATGCTTTTCTCTTGTTCATCTGTCTTTTGCTACTGGGGCCTCAACCACGAACCTAGTGATGGGTTACAAAAGAAATCTTTGCTCCCTTCCATGCAATAGGCCACTAGTGCTCTCTAAAGGTGCTGGACCTCCCTGCTGTGTCATTGATCAATGAACAGTAGAGAACCAGAGGTGACAAGAGGAAAAGAAGGGTGGGAGGCCAATAACATGGCCAGTTGGAGCTGGCCGACTTTAAGCTATTCCTGGACCTTGGTAATGGTACAAAGGGATGGGCAATTCTGGGGCTGCACTCACTCATCTGTGGGTGCCACTGGGCAGTGTTTTGAGGATAACTTTTATTTCAGATTGTACTGAAGTATTCTAGTCTTGATGGCCAGTTTTCTAGGTACACCAGACAACTATTATAACCCGTGACTACAAAGGCTATGCAAATAGCAGGGAATGTTAATATCACAAAAACTAGTGCTTTTTGTGACCCAACCTCTCTTTTCTCCAAAACTTCATTTTATTTTTGCATCACAATTTATCCAACCCCTTTCATAAAAAAATTTCTTTCAGTTGCAATGGAGAAGAATTTTGGAATTTTCTTGACCTGTCCTATATTTCTCTTTAATTATTTGTGCCTAAAATATGGATTTTTTTTTTTCAAGAGTATGGAGGGGAGAAGCAGTAACTGCTTAAAGGAGAAGAGTTGCTGAAAAATCCAGATCTGCAAAGGTTTGGGCTTTTCTGCTAACATCTCTAACAATTTTCCCACAGAGCTACGGTAACATAAGTAGACAGACAGCTGATGTGTGTTCTTAGCAGTTTCATTCATTGGACAACCTCGGTCATCCTTATATTTCTCTCTCCAGGACACTTGACTCATTTACCAATCTCATTCCTGGCGATGCATGTGCTGGAAAAAGCAGCCAAGTGTTAGCACCAGGTGGGGTGACAGGCCAGCTCCCTGCAAGTAGCATTTCTTTAGAGTAAAAGGGACAATGTTGAACTGGCATGAACAAGGTCCACGGAAGGCTTCCAGGAAGGAGCCAGTAGACAGATGGCAAAATAGACTCAGGAAACCATTGTCCACAGGGGTCTTCAAATAGCCAGAGGAGCTGTGCTCAGGGCATCATAAACACATCACCTTGTGTTACCTTCACCCTTGTCTACCCAGTGGCAACTCTCTGACTTTTTTCCCTTGTTTTTGCAGGGAAGCAGCTTAGTTTTGAGAAAACTAGGAAATGCACCATCACGTGGGCTTCAACTAGCCTCTTGCTTTTTCTTGATTCTCTCTGTTCTCGCCCACAAACCCCACATCTCAGGTTTGAATCTAGGGTATTGAATATATTTTGCAGGAGATTCTATGTATCTAGGGTACTGCTCCTCTTTCATCATTATCTGTTTTTTCTTTCATCATTCTTCCCTTTTTCTCTGGTCTACTTTCATCTACGTAGGGTTGTCTCGACTGACAAGGTGGACTCTTCAAGTGAGAAGTTGCATTTTTCTCCCTTCCTGCATTAGACATGTGGAAGTCTGGCCTCATTGACTAATTAGGCTATTGAAGAAGTGATGTGTAAAAGTCTCCCACATCTTTCTTCCTTGATAGTATAGGGGAAGAAAAATAATTTTTTCTTCAACCCTCATAGGTTCTTAGTTGGAGTGGACTTCTGTAAAAAAAGGCAGATTAACACTAGAAAAAGAAATAGAACTTTATTAACGTATATATTTCACATATACCCAGGAAATAAGTAGTTTTCCAAGAGGTGGCTTTGAATTCTGGCTTACATAACATCTTAAAAAGAACTGTAAATTTTTAAAGCAGTTACAAGACAAAGGAAAAGGACTTTGAATTTCAAGGGGGCAGGAACTGGGAAGAAAGCAAATAACTCTCAGATAAAAGCTAGTTAGTAAAGCTGGTTCATGTAGATTCCTCTGGTATCATCTCCCAGCCAATAGGCATCCAAAGTTGTCTTCAGTGGTTAACCTTTGTTTTCCCTGGTAGGAAGAAGTGCAGCATGTCTTTTACTGTTACATAAATACAGGGAGGACAGAGAGCTTTCCTGCATCTGCTTCTAAATTGCCTTCCGCTCAACCATTCTTGGTTCATTGTTTGGAGTGGCATATTTTGCTCTCTCACAATATATATCTTTCGATTATTTCTGGAGCCAGAGGAGGTGGGCCTGTTGTGTTTCAACGAGTGATATTTATACATAAGTAACAAAGAACATATTTTGCTGACTATTTTTCACTCTATGAACAGGTGGTCTTGCTGCGGGGCATTTCCTTGAATCTTTAATCGTTGGTTACATGTGAAAGTGTCTGCCTTGCAGACAGGGACAGCAGTTGTAAAGATGGGATGGCAGGAGAGAACTGAGATGTTCTGGGATGAAAGAGTGGTCGGAGTCCCCGGGAGCTTGGGAGAAGAGAGGAGAGAGAAGGCTCAGAAGTGTTGTTGAGCCAGATCAGGAAGGGCTTAAAGCCGTGCAAAGAAATTTGGGCTTTTTCTTGAAGGTTAAAGGGGAAGCCCTGAACGATGTTATGCTAGGACTGAGCAGAGTATGTTCACATTCAGGAAAGATAGTTATGGCAACAGTGTAAAGGACGGCTGTGGGGGACACAGGTGATGGGCAAGGTGTCTGATCAGGAGGTGATTGACGTAATCCATAGGGGAAATGCCGGGGGTCTGAAGGAAGTATGTTAGGACATGAATTTGAAATATATTAACAAAGTAGAATGGGCGCCACTGGTTTCTACCTTGCCTTACTAATAGTCATTCTATGCTTTCTCTTTGTGAATAGACTTACATGTTTTTGGAGGAGTAAAGGGCTCAGCTAAAAACTTAAAGTCTCCCAGACTCCCTTGCAGGGGTGGCTACTGAGATATGACCCAAATGATGGGATTCTGGAAAACTTTTAAAGGAGACTTACTCAGCTGGAAGTGCCTTAATTGTTTCTTCCTTCTTTATCTTTCTTTCTGCCCTGGACCTTGGGACCAGCCGTCTTGTAACCATGATGTGCTTTTAAGGATGGAAGTTTTGTAAAAGGGTAGCAGAGAAGAAAGACAGGAGTCTTCCAGGGGCTTGAAGACATGGCAGACCCAATATACCAACCTTGGACATCGACCTCTGTGAGAAAAAAGAAATCTTTTCTTGTTGAACCTACTGTGATTTCCATACGTTTCCACCTAGCACCCAACCACAATTCTCAACCGAGACGAGTGTTGACAATTTGGGTAGCACCGTTGAGCAGAAAGATTGAGAATGGAATCTAATTTATTGCTTGGCGGATTGGATAGATGATTATATTGGTTGCAACATAAGGAATGGAAAGGGTATTTAGGGACCAGAATGATTCATTTCATTTTGCACATGTTGAGTTTGAGGAATCTCTATGGTGGCCAGTCTATGTCCAGGAAACAATGGGATGTGGACCTGGGTGGGTGGTATACATCTGGAAACCACCACTGTATAGATAACAGTTGGGGTCATGGGGTGTGCGAGGTCACCAGGGAGACCATCTGAGAAAAAGGCCAAGGACAGAGCCTGAGGAGCCCAGCACTTGAGAATGATGTGCCCACAGGCAGGACAGAGAAGAGGAGCACCCAGAGTTAGGATGAGGACCTGGGGAGAGCAGAGTCTTGGACAGTGTGGTTACTAATGCAGTTAGGAAGGACGTGGGAAACAGATTGGTCAGAGGATTGCTTTTTTCTATAAAAAGGCAACTCCCAGAATGATCTTCCCATAGAAAGTGACCACCGGTGAAATCTGTGTCCTGATACCACCACATTTGTGATTCTTTGGAGTCTTGTTATTGGTTTCATTTTTCTAACCTTCTCTCTCCCATCAACTGACCTATCTCCCCAAGTGTCAAATGATATATTCTATTTAAGATCAAAGTGAACCTACACAAGTTAAATATTCATTTTAAGTTATTCTTTTATGAGGAGTTCTGGAGGGTCCCCTGTAGCACACTGAGGTGAAACACAGCTGAGATTGGATTCTGTGTTCTGTTAATTAAATACATCATTAGACAGTTTCTACGAAGGACTCTGCTATAAGAGGAAAAAAGGCTTTCAGAGAAGGTTGACAAAGAAAAGACAAGGCAGAGGACAAGAGTGCTTTGGTTTGCCTGGTGTGCTGTGGTGGTGGCACCCACAGGACATCCCCGTGCTCCAGCTGTGGGGTCCCTGCGCCCATTGGCTCTGGTCTTTGCTGGATGCCGGGCTGAGCTATCACAGGCTGGATCTGTCTTTTGTGTCTGAAAGCAAAGTAGGGTAACATTTCGGATTGTTTTCTTAAATTTTAATTTATTTTTGTGAACTAAGACATGAGGAGTGGGTCTTCTGGGGAGTGTCCTCAGATTGCATCAGCCAGGAGCTCTGAGGACCAGCTCACTCTGTGGCCCAGGTCTCTTGAGGATGCCTGTGGAACCTGCTCTGACTCTGGGCAGCTTCCTGTTTGGAATGGTAAAAATAATTGTTTTCCCATCTAAAGGACAGTTGAGTGGGAGCTGCAAGGTGAACTCACTGCTTTAGCTCTCCATAGTCAGTGTGCTCCCTGGGGAACAGGGACACAATCCTCATTCAGCCTTCATCTGAAATGTTTTGACTGGGAGAGATCTTACTTGGTATCTCCAAGAAGGACCCCTGCTCTGCTTCGAGGAAGAGTTCTTGTCACTTAGGAGCTGTGACTGTCCCTTGGCCCATTAGCCAGCTCCACAAGAACCAGCGGCAACAGGAGTATTAAAGAACACTCTGAACATTTACTGGAAACTCACTGGGTGTAAAATTTCTCAAGATGTCACATGGTGACAAATTCAAGATATGATACATGCTCTTGAGTTGCTTAAACTCAGTGTGGAGGAATGTTAGAGAGGCAGAGGGAAAGACATTCTAGTTCCAACACATCACTCTTAGGCTAAATATCTATAAGCATATGCATATATAAACACATAATACATCGCATGTACAGAGATGGCATAAAACTTCACTTATCTGGTGGCCATGTCTTCAGCCAGTTCAGCTCTCCAGAAAAAAGCCCAGATCTTGGAACAGACACATTTGATTTTCTTTTTAAAGTTATGATTCTACAGTTCACACACTTTGTTTGCATTGTTTCAAATTCATTTTCCCTTATTTTGAAAATATCCTAAATAACTTTTCCAGAACATTCCCAGATTGGCGTTGTGGAGATAGGCTGTCCCAGGCAATGGCAATAGATCACCTATAAGGAGAAGAAATTTCTGAAGACCTGACATTAAAGGAATGGCTCCCAAACTTGTCTAACATACATTAACACCACCTGGGCATCTTTTATTAAGTTTTAAACCCTGGCCATTCCCAAAATGGATTAAACAGCAATCTCTGGGTGAGGAGGGTGTTGGTGATGGGGGAAACACAGGCATTGGAAGCTACCCAGGTGATTCCCATGTGTAGACAAGGGAGAGAGTGGCTGCCTTGAAGGTTAAGGAAGAACAAGTGGGTGTTTGATTGTGTAGTATTCTACAGCCATTCTGTGTAGGGGAAATTGCCCTTCACCATTTATAAAAAGCAGCCTATACCTTCCTTGGGTGCATGAAGGTGAGACAATGTCCTGAACAGGTAGCAGGGTTATGCCCTCCTTCCCTTGTCCCTAGTAGCCCTGGGAAGCATCACTGTATTACAAATATAGCCCACAAGAAAGTCCCCTTTCTGCCACACAGGATTTGTCCACAGGATTCTCAGGAAATGGAAAGATGGAAACTTGTGGACCATTGAGATGGGGAATATTACAGTCGGCTTCCCTTGGATTACAGCCCTCAGAGAGGTGTTCCTTGCCACCTTGCACAGTGTGGCCGACGAGAAGCTCTCACCACCTTCTACCTGTGACCAGGGAGGAGAACAGACACCCCTGCTAGTCAGAGGATGTTACACATCAAGTCCCACCCCCCAGCCATTAGACATTTCTTTCCACTCTCCACATTTCCTTTTATTTCTTCCTGTCTCAGGCATTGTCTAGAACCTCGTGTGGCTGCACTCTGCTCCCTTGAACTTGCGATTGCTTTCCATAGAAATGAGGATGTGCCTGTCCCTTAATCCATTCTTGGGTCCTAAAAATTTCACACAGCCTCAGGCATTTGTTAAGTGTCTACCACTGTTCTGTCCTTTCAAGCTCCTGCAGTCCCAGCAGAGGATGATGTAAGCTCTGTCCCCTTGCGTGGGGTGGGAGGGGGACAGAGAAGCGGGGGAAACAGAGGGGACTGAGGATCTCTCCCCTGGTTGTAGGGATGTGTGGGGAGGATGAGGGAGACAAATGAGGGAGGAGAAGTTTCAGGTCAACCTGGCACAAAGACATGGTTCGAAAAAGGATGCTTACTAAAAATAAATGTTTATACTATCATGTTAACTTGTAAAAGAGCAAGCTATAAAATTTTATGTTCAATATAATACATTTTTATTAAGGCAAAACTCTCTAAAAATGGATAGATACAAGCCTGGAAAGAGATACACAAATGTTAGCAGTGGTTGCTTTTTGGATGATATGACCATGGGTGATTAGGAAATTCCCCCCCCTCAACCTTTCACAAGAAACATATGGCTTTTCTAATTAAAAAATGAAAAGCTATTCTTTTAAAACAGGATGTGCAAAATGATGCTCCCAAGTCAACCCAAATATTGCAGATTTTGTTCGTTCTCCTCTCTACAGAGTAGAAGGCACAGTACAGAATAACATATGTTAGTGAGATCATCAAATAAGGCAGTGGGAATAGTTCAGATATAAATTCTCCACCCCTTAAACTAGGCCCAAATTAGTGTCTTCACCCATGCAAAGAATGCATTCTCTTTGCTTGCTTTCATTTCTTTAAAATCTCTGTCATATAGCACCGTGTTTGGCACGGAACAAGTCAATGCTCAATAAATACTGGTCAATTGAATGAATTAAAAAAACTATTGATGCTTAGAGGCAGAGCTTTGGTTTTCTAGACAAATTTGCTATTTCCCTAAATAATTATGACAAATGACATGATTTCTGTAAAAAAAAAAAAAAAAAAGTGAACACAGGCCAAGTCCATAGCCAAAGGACAAGGATCTGAGCCGTATGTTGAGTTCATACTCAGAGAATGAAGGAAAGCTTCATAGACTAGGTAAGACTCAAGCATGATTTGAAGCAGTCAATAGAAATTTTATGAAAAGGAGCAAGGATGTCCCAGGCATGTGAATTAGCTTGTGCCAAGATCTGATGGCTAAAGAAAGGTGAGTGTGGAGGGTGGCCGGGTTGTTGGCGGGAGCAGATGGCTGGGCAAGGAGGATCCTGGCGGGGGTTGCTGTGAGATAGGGCAGGCTTAACTGGTAAGAAACCCATAACACAAAGGTTAGATTTCCCTCTGATGTTTGTAAACGCAGAGCTTTTACAACGTTCCGTGGGATAGAGTTCCAAAAGACACATTCTGCTCTCTCGTCTTTGGTTCTTTGGCACAAGAAGAGAAACTTCTTCCAGAGATATAAGCAGGAGGCAGCTGGAGCTCTCTCCTGAGTGATTGTCCTCATTTTTCTCTCTCTCTCTCCCAGTTTTCCAGGCAGTCACAGAGGAGGATTGTTATAGGACGAGCATGGATGAGAAAACTGCCTACACATTCTGAAGGTGCAGCATGACCTGGAGCAGTGAGGAGGAGGAAGAATTTCATACCCTCCGTTGTTGTTTGAAAGGTTCTCCCTCTTCCTTAGTTCCCACACCCCCTCACCGCGCACTGAAATTTCCTCTGTTGACCTGTCTTTGTCCCAGATACCCATTGCCCGTTCCCCCAGACGCTGTCCCTGTCTGCCCGCAGCTTCCCTGCACTCCTGCAGCAATAGCACTGGCTCTGTCTGCACCCCAACTGGTCTCCTGAGCTCGGACTCATTTCCAGGCACTTGCTGGACACATCCTACTGGGTGTCTTTCAGGCAACTCTATCACAACATGCTCCAGACTAAATTTATTTTCTTCTCCCCCCACATCTGCTCCTTTTCCGTTTCCAGTCCCACTTATGGCCCTGCCTTCAAACAGACACCTGCGTGCCCTCCTCCTTTCTCAGGCACCTCCTGTGTTTAGTCAACTTCCACACCTTGGCCACTCTACCTGTGAACTGGCTGCTGAATCTTTTGACTTTTCATTCCCCTTGTGCTCTAATTTTGTCCCTTTTCCCTCTTTCTCCTGAACCAGCGTGTTATCTCCTGCCTTCAGTTTCTCTCTACTTCTGTCTCTCCAATGTGTCCTCCTCATTTGCTGCCAGAATGATCTTTCTGAAACAAATCCGATCATGTCAATTTTGCTTGAAAAGCATGAAAGGCCCCACCTTGCCTATGGATCCAGCTTCTCCATCTGGCCCCGAATGTCTTCCCAGCCTCATCTCACGTCACCTGTGCCCCCTCCTCCTGTCTGCACAGGTCTCCATCCATGCAGAAATATTTTCCATTTCTCATTCACAACCCGGCTCCCTTCTCCACTTCCGCAACTGGGATTTTTTTTCTGATCTGGTCTCCGATCATGCCCTGTCCGCAAACCGCATCTGCAAAATAACATTGTGCACAAGTGAGTCCATGGCCCTTCCTTGCACTGCTCAAGGTCCCCTCTCTGCAAAGCCTTCTCTGGTCCTTTTCCTGTGCTTCGATTAGAGTTTGTGCAAGGATGCTTTATTTATGTCATTGTCTCTCCTCTACAATATCAATCCTATAGAAGGCGAGGTGTGAGTTTTATTCTCCTTCGTAGAACCAAATCCTAGTGCAGGCCTCCCACAAAGCAAATCCTGCATCCATGTTGAATGAATGAATAAATACATTCTTCATTCTTGTGATATGTAAACTTTTTTCTTCCAGAAAGATCCCATTTTCTTTATAACTTTATTCCTCAAGATTAAACAATTAGGATTCTTATTTCCCTCTCCTTACATTTGCATAGAGGATGGGTGAGGCCCTCCTTGCCTCTGGAAAGAAAACTAAAGAGGAGGGACGGTTCTGGCCTTTTGTCTCAATCTGGTCCACCAGCCCTCCCCAGTGGCTGCCCTGGGTGGGTCGCCCTTCTGCCGGTTGCCTTTCAGTGTGGCTGTCCTCAGGAAACCCACCCTCCTCCGAGGCCCTACAGTAAATGGCCATCGCATCAGAGGTGCTTGCGCTGGCCTACGCTTCCCTGCGACTGGGTGCGTGGGTTTAATCATGGTTTTCTTTTGCGGAGGGGGCAGACATTAGAAAACCCATCTGTTTCTAGGTCTAAGCTTCAGACTCCAATCGGCTTTATCAGAAATAAAGCAGATATTTTGATCTCCATCTGTCGGACTCTGAGTCGCTTAATTGGTCCCAACTTGAAGCTGGGTGGGGGTTAGGGAGAGAATTGGGACAGGAATATTATTATTTTTTCTTCTAACACCCCAATAATTATTCTATTATTCTGCAATGATGATATGAGGAGTTACTCAAATCCCAGCCATTTGAAGGAATCTTAAGTCACACAAGATTTTGGAGAGAGTTTTTGCTTTATAGGGCAAAGGGGTACCTAGGACAGTACCTTGTATGTGGCAATACCTTATGGTATTTAAATGAATGAATAAAGGGGCTTGTGGGCAGCAAATTATAGTTTAAACTCACATAACCTGAGGCAAGAGAAGAAATGGATTTTCCATTTTCATCCATCAGATGGGCAAAGACCAAAAAGTTTAATAATCCACTGTGTTGCAGAGACTGTGGGAAAATAAACAACCTCATACTTT
The DNA here is from genome assembly GCA_028533085.1 of Varecia variegata. Lineage (NCBI taxonomy): Eukaryota > Metazoa > Chordata > Mammalia > Primates > Lemuridae > Varecia > Varecia variegata. The sequence continues at coordinate 99,067,430 of CM052440.1, read as the reverse complement.
GGTGGTAGGAGTGCACTTTGTTAAAAATAATCTATGTAGGGCAATTTGGGAGCATTTATTTAAAAACACATATGCACACAGGCCTTTCTGATTCTAGGAATTTGTATTATGGGTCTACTAGCATGTGCAAAATGATTTTATGTACAAGGTGTTTATTTTCACATCATTTACAAAAGCACACATTAAGAAATATTCTAATTAGTCAACAGTTAAGGAACATATTCAATAAATGCTGGTGCATCTTCATGGCTTATTTTTAGCTGTAAAATAAAAAAAGAGGGCATTGCTTGTATACCCTCATAGAATGATGGCCAAGATATTGATAAATGGAAACACACTCAAAGTGCACCACATTGAGTATGTTGTGCTAATATTTAAAACAGAAGGGAGAGAAAACGCATTTGCTTGTAAGGCTTTTATCTGAACATACACAATAGAAGTTGATAACATTGTTTGCCTCTGGGAAGGAGAAACAGATGGTTGAAGGGACAAGGTTAGGTGGGAGACTTTGATATATACTATCTGTACCTTTTGAATTTTATACAATGTTTAATTAAAATGAAAGGTATATACACACAAATATATACACGTTGACTTTTATTTATGTATTTTTAGAGCCGGGGTCTGGCTGTGTTGCTTAGGCTAGAGTGCGGTGGCTGTTCACAGGTGCAATCACAGTGTGCTGCAGCCGCCAACTCCTGGGCTCAGGGACCTTCCTGCCTCGGGCTCCTGAGTGGCTGCAACCCCAGGCACGGGCACCACTGTGCCTGGATTGGCTTTTGTTTTCATTGACAGGAGACTTTTTGTTTTTGCACTGGGAGGATAGTTGGGATTAGTTTCCTCAGACAAAAATCTCAGAGGATAATTCAGAAAGCATGAATTACCAGGAGGCAGGGATAACTGATTAATACAGCACAGCGGTCAGTGCGCAGGCTCTCAGGTCAAGCTACTTAGATCCACTTTCAGGTTCCGGTACTTTCTATGTGGCTGTGGACAAGTTACCTCATTAAGCTTCAGTTTTCTCTTCAAATGCGGGATAACGATAGTATCCAACTCCCAGGATTGCTGTGAGGATAAAATGGAAGAATGCAAGATCCAGGCCCCCATGTGATCCTGTCTTAGCTTAGAGACTTCCGGAGAAAAGGAGGAGTACACAGAGAAGCTTAGTCATACACAATTCAAGTGTTTATTGTCGTTTCTGAAGACAATTCCAGAGGGAAGTATATGCATAAGAAATGGCAAAACTTTAAAAAACTTCTTGACCTTCAACTTGTTCACAGCTGTACTTGAAAAACTCTCTTTAGTCCGTTCTCACATCCCAACAAAAAACATCTTTTCCAAAATTCTTTCTTGGAGCTATTTTTTTTTTTTTTTTCTGCCACGGTTTCTCTCCACTGCAAATATAAATCTCCTTCCCTCTCAGGCTTATAGTATTTTTCCTCCACACTGTGAATTAAGGGCTGTGAGCTGAGGATATGGGAAAATGCCAAGCCAACCAAGTCAGAATTTTACCAGTGGAAGTGGAGGTGGGCAGACATGAGAAGGGATGGAAAAAAGCCTTTAAAAATATTTTCATAATACTAAGTTGTAGCCACTGTTATACATGTAAGGAAATTATAACATTGCCTGGCATATTATAAGCACTTAATAAATCTTAGCTATTAATATTATTCATAATGACCACTCTCGCACAGCCTGATAGTAATAATAACAGCTAACATTTACTGAGAGTCTGCTCCGTGCCAAGCACAGGCCTCGCACTTCACAGGGATTAACTCTCATAAGTTCCCCAGTAACATCTGTAGGTCCTTTTATAAACCCCATTTTATAGATGATGAAACAGACAGAGATTTAGCAACTTGGTTGGAGTTACAAAGGAAGAGGGAGAGGCAGGATGTGAAGTCAAGCAGTCTGACTTTAGTTTCCATTTGATGTCCCTCTTATTCAGGGTTTCTGTTTTAACGTGATTATCAGGGAACCAGACAATCTGATCATTTTGTATTGGAAGTTTTCTGAGGGTTTTCTTCTGCTAGTTTTCATATCCTTTGGATTTCAAATGAGATATATACGTAAGCAGTAAGGACGGTGGGCACCCTCGTGTCCTGGGAAAACAACTGCTATTATTGTTGCCTTAGCTCTTCGGATGCCGAAGTTTCTGGTTAGGAACCAGGGAAAATCTCCTACCAGTAAATTCTAATGGATGCATCTGGTGATTTTCTCCATTGCCTCCGCTATTGCCTATTTAAGGAAAATAATGCTACCTAGATAAATTAGGTGTCCTTTCCAAATTGACCTATTTTGGGGCATGTACTAGAATTTTTGTTTCAAAGTTGCAATGGGAATCATATAGTGCATTTGCATACCTTGATATCAGGTTGTCCTGGCACCGAATCCGTCACTTCAGGGAGAGGGAGAGGGAAGACCACCCAGAATGACGAGTCTTCGCCTGGCTTTGGGTTTCATTTAGGATTGTGGTGTGCAAAGCGAGAGAGTCTCCAAACGCATGCTTTGCTGAGAACAAAAGTCTTTCCCAAATTCTAAAAAACTTCCATCTGCCTGGGAAGATTAGACCTTGGGGGTCTGAGCATAGAGTGTTATTATTTTAAACCATGATGTGGAGAAGAGAGAATCTGACATAAGGAAATTTTCCATACTGCTGGAAATAGAAAACCCTTCCAGTTGAGGGGGGAAGGCGGGGAGAATGTATATGTGAGAGAGATCATGTATGTGCGTGTGAGAGGGAGAATGTGTGTGTGAGGAGATCAT
>CM052440.1:99042167-99064164 GCA_028533085.1 Varecia variegata | reverse complement strand
GCCTGAGTTCTTTCCTCCCTGGCTCCCAATACAGTAGCTGGAATTGGAATTTCTGAGCAAGTTAGAGAAAAATGTAACATGTGTGAGTGTGTGTGTGTGTGCGCGCACACTCACATATGTAAATGTTGGTCCGATGACGGGAAAAACAAGTGCTATGGGCTGAATGGTGTCCCCACAAAATTCACACGGTGAAGCCACAACCCCTGGGACCTCAGAAGGTAGTATTTGGAGACAGGGTCTTTAAAGAGGGAATTAAGGTGAAATGAGGTCACATGTGTGGGCCCCAATCCAATCTGCCTGATGTGCTTATATGAAGAGGAGATGAGGACACAGACACACACAGAGGGACAACCACACGAGGACACAGGGGGAAGAGGGCCATCTACAAGCCAAGGAGACTGGCCCTCAGGAGAAACAACCCTGCCGACACCTTGATCTTGGACTTCCAGCCTCCAGGACTGTGAGACAATAAATTTCTGCTTAGCACCCCCCTGCCCAGTGCAGTCTGTGGTATTTTATTATAGCAGCCCTAGAAAACATATACAATAAGCAAACTGTGTCAGGATTATTAAACATTAGGATAAGCCAACAGTTACACAGCTGCAGAAGTAAGTTATGGGTGTAATGTAGATGATTAATGCAATGTAGATAGTGGTATAATGTAGATTAGCAACAAAGGAAGCAACATGGGATGGGAGAGGCCTGGAGTGTTGAATAACAGTCCACGGAAGGCTATAAAACAGTGCAAAACATGTGCTACTTGATTAACTTATTTAGTGAACTTGGAATGTCTTCCCCACGGTCTTCCCAGAGCCATACAGTGCCGGGAGGGCACCGGCAGCGTAAATCAGCCTCCGTTTCATCACCTTCCCTCCTAATTCATGCTGGGCACAACCAGAGTGATGTTGATTTTATAAGTGGCACCGTCTGCGTCCCTATCGAGGGAGGAGGTGACAGATGGTGCCAGTGTTGGTCGGAGAGAGGAGATGGGATGGTGGTGGAGGAGGACCAGTCGCAGCTCCCTCCCCGACCCCAACCTTTCAAAGACGAATGTTGAAAGATATGCTGTGGCCAGGACCATTTCCTCCAGCTCCCAATAAGCCGTTCACTCCAAAATATCTTCATACACAGTCTTGTTTTTATCTCTCGCTAAGACGCCAGTTGCTCTGGTCTCTTAGCACTGTGGCAGACACCACTTGACTAAAAACACAATGTGATTTATGATGTCCATAAATCACAGAGCCAAACGGTATGATTCAATCTTGTACTTATAGCTAAGGAGTCAAAGGGGGTTGGTAATCATTTTAAATGTAGAGTTGTAGCTTTTGTGTCAAAAATGCATGATTTTGCACAACCTGAGGCCAATGTGAACGCACTAATAAAACTGCACACTGTCACTCGATGAGGCCTGCCCCCAAACCCCAGGTGCTGTGTCCCTGGGCCCGTGGAGATGGTCCCTTATGAGGCTTGCAGGATGTCCCTGTCACCTTAGCATTTTCCTCCACTGCTCCCCTGCAAGTGAGGGACCACATGGCTGGAGCAAGCACCATGGCTGTACAGGGAATGTGGCCTTGGATCAGTTACGGGCCAGGAGGTCATTCTTACTTTGTTCCAGAAGAAGTGACATCGCAAGACACCATTAATTAAAACTTCATCTGTTTTGTAATAAGCCACCCCCTCTTCTTCATTTTTCTTCTCTTTCCTTGTCATATCAGCAATTAGTTAAATGATGCTGCAATGGTGATGTTGCCACTAATTAATTTCTCCTCACATCAGTGGAGACCTTTGGCTAGCAGGGCATAATAAAAAATAAAAAAAGATCCCCAACACAAGCATTCCATCTGTCCCGGATGCGCTGGGATTTCCTATAGTCACATTTTCTTTTCATCGTCCACTGAAAGATGGTAGATGAACTGACAACACTGTAAAAGTATGTCTTTTCTTCTTGAATTGATAGAGCCTGTGATTTTTTAAAATGTAATCTCAATTTGGCCCCTGCTCCCATTTCTAATCTGTGTGTCTCTTTAGCTGGGTTTTGTCTGTCAGCCCACAGCCTTTAATGCCCAGCATGAGCACAGAGGCATTGCATCAGGTGTGTTTCGAGTAAGGGACCAGGTTCACACCTGTAATTTACTTTTCTCCTAAAGGGTTCAGGTCAAATCTGTAAATATTTATCAAGCGATGCTGAGCTAGATTGCAAGGCAGCACAAAAAGAGGAGTCGGGAGGTTTCCTACCTTCCTAGGGAAATAAACCCTGGCCCTGAAAATTGGTACTTGAACAAGCAAGGCATTCAATAATTTAGGTTTGTTTGTCTGCTACAGACTATGCGAATAATGAGGATTCAGAGAAGGGCAAAAGCTTCTAGAGCCCACTTTAGCCAAGGAAGATGTAGAGATATCAAGAGTGAGCTTGGTAACAAAGAATAAAATCTGTTCACTTGAGAATGAACATTCTGAGCTTTCCCCCTCTAAGTCTGAACTATTTGGGAAGGTTTACATTTCCTTAGGGAATAATCAAGGGACTTGAGCACATTTTGGCTACCTGGCAGCTAGATATTATCTAATCTCATATGTAGAATGGCACAGTTTAATTACCACTTCTGAGGGAAGTATCACAATGGTTTGTGTCTAATGAGCACATTTTTTCCCCAGATGCAAATGTCTTTAAATGAACATTTATTGGTTAGTTCTCATTTAGCCTCTTAGGGGTAGGAGAAGAGCAAGTAATATTAGTCCCATTTTATGGATGGAGCTGAGTCCGCACCAAGTGACCAAGTGGCACTAAACTTCTTGGTAGTGGTGCCGAGAGCAGACTGTCTTGGAATTTGCTGAACTAAGGAGGAGAAAAATTTGTTTTCCAAAGGCAAGAAAACACAGGATAGCGTGATTAATACTGAAACACAGAATGTGTTTTTCCTTCATTATAGAAGTTAATGTGTTCTTTGTAGAAAATTTAGGAAATTCAAAAATGTTTAAAGAAGAAAATAAGAACCATCTATAATTTTACAACCCAGGTCTCTGTATTATTATAGTGGATTTCCTTCATGTGTACATACAAATGTGAAAGTATCATATATTCTTTTCTAAAATTGAGTTGCTTTGAATGTGCAATTTTGTATTCCACCCTTGGTACTCACTATTCTACCATAAGTAGAGGAGTAGAAACTTTAGCACTCCCTTATATCTGACTAAGTTTTCCTCCTGGGTGATAGTAGGACTACATTTTTTTCCCCACCTGTCTTGTAGGTAGGAGAAGCTGTGAGATTAGTTGTGGCCAATGGGCTGTCAGCCAAAGGGGCATGTCACTTCTGGGCTGGACAATAAATGCCGGTACAGGACTCGCCAATGCTGTCTTTTCTGGCTGTGGCAACTGAGAGGGTTTGTCTTGTGTTCGCTGGAGTGATTGTGTGTTGGGGGAGCCTCCTTCCGTCTCTGCCTGTTGAATGTCATTTCGAGGTGTAATGTAAGCAAGAGAAACATTTTTGTTGGGCGAAACTACTGAGGTTTTGCAGTTATTACTGCTGCATAACCTAACCTAGCCCAACTGATGCAAGTATTTATTTTCTTATGTCAAGAATCCTCTTTTGAAAACCTGACTTCAAATGATTATCAAAATTTTTCCTTATATGCATATTCTAAATTTTATTTAATCATTCCCCATCTTGTTAGGCATTTATTTGTTTCACACTTTTTTTTTCTTTTTTAAGTAGTGCAGCAGTGAAAAATCTCAAGTGCTCATCTGATGTGTTCTCATGAGAAATTTTTACAAATGGAGTTGTTAGGTCAGAAAATATGAATGTTTTCAAGGCCCTGGATACAAATTGACAAATTTCTCTCCAGGGACATTATTGCAGTTTGCACCTGTAGCAGCACATGAGAGGGCCTGTTTCAATGCACTGTTGTCCAAACCAGGTCTTCAATGTTTAAATATTTTCCTGCTGCTTGAAAGGAAAAATAATTGCCATTTATTTGAATACTAATGAGGTTGAACTTTCTGTAGATGCCCTTTTGCCTATTTGCATGGCTTGTGAATGGTGTGGATTATGGCCTTAGCCACGGGGACTGTTGTGCTTTTTTCTTGCAGATTTGTTTAGCCACGGGGACTGTTGTGCTTTTTTCTTGCAGATTTGTAAGTCCTCTCACATTCTAATGTTTAAGATTCTTGTTGATTTAAATATTTTGATTTTTGACATAGTTTCAGAGGAAAAAATGGGACAGATTTGTATGGAATAGATGATCCTCAATGAGAGTTAATTTTATCTTTTAGAATAAGAGGAAGAGAGAGATGGAAACTGCTACCCAGGTGTGTGCCTCACTGTCCTCTAGGATGCTGTCTGAAAAGCCACTCTGCACAGGGGGTGGAAGGAGGAGACCTGCAAGTGCTCCCCAGTGACTCGCTGACACCAAGGGAGGGTGGGTCACAGTTTCTCCACACACAGACCCCGCCCCAGCTTGCTGTGAACCCCAGCATATGACAAAGGTCCAGGTTTCAACAGCAGAAGCTCACACACTTAGTGGAGGAGTGTGTGACTGGAGGGCACCCTCGTAAAACAGGTCTCTATGGGTGCAGAGCTTCCATCTAGTAGAGAGGGTGAGACATGCCCTGTGCTGTGAGACAGAAAAGGAAAAGCTGTGTAGGAGACGTACAGATAAGATACAACAGGTGCCCAGAGCAGGAGGGGATGGCTTCCACCTCGTGGCCGGGGTTGGGGACAAAGGAGGATGTTGGGGTGCTGGCATTTGGCGCAGTCATGGAGGATGAGTAGAAATTGGCTATTCCAAGTCACACTTATACTAAATATGGGACATATACTAAAAAATATGATTCACCATTTATCTGAAATTCAAATTTAACTGGGCTTCCTGTGCTGGCTCCATCTGACAGCATTGCTAGAAGCAGATGAGGGTGCAGGCTCTGGATGGCCCATTGCTTTGGCCTCTTGCCCTGTGGGAAGACCACGGCTTGAGGACACCTGGAATGGGGCCAGTAGGGGGTGCAGAGCAGGGATCCCAGTTGCCAGGTCTAAGGGCTAAATGCTTAGAGGTGTATAGGGATTAAATTAGATAACAAATGTAAAGTGACTCAATAAATGGGGATATTATTGTGAATCTCTTCTGGATGTGGTAAGTGGTCAGTTTACCTTAGGAACTGAAAAACAACTGATTGGCCCACGGGCTATCCAGAAAAGGATTCAAGAATTAGCTTTTCCATCCATGAATGGACATTTGGATACACTGCACATTTATAGATGCCTTTTAGAATTCTTTCCACTCTTAACTTGATTTTTTTTTTCATCACATACTGCATGGCCTATGAGTTAGTTATACTTGGAAATCCAGGCCTCTGGTTCCCTAACTCCATTGTCTGCATTCAATTGTTGTATAATAAAGGAAGGAACAGGTTTCTTCAGCATCCTGCATTCAAATTCTGCCTCCCCTGGAGGGCATCTGCCAGCTTTTGTTTTATGGAACTCCACACATTTAATCTTTCTCCAGTTGTTTCATGGGTGTCTGCAGAGTTTGCATTATTCACTCCAGAAGGGCAGGGACCTTGTTTTGTTCTGCATTCCCCAGCATTCGGGTCTGAGGCTGGTGAATTGCTGGTGTTTGTCGTTCAAGAAACACTTTTGATTAAGTGGATCACCAAAGGAGCCGGGCTCTCTCCTAGGAGCCCTGCTCCTCTTAGCAATGCAGGTGTTACATGTGGAATTTGTGTAATGGATGTCTAAATTTTTAAATGTACAGGAGCCTTGCCTACTTTCGTGTATTCACTTAATTAACAAACAATTATTGAGCATGTCCTAGGTGCTAGACACTGGGCTGAGCCCTGGGTTAGGAAGATAAACAGACAGTCCTTGACTACAAGGAGCTTGTAGTCAAACGTGGAGCTAGAAATCCAAACAATTAAGTTACAATAACATCATGCTACGATGGGCGGATGAGTAAAGTAAGAGAAGGCTAGAGGGCTGGACTGGCTAAAAACACATGGGTTCCTAGGCAGGCAGATAGTTTGACATTCTTCCAACAGATATTCCTTAAATATATGTTCAACATATAATCAATTTTGACGTAGAGAAAAGGATTCTCTATTAAGACAACTTGTTTACCTTTTTCTTCTTGTTCAAAATAAGGGATTTATGACAGACACTGAATATACCAGAGCAGCTTAACCTTTTTGGAATTGCAATTTTTGAAACCAGACAACTTTTGGGGAGGCATATTAAAGAGTTAAAGATTTATATAGTAGCATGACCCATGCATTCCTGGTAAATACTGTCCTACCATGCATTGCTTGGTTTAAGAGTTTTTGCAAGTTCTAACTATGACTTCAGGCAACTGACTCAGAAATGGCCAGTGATTGTTTAGAGCAACCTGTCATGTCCAGGGCAAAAACACCTATGGGAAATAGGCCAGTGAGGAAGTAGAATGATGCCATTTTGGAACATTGTTGACTGCAACAACCGTTATTAATTTACATGTCACCTGTTATACAGAATTGACTGTGGGAAACTGAGTTATTAATCACTGCCATCATCTTTCTAATTTATTCTATTGATGTTTTAGCATCTCACGTTTGTTGATGTCCTGGGCAGATGCCGAGCTCCTCTGCTCCATAATCTGGCTCTGGGGTAGTCTGAGGGGAGGCAGGGAAGGTTCCTCAGGGAAATATTGGAGCCCAAATGGAAGGCTAAATTAAATTTTTCCTCGAGGACAAAGAGTGGTGAAGGGAGAGGAAATAGCATTCTGGCTTAGGGAATAGCATGTGAAAAGACACAGAGGCAGGAAAGACCAGGGTGTGGCTGGATGCCTCTAAGCCATTCAGTGTTTGCAGATCAGCAAGTGTGTGGCGTGGTTAGAGGACTAGAGAGGAGGCTGGATGAATAGCCCAGAGCCAGAATATAACAGGCCAAGTGTACAGTTCAGGCAACATGGAGTGGAGCGAGCCGACAAATGTGTGTGTGTGTGTGTGTGTGTGTGTGCATTTTTCCCTCAACATTTCAGTATGGAAATTTTCAAAAATATAGAAAAATTTAAAGACAAGGCCATCAAATACGAGTATACCCGCCACTTACATTTTACGATTAGTGCTTATATTTGTTATATATTTTTTGCTATAGCAAATATTTGCTATATTTGTTATACCAGTCCCCAAAATGTGGTCTGCAGGCCCTGGAGACCCTAAGACACATTCAAGAGATCCTTGAGGCCAAAAAATTTTTTGTTATAATGTTAAAATGTTACTTTTATCTTTTGCCATGGTTGAAATTTGCACTGATGGGACAAAAGTGAGAGTAGGTAAAGCTTTGGTATCTTAGCATGAACCAAAGCAGTAGTAGCGGTAGTCATGGTATTCTTCTTTTTTTTTTTTTTTTTTTTTTGAGACAGGGTCTCAGGGTCTCACCCTGGCTGCAGTGCAGCAGCACAGTGGCATCATCATGGCTCACACAACCTCAAACTCCTGTGCTCAGTTTCCTGAGTAGCTGGGACTACAGATGCGCACCTTGACACCTGGCTAATTTTTTCTACTTTTAGTAGAGATGGGGTCTTGCTCTTGCTCAGGCTGGTTTTGAACTCCTGGCCTCAATTGATCCCCCTGCCTTGGCCTCCCAGAATGCTAGGATTACAGCTGTGAGCCACTGTGCCCAGACCAGGGTATTCTTTATTGCTACTCACTTATGGTAAAGAAATACCAACTTCAATTGGGAGTGTCCCTGATGAAACATTAGAGATTATTAATTTATTAAGCCTCAACTCTTGAGTGTATAACTTTTTAATACATCGGGTGATGAGAACTGCTCATAAAGCACTGCTACTCCACGTTCTAATACAATGACCATCTTGAGACAAGTACTTGGGCGATTGTTCAAGTTGACAGCTGAACTAGCAGCCTTTTTCATGGAGCACCAGTTTTGACTGGAAAGAATGCCTGCGTTAGCTTCCTAGGGTTGCTGTAACAAGTAATCATAGCCTTAGTGCCTTAAGACAACAGAAATCTATTCTGTTATAGTTCTAGAGGCCAGAAGTCCAAAATCAAGGTGCTGGCAGGGCCATGCTCCCTTTCGAGGCTCTGGGGGGAGAAGCGGTTTCTTGCCTCCTCCAACTTCTGCTGGTGATCGGCATGCTTTGGCATTCCTTGGCTTGTGGCACCACCACTTCATTCTCTGCCTCCCTCTTCACACTGCCTTCTCCTTTTTGTGTGTCTGCGTCTTCTGCTCTTCTGGCTGTCTCAAATCTCTCTGCCTCTCTTTTACAAGGGCCATGTCATTGGATTTAGGGCCCGCCTAGACAAGCCTCTGTTCTCAAGATCCTTAACTTAATAACATTTTATGCTATAAAAGGCAAGATCTCAGGTGCCAGGCATTGGAAAGTGAATATATCTTTGTGGTGGTGCATTTTTTCTGCTTAACACAATGACTGACATAAACTATAGTCATCCAGAATTGGGTATTTGCCAAACTTTTCTTGGAAATGAACAAAGTGAACATATCACTTCAAGGAAAGCAATTGACATTTTTGCTACCAATTAGAAAATTCTAGTTTTCAAATAGAAAGTAGAATTTTGGAAAACTTCTATTCACCACCATGAGCTTGACAGTTTCTTAATACTTGAAATCTTTTCTTTTTTCTTTTCTTTTTTTTTTTTTTATGAGAAAGAGTGTCACTCTGTTGCCCGGGCTAGAGTGAGTGCCGTGGCATCAGCCTAGCTCACAGCAACCTCAAACTCCTGGGCTCAAGCGATCCTCCTGCCTCAGCCTCCTGAGTAGCTGGGGCTACAGGCCTGTGCCACCACGCCTGGCTAATTTTTCTATATATATTTTTAGCTGTTCATATAATTTCTTTCTATTTTTAGTAGAGACGGGGTCTCACTCTTGCTCAGGCTGGTCTTGAACTCCTGAGCTCAAACAATCCGCCCGCCTCGGCCTCTCAGAGTGCTAGGATTACAGGCGTGAGCCACCGCGCCCGGCCTTGAAATCTTTTCTGATGAGATTGTTGGTGATATGCATGTATGGGATGTAACAAATATATATATCCTTTAATGGAATATGTCAACATTTGGAAGTTCTGCATAACTCAATGAATCAATATTTTCCAAACAGTGAGTGCTCCATGTACTGTAAAGTAGGTAAAAGATCCATCCAAAGTGCAACATAAATCAATGGATTTTAACATAATACAGTATGAAAAGTTTATTGATAAGGTTTCAGATTTCACACTGCAACTAACTTTTAAGAAACTATCACTTTTCTAGTTTTGTTTACTATGAAAAAGGAATGTCCACGGTTATCTGAAAAGACTACTAAAATTCTCCTCCCTTGTACCCAGTACAATGCCTGAATTTTCTTCATATCCTTGAACCAAAACCACATATCACAAAAGATCGAATGCAGAAATAGACACGAGAACCTGCTGCCTTCTATTAGGCCAGACATTACAGAGATTTGCAATATATAAAGCATTACTGCTATTGTCAATATTTTTTTCATTTTGAAAGAGATAGTTATTTTTCATAAAATATGCTTTTTTAAAAATAATATATAATGGGTTTGTTTTGTAATGAATTAATAAATATTTAAAAACTTCCTCAGTTTAATTTATATTATGGTAAAATTGACAGATATAATCCACCAAATAAAAGCTCTTTGGGGTCCTCAATAATTTTATGTATGTAAAAGGGTCCCAGAGCCGGAAAGTTTGAGAACTGATGTTCTAGGAGTTTAGACAGGGCAGTGGGAGTCGAGGATTTGGGAGTCTGGATGAACTCTGGAGAGTGGGGAGGGGGCAGGAACAGGAATGAAGGGGAGAAAGGGCACCGTGTCTTCAGGAAGGCCAAATGGGACAGTGTGTGGGGACCAGAGGATTACAGCTGTGAAGTAATGGGTGCTCAGAGTCACAGGGTAATGCAGGCTCAGGTTGTGGAGGGGTGGAGTCTGACACAGGGATCCGTCCAGGGTCAGTGGGAAGCATGGGTGACTGCGAGTGGGAGTGACCTGCCAGGTGGTGATGTTCCAGACTGGGGAGTTGAGGCAGAACATCTGCCTAAGGCTGTTGCCACGATTCAGGCATGAGGTAATGAGGATCATGCCCACGTCAGTGGAGAAGAACTATGAGAATGTAAAAGATTGAATACGTGGGACAGACGTTTTGCAAAAAAAAAAAAAAAATCAACTGCACGTGATATATGATGATAAATGGGGTGAAGGAAAGCAATGAGACCAAGATAAAGTCGTGGTTATGACCTGCATAAAAGCAATAATGTGACATACGAAGCTGTCTTTCCAACTGCCAGACTAGAAAAAAATTCTGTTCATTCCCCATTCTTCCATCTTTTTTTTAATTGTAAAGACTAATTGTGTTAAATTCACATTGATTGGCCAAATTCTTAGGACCAGAGTCCCCACTCTTCAGAATAATCAGCCAAGTTTCATCCTTGATCACAAAGTGGTGTTTACACCAGAATTCAGAAGGCATGTTCTGGGCTAAAGGGATGGAAGAGTCGGGTCTGTTTACTAAGGGAAGAAGGAGTTTCTTAGAGAAGAATGTGCACCTAGGGAAGAAAAGAGGGCCCCTGCAGCTTTCAGAGAAGTTTTGGTTCCTCTGTCATTCCCTCTTCCTGGTTCTCTCGCTACTCCTAAGAACAACATTTTTTACTCCTTCCCAGGCTCCTTGCCCCATTACCCCTTGATCTTTGGGTTTTTTGAAATTCTATCCTTGGTTTTCTTTCCTACTCACTCTGTATTCTTCCTAAGTGATCCCATCCACTGAATGGTTTTTAATTACTAGAAAACAAATTCTATGCAGCTTGAGAGTTGATCTCCTTCACAGCTGTATCCCCAACCCCTGGAAGAGCACCTTGTATATCCTGGGGGTTCACTAACCAGTTTTTCAGTGAATGAGCGAATTGTCATTTATAGGCAAAATCTAGATGTAACGCTAATAAAACCCAGCTGCCTTGGGTCCAGTTTAACACAGTGAAAATTCAAAAGAAACATAACTTTGACCACAGAATAAAGTATTTGTGAGTGCAGATGGGTGAAGCTATTCCAGAAGGCAATCTGGCAATTCTTAGTTAAAATGGGTAGGTAAACAGTCTATGACTCAGTGCTCACTTTCCTGGTTATACATCACAGAAAAAAAAAAAAAAAATCTCATATGGGTCCATAACAAAACATGAACAAAGATGTTCATTTCAGGGTAATTTGAGCACTTTGGATGTCCTTCATTGAGGAAAATGGGGATACTATGAAGTAGTTGGAAGCAAATATGTAAACACAGCAGTGTACACTAACCTTGCCAACATTGTACTACGGAATGAGGTAAGAAACAGAATGACCTCTTTTGCACAATGTCACCTAATGCGAATTCAAAACATATGCAGAGCTGCAGAAAATATTTTATATCTTGATTTGGGTGCTAGTTCCATTAGGTGTATACTTAGGTGTAAATTCAACAGGTTGCATAATTAAGGTTAGTTGACTTTACAGTATGCATGTTAAACCTCAATTAAAAAAAATAAAAAAAAATGCACATGCAACAAGATACAGTATATAAGAACAATTAACAAAATAGAAGGATACACATCAAACACATTAGAAAATTGTTTGTGGTGGGGGGCATGGGGATAAAAAGGCATGAAGAAAGAAAGAAATGCAAGGATTTACTGTAATAAATCAAAAATGGGGCTCTGCAAGAACCAACAATGATAATGTGCCCTAAACTGAGAAATCTGACGTCTCCAGATATCTCATCTCTTTGTCTGAGTCTATCTACCTGTAGATCATCTACATCCATGGCATCGACTGATACACCTACGATGACGGTCCCCAAAGCGTTATCCACAGCCCTACTTTGTTCTCTAAACTCCAATTCTAGATCTCCAGTTGCCTTTTAGACGCCCCCAACTGGATGTTTTTGTTTTTGTGTCTTAAACACTAAGACCAAACCAAACCAACCAAACAAAACCCGCAAACCAAAACCAAAGCGAAACAAAAACCCCAATGTTAGCTTCCTTCAGAGATGATCTTTGGCAGTGTGTCGAAATCCTAGTGACTAAAGGAATCTAGGCGCCTCTCCACACGCTTTAAGTTGGAGCATATTTTGGACCACCAGCATTGACGTCACCTGTATGGAAGCTTATTAGAAATGCAGCCTCTTGGGCCCCCACTCCAGACTTACTGAATCACAACTCTCATTTTAACAAGATCCCAGGTGATTTGTTTGTACATTAAAGCCTAAGACACACTCTTCTATTTCTTGTTTTATTTTGTTCATCGCACCCAGACTATTGGGTAGAAATAAGAGAGGACTCCTTCCCGGGTACCTAAGTGGGGTTAAAGACATACTCTTTTCAGGCTTTGTATGCCAGGATCTGTTAGATGAAGAAGCATCCAGAGTTCTAGCCTCTTCTTGGCGAGTGACCTTGAAGAGACCACTCCTTATTACGCATTTCAATAGCACTCTATATTAACAAAGCACTCCTCCATCAATTTATTAGTGATTCTCTCTCCAACTCTCTGCATCATCTTTCCAAGCAATAAATTGCAGTAGATTTTCTTTGTAACCCGTAAGTGGTTGATAAATTGTAAACAAATGGGTTGAAAAGGTAACATAGCGGAAAAGTGTTTCAATTTTCCTTCATCCATCCTCCATATGCCACTTAGGGAGAAACCAAGTGCTGGCAGACTTGATCTTGTATTTAGGACAGAATTCTAAACAGAGGGAAAGAGGGAACAACTTTATATTACATTACATAAACCATTAGTTTAATAACTTTAGGTAGGTTTGACCAGGTGGTCTCTCAATTCAATGACATTAGCTGAACTGAAGTCCAACGTTGAGAAAATTAAGCTAATGCCTTCCACTTTCTGACTGTATGTATACTACTGTGTTTGCACAAAGATTAAGTATATTCCGTGTTAGTTTATGGGCTTTCTCAGTTTGAGTAGGGCATAAAATAAAACAATGAAAATGTACTCTGACTTCTCTCCTGTATAAATTGACTCTTGAAACAGCTTCCTCCTTGCCCAGAGTAAGGGCAAAGGGCGGCTATAAAATGTCCTCCTCTCCATCTGCATACATTTGTCTCCAGAAATCTCTTTAAGCTCGCTACGCTTCTCTGCCTTGCTTCTCCGCAGTTCTCTGCCAGATACCTTTGGCTTGATGTTTTAGGCTTCCCTTTGGTTCCAGTGCCTTCCTTTTTCAGAGACACAGCCCTTGGTTCCGGTTGCTTCCCATCCACAGTGTCAAGTCAGCCCCACACAAACCAGGCTTCTCCTCCCTGGTCCCAGAACAACAGCCCTGGCGGGCAGTCTGGGCTCCACCCCTCCCAGTGGGGGGCCGACACCCCCTATTCATGCAAGCCACTGCCACACTTTTTAGGTTCACCGGAGAAAGGCAGCAGAATATGCAGACCTGTGATTTCACGGTCAATCCATCAATTTCTGGGATGGTGATACTCTCAAAATCAGTGTTCGTTTGACTCCTAGAATGAAAAGATTTCCGTCAAGACAAAATAAAGGAGCAGCAACCACTGGCCCAATGAGAAAGCTACTATTTACTATTTAAAAAAAAAAGCACTGTGATATAGGCACAAAAACAAAGTTTCAATAGTTAAATAAAAGTGGGGTGAGTGTAGATGAGAAAAAACAGAGGATCAGAAAAGAGACAATCTTCCGGTGGGCAACATCAAAGAACCTGCTGACCCTTCAGATACCAGGAGTGTGGTGCCAGCACTCGGTAGGGGAAAGCAATTATTTTAAGAAAATCTATTTGAGGGTAACACTGTCATTATCCTTTTAATGGTGCTGCTCTAACAATCCAGTTACAGTAGGCTTTAAAAAGTAAGAAATGCTCTTTTTGCCAATACAATTAAGGCATTTTGGAGAGGCAGATGGTATTAGTTCAGCTTGTAGAGGCTTTTTCTCTCCACGTCTAGAAAAGAACATTTTTGCAAGTGCAGTATAGTGCAGTAGCCAAGTCCAATATAGGCACGCATGCCAAACGATTGTAGTGGTCTACCAAGAAAAAATAAAATAAAATAAAATAAAAAAGGCCAATGCAAAATGGAGCTTCCTCCAGGCTTCAGAAAAATCTGTTTTACATCAGTGCAGAATAAGTGGAAAATTACCATGCTTTCCAAATAATAAGAGAAGAGATAACTTTTGGAACACTAACAAGAAGTTTCTCTGCATGTAATAAATCAGTTGCCCTGAAAGTGGGTTACTTCTCTGCTCTGAATAGGGCAACTACTTTTGTCTGACATTAGGTGATTCAAAAGGGCTTTAAGTTTAGCTAATTAAAGGAACTTGGAGAGGGAGCTGGAGAAGGAGGAACAGAAAATTGAAAAGGTTAAAGGTTTAGTTCATGTCCATTAATCACCTGTAATCCAAAATGAACTCACAGAATACCACTCCTGAAACTATGTGAGGTCCTAAAGGCAAGTGTTTCTTTGGAAGCTTTGCTATACATCTGCTATTAATAGGCCAGAAAAATTAGAAATAGTCCCCCTCTAGCAGCATCCAAATACTCCTTTTTTTACATTAATTAGGGCAGAAATGAGCAAAGTAGAGAGGTGAGAGGAATCGGAAAGTATATTGCCCTAAAATTTTGTATTCGAAAACCAGTTCTAACTTGGTGATAAAAGTGGAGATTGGTTTTGCTTTAACCAGATAAAGATGACCACGTTGCTATGAGACACATGAAGGAAATCCATTGATCAGGGGCAATACCTTTGAGATGGTTCTTGGCTGGAATTTTCATACAACTGCATTGGAAAACAAAACCTGTCTCCTTACTGCAAAATGCTACCTAAAAGGCCCCTTGGGATTCTTTACTAACTCTCTGCATGACCTTGAGGGACTCACTTGCTTTTGGCCTTAGATTCTTTAACCATAAGATTAGGAGATGTAGTAAATGATCTCTGTCATGTTCAAACTTCTACATTCCATAAGACTATGAGTGCAATACCTGGTCCATGTGCTTATAGAAGTTCACTTCTAAAAGTGAGATCATACATCCACACAATAGAGTTGTCAATGCAAGGCACTGTATTTTAGGTGTCAACCTACTAGCACAGGCATTCATTTATGCATAGTCAAGGTGCTCCACTCTTAAGACAAATTCTCCATGACCCTGCATCCTCCTGTGATATGTGTGCCTTACCTCTCTCCTTCCTCTCATGGTCAAATTTCTAGAACAATTAGTCCTCCTGTTCGGTCTCCATGACTGCATCTGTCATTCAATTCTCCATCCACTGAAATTCGGCTTCCATTTCCCCAGCTCCAGGAAAACTATTGTCCCCCAAGGTCACCATCAACCTCCAAGTTGCCAAATCCCATAGAGTCCTTCCATTTCCACCACCTCTCTTGACTCCTCGGCATTTTATGCTGTGGACAAGCTCCTCTTCCTGAAACTGTTTCCTTCCCTTATTTCTAAGACCCCATTCTTTCCTGGTTCTCCCCTTTCCTCATCAACTGCTTTTGCTCAGTTTCTTTTATGGGTGCCTCTTCCTTACCTGCCCTTTAAATCCAGATGCTACTTCAAGCTCTGTTTTTGGTCCTGATCATACACTCTCCCTCTCTAGACAAAAGCTTTTAGTATCACATAAATGCTGCTGACTCCTCAATCCATATCTCTAATTGAGACCCCTCCATCCTACTGTTTATTGGGTAATTTATCTGGTTGTCTCATGGATACCCCAAAATTACATCCAAATTCAATATAATTACAATCTCCGCTTTCTCTTAATTATGTTTTACTGTCCTGAAGTCAGTTCTCATCTAAGTGTACAGTCTCACAGTTTACCTGTTGCTCAAAGTAGCAATTTGGGAGGTATTATGGTTCTTCTCACTCTCTCATTGTACCCACCCATGTTGGATCAATTATCAAGAGCTGTCACTTATACTGTGTGTTTTTCCCCTTCTGTCTACCCACTCCATCCCTGCCCTACTCACTGTCTCTCTCTGGACCTTTGGCAATGGCCCCTTGTCTGTCCCCAGCTGCTAAGCCTTTCTTGTGCCTGTCGTCCCCCCCACTGACAGTGGTGGGCTCATTCTCACCCCCAGATGTGATCACTCCCTGCTCAGCATTCTTTGTTGCACTGGACTCTGTGTGCAGGGGTAAGTCTGCAACTTACTTTAAAATCCACCATGAAGATGGATTGATGGATGGATCAAAGAGGTGATCAATGGAAAGATAGAGTATTCCCTCATTGCCTCTAACACAGTACAGGTCAAAGGACCTTCTCTGCCAATATTTTGGCATAAACAATTGGAGAATATCACTTCTATTTAGCCTTTCTTGGAGCTCAAAATGAGGACAAAGAGTACTAGAGAGTGAATCAGGGTAAGTGAGATGAACAGAGCTAGACCTTCAGTGATAGATGTTTTAAAAAATAATTGATCAAAATATGCTTTCTGAGGCATTAGGAGTTCATCTACATGCCAGAAAGGAGGTTTCCCCTCTCTGCTTTTCTTCATATGTGAGATTAAAACAGAAGTAACCTTGAAGTAATTTCCATTTGGGTAGAGAGTAAAATGATGGATTATTTTGTCAATAGTAAGTGGTTAACATTGAGTTCAGCAGATATTTAAAAGGAATTCACTGGAGCCCAACTATGAAACACTATCTGGGTTTTATGCTTTGGAATCAACTATGAAACCATTTCATAATGAGGCCTTTTTGCAACCTCAATAGATAAACACATTTGGATGGTATCCAAGATACCTTTCTATATAAAATCTTACCCTATAGGGAATAGTAATATGGTGAGGGCTCGTAGTAAAGTTAAGAATTATTTTTTTTCACAAATAACATAATGCTAGAGATATTATAATATCTAAAAATAAGAAAGGATTTATTCCACATTGTACACTTTGGTTGTAATCTGGAACTATTTTGTCACAAGAAATTGGAACCAAGCATATCCTAGTTCCAAGCATAATTTGGCATCATTTTATTATGTGTGGTTCCAGTTTCTTGGAGTGAAATAAGTCCAATTTGTTTCCCATGAATCCAATTCAGAGTAATCTTTCCAAAAGGGCTTGGCATCAGGGAGTGTGTTGAGGAACGTACGTGGTTGGAGGTATTGCAAGAGGGAGATCAGTCGTTATCAATGAATTGACAATTCTAAATACTAGGTGGGGTTGCAAGTCATTTTTCATCACAACCTGGCTTCAGGTGCCTTTTTAGCTTTGTGAAAACTTCTTTTCAGGTATCTAAAATCCACAAAGCAAAGCCAAAATAAGACAACTTTCCCCCTGCATTTTTGATGTCAGCATAAAATATGTGCTGTAGGAACATTTGAGAAAAATGCTCTTAAGCAAGTCTTCTTATGAAGATGTAGACAAAGATGTATTTTTACCAAATGTCAAAATTATGTTGTCAAATTTGATATGCAATGCCACAAAAATGAATCTATTGTGTAGATTTCCATGGTAGCAGTTCTCTGTGGGAAGGAGTATATTTGGTAAGGGAAATGGTTTGCAATCAAAGTATTATTGCTTTGGGGGAGAGGAGGATGCCACTCACAATAAGACAGCAGCAAAACATGCTGATAAATGCTTAGTTATGTACCACATCATTAATAGATAGTTATGTCTATTAAAGTCTCAACCATAGTTTATCTTTTAACTATTAAAAACTTCAGCATTAAACTTACGGAACTGAAAGGAAACTTAAAAGAGTTTGGCAGGATCAAAATAAAACCAAAGATTCATAGACCTTTTGAAGAATTAACTCTACTAGTAGTGTCTGAGGTTTAGTTATGAGATGAACTACCAACAATGGAAACTACTCTTCTACTCTGGTTAAAACTGCTAGTCCTTAACTTCAGGTATCTTTTACGAGACTACCTAAACTAGAGCAAGCTGCAAATCTGCACCTCAACTTCTAGTCATCATCTATTTGCTTCCATAACTCTTTGCAAAGAGCATGGATTTTGGTTTGTACAGAGCTGGGAGCTGGGTTTAAATCCCAGCTCTCTCATTTCCTATGTTGATGGTACTGGACAAACTACTTGATCTTTTGAAATCTCAGTTTTTTCATCTATAGAAGGGGTATAAGAACTGTGACCTTTTAAAGGTTAGAATGGAGGTTTCATGAGATACTGCTCAGCAGATTCTCAATAAATAGGAGCTGTTGTTGCTAAGATAAGAGCAGTAAATTTTCTTCTCCTCTTAGGGTGATGGTGGCAGTTTTTCCCAAATGACTTGAATGCGAAGATAAATTTGGGGGGCAGGATTTTGTCATAAAGACCAGAGACTTTTTGATGGTCCATCTCAATCACTGCAGGGCAGTTTCTCCTAGGAACTGCTCCTGCAGTCCTCTTTTGGGGTCACCCCCTTTCTGTCCTGCTTCCCCTACTAGTGACCCTTGCTAGGCTGCATTATAGAACCAGGAGAGAAAGTTGTGGCTACAACCATAGAAGGACGATGAGCTTTTATAGAAACCCTATTTAGGGGGGAGACGAGGGCTACTATTTAAAATGTTAAAATCCTCCTGTATGGGGTGGGGACTAGCAGCTTTTTCAAATCCCCTGAGAGGCCCCACCCACTTCCCTACTCCCCCAACCCCATTGTGATGGTTGGTGTTCTGTGTGCACTGGGCCAGCCTAGGGTACCCGGTTCTTTCATGAAACACTTGCCTAGGTGTTTTGCAGATGTGGTTAACATGGATTACTGGCTGATGTGAAGCAAAGGAGATTCTCATTGATAACGTGGGTGGGCCTCATTCAATAATTGACAGCATTATGAGCAAAAACTGAGATTTCCAGGAGAGGAAGGAACTCTGCCTCAAGGCTGTAGCAAATCTTGCCTGAGTTTCTAGCCTGCTGGCCTGCCCTACAGGTTTTGGACTAGCCAGCCCCTGTAATCACATGAGCCAATTCCTTAAAATCTCAATCTTTCTCTGCCTCTGTCTCTGTCTTTCTCTCTGTCTGTGTGTCTCTGTCTGTCTGTCTCTCTCTGTACACATGTATGTATATATCCTATTGGTTCTCTTTTTGGGGAGAACCCTTTCTCAGAGACCTTCTCATGATCCAGAAGTGAAAGGGTTAAAGGCTGGAAACCAGTAGGAAACCAGCCAGGGGCCCATTCTCCATTCATTCCATCCCTGGGTCAGCATTCCCAGGAAGCAACATCAAGGGTAGAACTTCCGGAAATGTAGATTCCCCTGAAGCTTTTCTTCGTGTCTTTCTATCATCCCAAGCCTGATGTTCTTTTCTTTTTTATGTCAAGAAGGTTTCAATTTTTGCAAAAGAAATTGTGCCGCTGATAAACATTAGTTATGGAAAGGTTTTCTTTCAAACCCAAGGGAAGGAACAAGATAATTTCCCCTGGTTCAGGAAAGTCAGAGTAGAATAAAGCTTCTTGAAATATGAGCTTGATAAAAATAATATTGTCAGTATGAAATAAAAATGAGGACTCGGAGACAGTTTCATTCAAGCTCACTTGATCATATATAATAAAGCCGAGAGGAATCGGAGAAGGGGGAGGGCTTTTAACATTCTGAATTGAATCAAGCGGGGCTCTTAGCTTGTGAATTCAGCTTCCTCTGGCAGTTTGAATGTTGGAATTGCCACTTGGGCAGGGACTGTTTTGTGGATCTCAGGGGTCAGAGTGAACAAAGAGATCTGCTGGGCCTCCCAATTGGAAATATTTCTGAGTTCAGGTCAATCTTGCTCCCTCTCACCTCACAAACAACAGCACATGACTAATGTGTGCACACAGATAAGATCTGGGGTGGCCAGAATGCCCTAATTTGCCAATTTAGAGCATAAAGCAAGGTCACGTTTCTTGTAATGTGCAAACCACAGTCAGTCTGAGAGCCCCATGGTGTCCAGATTGGAAGACGATGTCCCCTGCAGTTTCCGGGTATCCCTGATGAGTGTTAACTTATTCCCCAGATTCATTGTAGTGGGATCCTGTCATTGACACCTGACACATGAACCAACCCTTGTTACTGCTGTGCTGTCACTCTCTCTTTCCCTCTGTCATGGAATTTTCCAAGTCACATGCTCACTTGTTTTTCTTTCACCCCAGCAGTGGGTTCTCTCAGGGCTCACAGGCCCCGAGCCTGGCTTCAGGTCCCTGCCCAGCTTCCAGCAGGCTTCCATATTTCCTCTCCCCGCTTCTCTGTGTGTCTGTGGAGAACTCTCCAGCCCCCTTCACTGGGCTCTCTGCCCTGCAGAGCAAGCTGGTCCTGCCCTCCCCAAGTCCATGTTCACTCACTGTCTATGGCTCAACATAGCTGACAACAGGGACATTGATTTCCTTAAGGAGAAAGTGCCATCTTCACCCACAAGGTGAGTCTGGACTCAGAGGTCGACTGAGATCATCTCAGTGATGGATGGCATTTGGATCCACAAGCAACTCACACTCTGGCCCATCCTTAGAGCCTAAAAGAAGGGACTGTCTGATCCATCTCTGTCCTCACTGCAGGCCTGGCACAGTGCCTGGCACACAACATGCTCACCTCTCTCCTCCCCTCTCCTCCTGCCTTGAGGCTCACCCAGCTCATCTCCTTGGCCCTTGCTGGTCCTACTACAATGGCCTTCAGCCTTGCCACCCTCATATCTACCCCCTGAAGAGGGTCAGTTGTCTGAGACGAGACCTCCAGATGCCTCGCCGACCCTCCTTAATGGCTCCTGTATCTTACAGAGTGAAGACAAAGCCTCCCGTGGCCACAGTGGTCTTCTCTACCCAATCCCTGTTGCTCTTTCCAGCTTCACACCCAGAGTGACAACCCTAAACTGCTTGTCTTCCCCAGTACCCACCGCTCCTTCGGTCATGTGGCCTGGAGTACCGACCATGAACCTGACTTCTATTAAGAGGCAGGGAAGCTTACATGAGAAATAGAAGACATTCTTTCTCTACCCCAGAGGCCCAAAATGTGTGCATTTTTGTGCAGGTGGAAAGACAGTTGAGTAAACAGGAAGAAGGCTTTTTGGCCACTGGGTCTGTGCTTGAAATCTCCAAAGTGGTCCTAGTGGATGTGTTCTTTAGGGGGAGAAAGTGTTGACCAGTACGCAGCTTGGAATTTAGCCCCTTTGTGTTCATAGGGCATTACTTCAAACCTTGATGTCTGGTCAGAATAATCCATTTCCTCCTCTCTTGACTACGGGTATTACCTGAACACTCTGCAGGTTCTTGTCTTCAGAGGGGAAAAGGCGGAGCTGCCGGTTGATTTGTGTCAGTATTCTTCCTCCAACATTTCAGTGTCTTCACGCAGTGGATTTGGTGAGAAATCTAACAGTGAACAGTTAGTTACAATTTTAGACATCTAGGAGTTAGGGCCAAAGTGTTTGAGGGCTAGTTCGTGATGGCCTTATGAGTCTCTGTTTCAGGGCATTGGGAAACTTTGATACTACAAGAGAAAGGCGCTTTGTCCATTTATTTCAATTTCTTCTCTTTGCTCACTCCCCAGCCCAGTGCTAGTGGTCTCATGCTCCCGATTCGGTGGCGAATATTGCCGAATGTCTCCCCCATCACCTTGACTCTCTTTCCTTCTTAGCTTGCAGCTGTCGAAGCTCCCGAGTTCTCCCTTTTGGTCCGTCTTCATCTCTGGTTAATTCCCACGTTAGAAATACACTCTGTCTTTTCCTTCCTTCACCTGTGGACAATTTCATGGAGCTTCCATTATGCTGTGTGGTAGGTATGAAGACAAGTGAGACAAGGTTCTCATTCCTGAATTAACAGCAGTAAAAACAAAAACCAAGCAAAGGAGATAATAGGAGTATGGATGGAATAGGCAGAGGGGAAGCAATTCTCTTATGCCTGTGGGATTTAGGGGAAGGAGCTGTCCCAGAGGAGGCAACTTTGAGCCTGTGCTTTCTTTCTTTTTTTTTTTTTTTTTTGAGACAGAGTCTCACTCTGTTGCCCTGGCTAGAGTGCCCTGGCATCAGCCTAACTCACAGCAACCTCAAACTCCTGGGCTCAAGTGATCCTACTGCCTCAGCCTCCCGAGTAGCTGGGACTATAGGCACGCGCCACCATGCCCGGCT
>CM052440.1:99001638-99032424 GCA_028533085.1 Varecia variegata | reverse complement strand
GCAGAAGTGCGGCGAGGCTGGTGGAGGTCCCTTGTGCAAAGGGCTTTGAACTTGCACAGAAAAGCATCATAAACAGTGTTCAATTATCAATGTTCAGTTATGGTGTAATTGTTCCTTTAGGCTCCGCCAGAGCCCAGAGACCTCAGATGAATTCCAGCCTCAGAGTATAAAGCGTTGCTCAAGAATTCCAGCATCCCCACCCCCACCCACTCTGTTGGTCATGCCCAGTATCACACGAGCTCTGGTTTTTGTGTCAGTGGACGTTTAATTGGATTTATCTTGGTCCGGGTTAGGCCGGATGAAGTCAACTAGCCAACAAATCTGCCATTGTTTCTGAGGGGAAGAGGAGGCGCAACAGCAGTTCTCTAACCACTTAATTACCTTCAGTTTCGGGAAAATGAAGGCTGGATTTGAATAGCGTATTTGCATATCTACACAGCTTTCCTTCTCCCCACTTTCTCCCAAGACTCTCAGGAAACTCCTGCTGCACTGTCAGATATCAGGAACCCTTTTTTTTTTTTGTCTTTGGCTAGAAAAGGGTGGGTATTAAGAACGCTCAACTTTTTCTATTTTTGGTTTGGTTGTTAATAACTGTTGGGTCTGCTGGGCTGTGTTCTTGAATGTTGTATCTGTCTCCTTTACGCAAGTGTTTTTTTTTTTTTTTTTTTTTCCGGGATCTGATGCCTCAGAAATCAACTGCTGTTGCTGGTTTTCTTTCTTTTATTTTATTTTATTTAATTTATTTTTTTGGTTTTTTTTTTTTTTTTTTGGTTTTCATTCTTGACCCAGGAAAACATTAGGTTAAATAACTTTTGTTGGCCTTTGACCGTGTGTTTTCTGTACAAGAAAGGCTGTATCGGAGGCAGGTGCTTGGGAGATTCCGTCTTTCCTGTAGACTAGAAGAATTCTTTTTATGGACCTTTCTACAATCAGCATGACACGGACGGTGGGAGTCTCAGACTGATGCCAAAGTTGACCTATTGTCCTCTTCCAAACGACAGTCAGTTATGTTTCAGAGAAAAAGAATCCTGTGGTTATCAATTGTCTCTTCTTTCTTGCAATTCTGACTCTGAGGCTATGCAGATCGTCGCAATCTCCCTGCATTGCTAAAAACAGTTCTAATAACTCCCCGGCCTGATCCATTGCCCTCTGTGCACGATGCGGGAACTACTTCCAACAGTGATTTAGCCTCGTTCCTGACATTACTTTTTGGGTCACAAGGAGATGGCATGTTCTATTTCTATATCCCCTTGACATTTCTTCTCCTTCAAGCTACTCCAAGCCTTTTCATTTATTTGGCCACAAAAATGTCTGCAAAAAGGAGCCTATAATCAAGGGCTCCCCTTCCTCTCCCCTCGTTCATTTCGCTCAGGCTCTTGCCTCCGTCACTTGCCTGCGATTGCTCTGGCAAGAGTCAGCGGGGACCTCATTGCCAATCTGAGGATTGGGTAGGGCTTCCTAACCCGGGGGCTTTGAATTTGGATGGGGAAAATACTTTGTTTTCACTAACCTCTCACTGAAATTTCACATTCCTTCAATTATGAGTACGGGCAACAAACCCCGATAGTGTTAATAGTACCCACAGATATTTCAGTATCACGTTACAGTTACTGCAGACACCTTGAAGAATTGCTTTCTTTTATCACTACTGAGAAATTACCTCGGTTTATGGACCTACTGCTAGATCTTGTTACTTAATGCGTTAATAAAGAAGCACATTTATGGCTATAGTGTGTTTTAATATTTTGATAACGATATTGCAGTATAAGTAGTGTTATTTATTACCATGTGTGTCTTTTATATATTTAACAATATTATTTGGAGAAAAGATCCATAGGCTTCCTGAGACTGCTAAAGAGGTCCATGGTCAAAAAAAAGGTGGGGGGGCAAAGAAACTCAGTTTTAACCATTGCCGACCTGATTTCTCTGGAGCATCACTCACAGCGAGAGGAGCCCGTACTGCAAGCCCTCTTCTGCTTTGCTGGAATGATACAACTTTCCCCCTATATTTTTCATTTCTCTTTCCAAGTTCTTTTACTAGTCCCTCCTTAGTTCATTTCTTACAGTTAAGGGTTCTGAGGATTCCATTCTTCCTGCCTCCCTCCCTTCCCCAGATATTTACTGAGTCCCTATTCCTGTGTCCCCAACAGTCCTGTGGGGCACAGACAAGTAAGTAGGCCGTTACCATGCAGCCTGCCGTGTGCTGCAGGACACTTAGGGGACGCTTAGGGGAAATACCTAACCCGGCCTTGGGAGTCAGGAAAAACTTCCCACTGGAGGCGATCACAGGCTAAGTCCTAGAGGACCAAGTAGAGTTAGCTCAGCGTGGTGGTGGGAACAGAGTGGTGGCCGCAGAGCGTTGGCTGAATGGTCGAGGCAGGAGAGGGTGGGGTGGCCAGGCTGTCTTGTGCTTTCCAAACCAAGGGAAGTCTAGCTTCCAAAGGGTTTTAGGAGAACCGAATTTTAGAGCGATTGCTCTGGCTTGGAGTAAAGAAAGGATTGAAGGGGAAGCCTAGAGCCGGGAGACAAACCAAGAGGCTGAGAAATGGTGCCCTTTGCTCATTCTTGGGTGCATCACACGTGTCCACTGTGCTCACGCTTTCCTCAGCTCGAGGTGTCCTCCCACTGCGCCCCGGTGCTCCTGACGGGTGCAGTCAACCTCCCAGGAACGGTCTCTCTTTAGAGTTCCCTGACTTTTTTGCTACATCCTTGGACAACACTTAGAGTTATTTTTCATGGATCTGTTTCTTACCCCTTCTTTGAGCTCCTTGGGGACAAGAACTGGGCCTTGCTTGCGTTTCTGGCCATGGCGCCTAGAATATTGCTGGGCCCACAGTGTGTGCCCTGTGTCGAGCCAGGTGGAGGGCGGGGAGGTGCAAGGGGGTTGCAGAATTTGTCCACAGTCACACCGCAAAGAGGACCTAAGAAACCTGCCAGAGCTGCCCATAGAATCGTTGAATCTCAGGGTGAGAAGGTCATCTGGTTGTCCTTTCATTTTTAAAGTATAAGCACTTTGTTTTTGTACAGGAGGAATCTCTATACCTCCCCTACCACTCTCCGCCACCACCAGTCCATCAGTGGGGATTGCTAGAATTCAGAGGTGTTTTAATAGGACTTGAGTCTTTTACCTTTAGTAAAAACAATCTTATAGTCTTTTGTTTTTAGTGGCAAAGAGAGATATCCCCCCAGGATGATACAGAAGAGGCTAAGAGAAGCGGGTTGAGTCTCAGCCAAGAAAAACAACACATTGAAAAGCAGAACCTCAGAAAACCTGACCTAGTGGTGAAATGTGTCTGTCTGTGGCCCAGGCTTCCCGGGGTGAGGACGCAATGGCAGCCCCATCATAGAGGTTTCACTGCAAGCCCGACAAAGCCCTTGAGCTGCTTTGAAAATTGGCAGAGGGGTGGACAAGGTGGCCGGCACAGAGCCCCCAGCTTGGAGGGCAGGTTCCAGATGACACGGGAAAAACAAGACACAAACACTATGCATTGTTTCCTGCAGCACTTACTCTCCTTCTCAGCTTTTTCCCGTGATCAAAATGGAAAAAATGCTAACATTTCAGGTTCAATGCTCTTTACGCAGACAGCAGCCAAACAGGGGAGAACTCTGGGAGCTGAAAAGAATATTGTAAAGATGGCAGGTCACGCCTTAAACTCTCTGTGGCTGCAGGGACAGCGAGAAAGGGCTCCTGGCTGGCTGGGAGATCAGATAGATATGATGGACTCTCGCTCCCTAGTAGGAAAGCTGTTGGTCAGAGTTCAGAACCAGATTTCTTCCCATTTTTTTCAAAAAGCTGGAATAAAGGGTACTGGTCAGCAGTGGGGTGGAGTGGAGTTAATCATCGAAGACACAAACAAAACAAAAACTTCTAAAGGTCCTGAAAATAAAACAAACAAAGACCCTCCTGCTGGTGAGTCAGGGGACCCTGGTTTACATTCGACAAGTACTTCAACAGGGTTTTCCTGTAATCCCGGCCGGATTTGGCAGGGAAACCTCGCTTAGTTCTTGTCGAGACTAACTGGTGTTGCAAATTTCGTAAAGCACGTTGTTGAACTCTGTGGATTAGAGAAATAGAGAGGCACAATTTTAGAGGGAGTGAGAAGGAAAGGGGCAAAAGTCGTGCTTTAAGGGAACTTTGAAATCAGATTGGACACCGCCACCCTTGTCTTTTGTTCTGTGTTGATTCTTAGGCAGTTCTGGCTTTTTATCGCTGCAAGTGTTGAAAATCCGGCTTTGCAAAGATAGGATGTCATTGAAAGAAGCAGCACTGATGATAAAGCTGTGACCCAGCAGTGGTACTACATGAACCATTGCATCCATGCTAAGCTGGTAGTATTAGAGTTTGAGCTCGTAGTCCGTGCACCATCTGATAATGCTGAGTAGTGAGTGTTTTCTTCATATTGCAAACATCCCAGAGCATCCGTCTGAGTTTGTTGTGGCTCCACGGCACGTCTCCCTGCACAGTTGGGAATTCAGCGTTAGAATGAGTCAGGCAGACCAGGAACACTGTAGAAAACCAGAGAGGAGAAAGTCGATGCAGGCCAGAGGAATCGCAAGAGCAAAATCACCAAAGCCTGTCCACCTTTGCGGATTTCATAAGACAGAAGCTCTTGAAGGCAGTGAACTGTAGAACCGTAAAATATTAGGGCCTGAGGACGTGGACAGAAGGTTTAAATCTGTGCTTAGCACTAGTCACATGCACTTATTTCAATGTAAATCAATTGAAATGAAATAAAACTAAAAATTCAGTTCCTCAGTCACACAAAGCACATTTCAAGAGCTCCTTAGCCACGGTGCAGATGTAAACATTTCCATCATCGCAGAAAGTTCCACTGGGCAGCGCTGAGCTGTGTTGAGGCTGGATGAGCAGACCACATCCCACGAGTCAAATCCGGCCGCTGCCTCCTTTTGCACAGCCCAGGAGCTAACAATCGCTTTTACGCTTTTAAATAGTTGAAAAAATGCGTGGAAATCTTTTTTGTTTCTTGTCATACAAGGACCTACAGCTATGCTTGGTTTTGGCTCTTATTCTGTAAAGCCTAAAATACTATCTGGACCTTTCCAGGAAATATTTGGTAACCCCTGGTCTAAAGCATCTTCAAACTGCAGGTGAGGAAAGTGAGGCCTGGAGACAGAACGTGACTCATGGTCGATGACACAGCCCAAGGACAGTCTCAATTCAGGCTTTTGTCGAACCGGCTTCTTTCCTGTGCCCTGACCTCTTCCCTTCTGAGGACCCCTGTGTCCATTCCTCCAGCAGGTAAAACAATGGGTTCTGTTAACTGCATCGTGAACTGGAGAAGGAATAAGCCACTCCTCCAGGAAACCTTGCTCGTCATTCACTTACGAGTCCCTGCAGGGAGCACCTGGGAGGCTTGATGGCCAGAGCCCCATGTCCACAAAGGGCCTCCAGTGTAGACACTGGGATTCTGTTCACCGGCGAGTGCAGATACAGAAATGCCCGGATAGAGTCACAATGTAACTTAAACCTCATGCTCCTCCATCAGACCACACTGTCTGTGATGATCTATGAATTAATATTTTTAAAATCCTTTAATTGTCTTAAGACCAGTACCCATTATGATGTATCATATTTGTGTTGTGAGTTAAAAATATTAATGTGTCAAATATAAACACTTAACATACACTGCATTTTAAATTAGTTATTTTAATTTTTGTTTTGTAACATATACTAACATCCCCCCAAATGAAAGTGGCTTGAGTGACCTTGAAGACTCATTGCCTTAAAGGATGTTGTATTTAGGGGTCCAGCCTCGATTTCCTGCAGGGAATAGCTGGGCTATAGAAAGGAGTTCCAACACAAACTGTAGCTGACTCTCATTATTTGTAGGTTGTGTGTGTGCAGATTTGCCTACTTGCTAATATTTATTTGTAACCCCCAAATCAATACTCTCAGTGCCCTCAGTCATTTGTGGACGTGAGCAGAGTGGGCACATTCCCAGCTGAGGGGGAACAAGGTGACTCTCTGCTTTCTGGTTTCAGCTCATCCTGTAAACAAGTGTTTGTTTTTTTTTTGAGACAGAGTCTTGCTGTGTTGCAGCTGCTAGAGTGCTGTGACATCATCATAGCCCACTGCAACCTCAAACTCCTGGGCTCAAGTGATCCTCCTGCCTCAGCCTCCCGAGTAACTGGGACTACAGGCGCACATCACCATACCTGGCTAATGTTTCTATTTTTTGTAGAGATGGGGTCTCGCTCTTGCTCAGGCTGGTCTCGAACTCCTGAGGTCAAGTGATCCTCCCACCTCAGCCTCCCAGAGTGCTAGGATTACAGGTATGAACCACTGCTCCCAGCCAAGTGTCCTTTTTGTGACCTATTGAGTGCATGTTTTTCACATTTTTATGCTTTTTGTTGGTGAGTTCACTGTTTAAAATGGTCCCAATGCATAGTGCTGAAGTATTGTCTAGTGTCCCTAAAAGCCAGAAGGCCATGATGTGCCTTTCCGAGAAAATACATGTGTTAGATAAGCTTCATTCAGCCGTGAGTTATGGTGCTGTTGGCCATGAGTTCAACACTAATGAATCAACAGTATATATTACATAAGGTGTCTTTAAAGAGAAACACACATAAAACAAGGTTATATATTGATCAGTTGATAAAAACGTTGCGATCAGAGACTCACAGAACCCTAACCCTGTACTTCTCCTAGGAGCAATGGTTCAGCGTTCACTGGGTCAGAGTTCTGAGAGGCTTTATAGAAGAGAACTACCTCAAACGAGTATCAGCTATTTGTAACATACATGATCTCACTGAGCTAAGGAGCCTGTGACGCTCTCATTGTCTGTGCTTCTTCCGGGGCAGCTCACTTGGGCTGACCTTGGTGTCCATCCTGTATATGAACTGGAGGGAGTTTAGTAGTTGGCACAGGGATGCACATGCAGACGTCCCCCTTCACAGGGATGGCGAGAACTGATTTCTCTAAATGGCAGGGATTCCTGACCATCCTAACTGGGAACACCTATCCTAAGGCTCTTACAGCCCATTTGCTGCAGTGTCTCATGCCAGTTGCCAATTCTCTCCATGCCCCAGCCAGGGAGTAAAATGAGACTAATGGGACTGACTTAATTCCCAGGCAGGTCAGGTGGGAGATCTAGTAGACCATGAAGATCCCTTTGGCTATGCTACAACAATACAGGCTTGGATATTGGGGGGGGAGCACTTTATTCCCCACCTGGAAATTACAGTGTGCACTAGATAGAAGTGTCATTGGATCCAGGGTAGGTTGATAGACGGGAAGGTTTAGTAAGAATTGCTTGGCTCTTGGGGAAGCCAGGACCACAAGAAAAGTATCTGAAGAGAAGGAGATAACAAGGTGATCTGTCTTTTGATTGTTCAGGATTTCATGTTCGGAATCCAACAGGTAGGTGTCTGGTGGGACCATCGCTGTGTTTCAAAAGCCTGCTGGTGGTTTAGACTGAACCACTGAGCATAGGCTGAGGCTTTGATGATGTGTTCTAAGGAGGTTTCTTTTTAAATTTCTTTTCTTCTTTAAAAGGGGAAAAGGTTCCTTGAGGTTATTGAGAGCACCGGGGTTTCTTTCCGAGCTCTTTGGAACATACACGAGAAATGAAGCTTGAGCATTTCTCCCTATTTGGCAGTGTTCCTGGAGCTGGCTTTATCATAACTTCAACTCATCAGTGTCATCGCCGCCTTCTAATTGTGCACTGTTTTCCGTGGCGTCTTCTGAATTAGCATCAGGTTTTCGTCAAACATGGAAATGTTCTTATCAGGGGGATGCCGCATCCTGAAGTCTCTGGAGGGTGTGTGTGTGTGTGTGTGTGTGTGTGTGTGTGTGTGTGTGTGTATTGGTGAGACAGTGGAAGAGACCCATGGAAATCCCAGACGAGGAGAGGTCACCCTCTCTAGGACAGATCTGCCTGAGCTCCGGAAGAGCTAGAACCCGCACGGGTGGCTCCATCTGTCATGGCAAAAGCAGCAAGTGCCATGGAACACCTAGCACTTCTCCTGCCCCAACCCACCTGGGCTGCTTTCCTACCGTATTAGGGGAGCCCCCACCTCCCAGTTGCCCGAGCCGTCTTCTTCTCCTCTCATCTTCCATGTCCCATAGGTTCCTCCGTCTTGCATGAGGAGAGCCCACTTCCCAGATACTCCCGTATTCATGCATCCCCTCCAACAGCCGCCAGCGCCTGACTGCTGACCCATCACATTGTCCCACATGCCCCTTCTAAAGCCTTCCAACCTGACTCCTTTCCCAGATCTGTCTCTTTCTCCATCGAGGTGTTCAGGTCCCTTTCTGATGAAGGCCTTCTGATGACTCTTCATCACCCCAGGTTAGGGGCTGAACAGCAGTGCACGGGCGAGGCTCTGCGGGATGAGGTCCCTGTGTGTCAGCCCAGCCTCCCTCTTCATAACTCCCCACCTCGTCTGGCAAAGCCCAGGGCTCTGTGCTTTCGCCTGTGCTGGTCTCTGTCCAGCGCCCTTCCCAGCTCTTCCGTTTGAGAGACTCCCATTTGGTCTTTGAGACCCGCTTGAGAGTTCCACCTTTCTCCCCGCGGGCGATCATAAAAATATTGAACAACCGTGGGTTCTGAGCAGTTGGAACAGACGCCGTGCAGGGCTGCTGGTGCGGCTGGGCCTCAGGGGGCCAGGAAATGCCATCTGGGTTTCACCCACCCTAGCAGCGTGGGTCATGCCATGCTTTGCACACGTCATTCACCTGTCATCATTCAACAAACGTTTAACAACTGTCTACTCTGCTTAGACCCTGGCTGGGCGGTGGGAGCACAAGAATGAATGAAATGGTGTTTCTGCTTGTGGTCTAGTCAGGCAGCACTTTTTTCCCCTTATGGGATTATCTTGATACGACTAAGAGCTCCTTGGAGGGTGGGGACCAACTCTTTCATCTTGGTGTCCTTGGTACTTGCCTGGTGCCTGGCATGTAGCATGCTCAGTGGGTATGTGTGGAATGACTGGGATCCCCAGTGTCTGGGCCACATTTCAGGGTGTCAAGGTGTTAAAATGGTTCAAGGGGTTGACTGGTTATGGGCTAAAGGGCTTCCAGTGAGAGTTGTAGGTAACAGTGTTTATTTATAAAGGTCTAACTTAGTTCATCTATAGGGGCAGAAACAGTTCATTTGCCTTCTCTGTTCCTCCTAATTCAGCACCCTCCCATCTTCTTCTAGTTCTTTTTTGAATGGAATAATGTCACCCACTCACTGGTTTTATATAGCTCCTATTGAAGTAGAATGCAGTGGAAATTGTGCCTATTAATTAAAAACTCAGAATGTGGGCAGTTTTTGAACTACTAATTAAAGCTCTTACCAATCACGTTACATTTGCAGTTTTAAATCTTTTCCTTTTCCTAAACCTAGAACTTTGCTTGCCAGAGAAGATGACTTTAAAAAAGGCAATTGCCAAGAATGATAGCATCATGTTTTAAAAACTGTTCCATGTACTTCCAGTGAAATCTTAGGGTCGGTGTCTCCCTAGTACTTTGAAGGTTGTTACTGGGGGCTGGAAAGGACACAAGTGACCTCCAGGTCCCCTCCCCTCTGCCCTCAAACGATCGTGGCCAGCTGCCGCTCTGTAGCTAGCACGGCTGGTGGCTAAGGGCCTGCAAACGCCTTCCTGCTCGGGCAGGTCAAGAGGAGAACATCTCATCAATTTCTAGGAGCTTCTGGGCAACGGTGGCCTCTGAAATTTCAGCTCCTGCTCAGCCCATCGCTGCAGCTGCCTGTGGTGAACTGAATGAATCCACGAGGGGAGATGACAGAAGGGTACGAAGACTCTGGATCTGCTTCCTGTTCTGCCTTCTTTCAGGGCCTGGAATGCTCCGCCAAGCCATCGATGCTGGTGTGGCTTTCTGGGCGCGGTGCCAAGGACTTACACAGGACTCCCTATTCAGCCCCAGACTGCATCCCACCCTGGCTCTGGGGTGGGGCGGCCCAGCAGGGCTCCCCTCGTGACTGCAGCCAGAGCTTGCCTGGGCTCCCCCGAGGCAGGCTGGGCCAGGGTCGTGAGGCTGCTCCAACAAGCGGCCCCATTGTCTCCTGGCCCGGGAGGGCACAGAGAGCGGCTCTGGCCATGGGAGAGCCCCGGTACCTCTGTAGGGTTTGATTCCACCAAGCCAGGCGAGGCCATGTGGTGAGCATGTGCTTGGGGCTGCCTGCGGTCAGGGCCACGGGCTGGCCATGTGCTTTGAGTTTGGGCTTCCTTTCTTTTTCAGAAGGTGTTTGACTCATGCAAAAATGCTTAACGATGCCTGCAATGCACCTCATGGGGGATTGGTCCCCTTTGATGTTCAGGGTCTTTTTGGAGGTTCCAAAAAAATAGTTCAAAAGGTTTACTTTGGACACCACACCTCCAGCACATGTCAAAGCCAAGGCTCACCAGGCAGCGCACTGGAGAAAACATTCTGTGCCGGTTTCTTCCTCTCTCTGTTTTGTCTTGTGCTGAGCACAGGTTTTCAGACTTCACGCTGTCCTGGTGGTGAAAAGGGGAGATTAAGTAAAGGAAAATAAATGGCTCTGAGCTTTTTCTGTGTCCAGGGAAGCGAGAGTGCACCGTGCGCTGTGACTTCCAGCCCTGCTGCAAGTGGGTGGTGAGAGCGAGGCTGATGATTTGCCTGCAGCGACAGACCTTCCCTCTCCGTGCCTCTGAGCATGAGCTCGGAGCTTTCCTAAGGAAACACAGGCAGAAACAGGCCATCTGGCCGCCCCATGGGGGTCAAATCGCAGCTCTGCCTGGGTTTGCTGTCCGGCTGCAGGCACACTGCTGTCCCTACTGTCTCCCCTCCTCCAGGGACGGCTTGGGGAGGACGGGGTGTGGCTGCTGTGCAGGAGGCAGGACTGGAGGCGAGTGAAAGGGAAGGTAGGGACCTGCAGAGAAATCACTGCCCCGAGAGGTTCCTTGTCCTGCCCTGTCCCCTGGGCGTGGGCTTGCGGAAGGCAGGCCCAGCTCTGCTCTCAAGCTGGAGGCTAGTGTGGTGGGATGGGGTGGGATTTCTGCCTGATTCTCTAGAGAAGAAAGCAAAGCAGAAACATACCTTTATCGTGGATGTGGCCATGGCCTTGAAGTCAGGGGCTCAGGGAAGGAATTTCTTCCCTCTCTTCTTCTCTAACTATCAGGAGCTTGCAAGTCCCTCGGAGGAAGTCATCTTTCTGTTCTGCGGGCTGTTTACCCACCGGCCAGGGTGGATATTTCCACGGTGACAAAACTGCTATATCCAAGTGAGGGGAGGCCTGGTAAAACCCAGGTGCCCCGATCCTTTACCTAATTAGGAAAAATGTTTTAAAATCTACAAGTCCACGGACGACACAGGCTCAGAGTGGGCCCAGAGAGCCAAATATGGAGTGTTTGCCAGCACAGATATGCGGGAGTGTCCCCGGAAAAGGGACAAGATATGGAGACTCCCACGGCTCTGCTATGTGTGCCCTTGGAGTTCTAGTTTTTATCTGTCCACATACAACGTAGGTCACTGCCCCCAGCGGTCCCCCACCCCTCACCAAAGCTGGCATGTCTGAAACACTGCGAATGCTCAATCAGCCTCCAAAGTGATTTTACACAACCTACGGAAGTTTCCTGGGGCCAACTCCGCAACTCTTCAGCAAGTGACAGGTATACAGAATCGCATATTCCTTTTTATGCAATTAACGCAGGCTTTTGCACTGCTTTCCAGTCCCCCTTCATAGGCTTTCCTGGTGGTGCTCCTCAGCCTTGGTCACCAACCAAGTTCCACAAGGCCCCTCCCTCATCTGCAGGTGAAAGTAATCCCTGCCGCCCATCGAGTCTGTTAGGCCAAGGCTGCCCCACTGTCTTGCTCCTAGAAGAACTCAGTGAATTATTCTTTTTCTTTCCTGGGTTCGTGTCCTCGGAGATCCCCTCTGATTTCAGAGCATCCTACACCTTTCTCTGTCACTTCTTGCTGAGGCTCTGCCCGTTTTCTCATGTTTTCTGAAACCTGTCCTTTTCAGAGGAGGTAGGGTTCTACCCAGGGATAATTTTCTTTTCTTTTCTCCTCCTCCTCCTCCTCCTCCTCCTCCTCTTTCTTCCTTTCTTCTTCTTACACTTCATCTTCCTCTTCCTCTTCCTCCTCTTCTTCTCCTTCTCCTCCTCCTCCTCCTCTTCGTCCTCCTCCTTCTCCCTGTCCTTCTTCTTTTTCTTCTTCTTCTTGACATAGTCTTGCTCTGTTTGTTGCCCTGGGCTAGAGTGCAGTGGCATCATCATAGTTCAGAGCAACCTCAAACTCCTGGACCCAGCGGTCCTCCTGCCTCAGCCTCCTGAGTAGCTGGAACTACAGGCACGTGCCACCATGCCCGGCTAATTCTTCTATTTTTTTGTCGAGACAGGGTCTCACTCTTGCTCAGGCTGGTCTTAACTCCTGGCCTCAATTGATCCTCCCGCCTCAGCCTCCCAAAGTACGAGGGCTGCAGGGGTGAGCCACCACACCCAGCAGGAATCATGTTTTTAGTTTATAAATCATATTCTGTGTCACTTTAGGTTCTTATTTTCATTTTAGAACAAATGTTAGCATTTTTAAGATGTCCATTGCTGGTTGAGTTAGCAACTCCGGATTAGTTACTCTGGGTCAAGCAGCGTGCTAGGCACTGTCATTGAATGAGGAACTTACAGAGAACCCCTCCATTGCTGTTCCATTTTTAGACATGAAAATACCATCACTTG
This sequence comes from Varecia variegata, assembly GCA_028533085.1. NCBI lineage: Eukaryota > Metazoa > Chordata > Mammalia > Primates > Lemuridae > Varecia > Varecia variegata. The sequence continues at coordinate 99,019,761 of CM052440.1, read as the reverse complement.
ATAATTTAGATTTGTAGTAAGTAGTCGAGCAGCTCCTCTAACACAAAATCAAATTCTATTTTCTCTGTATCGCACGTGGTTCCCTCAGAGCTAGACAGAGACCAGTCTGAAATTCACGTAACATGTAGAAATGCCTCCAGTTTCCCCACATAACTGGCTTGGAGATGTAATCATCCAAAGGGATAAATGCAACTCCATTTCACGTGTATGTGTTTTATTTAATGTTGGCCGATATTGTGGACAGACATTACCCTTCCTTTTAGTGAACAATGAAACAACCTATTAGTTTTAAAATCCAGCTCCAGATTCACTTGCCAGTGACATATGATGAGAATCAATCTGTATTCCTCCTCATTTCATCCACCCGTCTCCTGATTTTGTCCAGTCTTGCCTCTCTGTTCCTTTTCTAGTTTTGTTGCCTGGGCATCCCAGCCAATTCGCACAGCCACTTTTCTCTGGCTCCTGGAAGCAGCCATTGAGCATGAGCCACAGCATGGGCCAAGAGGACAACACAGGAAGATTTGCTATTTGGGTGGCAGGAACAGAAGTGCTGAGAGATTATCTGCAACATTGGTAGTGCATGACTTAAAAACAAAATATGCAATGGATTGGGTCCATTTTTGTGTATTCTAGGACCAGAGAGAGGAAGATATTTAACATTTTGGAGAGGCTGGAAAGCCCAAGTCATAAAGTCAAAGGGATGAGGACATTGATAGTCACACTGGGACCATTTCATAATTGGAGAATTTGAAGTAGAGGGTAAACAAGTGATAGAAAAAGTCAAAATGGATTCAAACGTCACACAATCTTGCTGGGAGGCCCCTTGGGCCTAGAAGAGTGTTACTGATGAAGGTTTAAGTTGCATGGCTCTATGCTCACCATCAGTGCCACTTGTGTAGAGGTTAACAATGTGTAGCACTGCTTCTTGGTATTTTTGTGTCTGTTTGGTCTTCATGGCTAAAGGATAAACTTTGAGGGCTGGATAATGTTATATGCAGATGTTCCTCAACTTACTATGGGGCAATGTCCCAATACATCCATTGTGAGTTGAAAATATGTTAAATTGTAAATGCATTTAATACACCTAACCTGCCAAACATCATAGCTTAATCCAGCTTACCTTAAATGTGCTCAGAATTCTTACATTAGCCTATAGTTGGGCAAAATCATCTAACACAAAGTCTATTTCATAATAAAGTGTTGAATATCTTATGTAATTTATTGAAAATTGTACTGTAGGTGAAAAACAGAATGATTGTGTGGGTACTCAAAGTATGGTTTCTACTGAATGACTATTGCTTTTGCTCCATGGTAAAGCCGAAAATAATGAGTTGGACCATTGTGAGTTGGGGACCTATGTTTATCTTAGGGGCAAGGGCAATGCCTTTAATGGAGCAGATACCCAGAAATATTAACTGATTGGTAAGTCGACTGACATATAATTAAAAACTCAGGCCAGGTCCAGTGGCTCACACCCATAATCCCAGCACTTTGGGAGGCCAAAAAGGCAGGGTCACTTGAGGCCAGGAATTTGAGACCAGCCTGGGCAACACAGTGAGACTCTTTCTCTACAAAAGAAAAAAAACAAAAACAAAATACCCCACATCAATTGGACAAGAGACTTGAATAAGTCACAATTTAAGTGTATGCCCTGAGTCCTGTCGGCAGTAGTCAGTTGAAAGTCCTGAGCCCCTGTATTGTTAGGGCACAGGCTAAGGTATTAAAACAGAAAGATCCCAAATGACAGTGATGTAAACAGGATTGAAGTTTCTTTTTCTCTTATGTAACAGTCCAGAAGTCAGCAGGCTGGGGCTGGGTCCAGGGCAGCAGCCACAGCTGTAGCCAGCAGGAAAGAGGAAAAGAGCCAGGAGGGTGGGCTTGGGTTCTTTCCCCGGGGCTGACCTGGAAATGGTACTCATTCTTCTGCTCATATCCCATTGGCTACAACTTGATCAGATGGCCACATCAACCTGCAAGGGAACCTGGGAAATGTAGTCTACAGCTGAGGGGCTGTGCCCAGGTACAACTTAGGAGTTTCATTGTTAAAAATGGGGAGAATGGGTATCAGTGGATGAATGGTCTCTGGTATAGTCCTTAAGGTAAATTTTCTCTAAGAGCCTGCACTTAATCTGAATCAGTTGCAAAAGAAATCTTGAGTGGGCCAGCTTTTGCTTTTTATTACCTGTGGGTATAGTACTTTTACTTATTTTGATAAGATGGTTCTCATTTATGATGTCCAATTCCATGAAAAAATGGAGTTTTTTCAATTGTCAATGGACTAAACATTTATATTTTATTTTCTTACATGAAAAATACTCCTTCTCCATAAAGCCAATAGGAGCAGAAAAATTATACCATCTAACAAATTCCTATATGTTCTAGAAAGGTAGATACCATAGTATAGGGATTAAGAAATTAATCTAGGTGGGAAATGTAGTCCTGTGCTAAGAATAAGACTTCTAGAGTTTGGAGTATCAGCTCTGCCATTTATTAGCTAGCTGTGTGGCCACAACCACATTACCTGAATTCTCTGAGTCTCAGTTTTCTCATCTGTAAAATACGTATAATAATATCCACCCATTATAGGATTGCTCCCAAGAATAAAAGAGGTAGTAGACCTAAAGCACCTTGTGCAGGGTCTAGTTTGTAGAAGTTGCTTAATGAAACCTTCCTTCCTTCCTTCTTTCTTTTTCTTTCTTTCTTTTTCTTTCTTTCTTTTTCTTTCTTTCTTTCTTCCCTTCTCTCCTTCCCTCCTTCCCTCCTTCCTTCCTTAGAAAAGGAATTGGCATTATCCTTGTAAGCAAGTGGAAGGAGCCTCCTAAGAAGGCAATTCCTATGATTACCCAGTAATACTCCCAACCTGGGAGCAGTCCTTCACAAGTAACTAAAGGAAATAAAATTTTAGCTGTGCTGATCTAACGCAGGGCAGTAACCAGAGGAGGTGGGAACAAGGCTCAGGCAACCAATGGCACAGGAGAAATTTCCCTCTCTGCAATGAATATATCTTTAAGTGGTACCGATTCTGCTGAATTGGGAAATCAGGAGCTGAGGGCAAGACCAGGTGTCCAAGGAGCTGGAGAACATGATACCCCAAGCTATTTAGAAGCTGTATGAGGAGGCTGAGAATGTCAGGGAGGGGGCCCATTATAAGCTGGAAACAGAACCCACCTGATGAAGGGTGGGGACATGAGATGGAAAACATATGACCTCGGGAGGGAGCAGGCTTGGTGTTCTGGGCTGGCTCATCCATTGGCTTGTGGAGCACAAGCAAAGCAAAGGCCAGAGAGACTAGCCAAGCCTGGGCTCCAGAGTGCAGCTAGGAGGCAGGACAGAAAGGTTGGACGCCCCGGGAAGCTGGAAGGCCTCCCTCAGGGCTGCAGGCCCAAGGCTGTGTGGGCTCCCAGGGCCAAGGGAGGAAACCTGGAGGAAGTTAGACACAGTGGGAGATGGTGGATTTCTTCCATGATGAAGACATTCCCTCCCAGTGGCAGATGCTCTTGTTTATAGTGTAGATGGAGATACTTGCTTCTAGGCTGGATGTGCTGACTATATCGGGGAGGGAGGTGGAGAAAAAGTCCCCAGGAAGCAGCACATTGTGATAAAACTTGTTTTAAAAGCTTACAAACTTGAATCTATAATATTTACTCCTGATCTGCTTCCTTGGAGGCAGCCTTAGAAAAATAAGCACTGATTTGTCCGTCCTTCCTACCTACCTACCTTCCTTCCTTCCTTCCTTCCTTCCTTCCTTCCTTCCTTCCTTCCTTCCTTCTTTCCTTCCTTCCTTCTCTCCATTTTTTTCCTCCTAGCCTCCCTCTCTCTATGCTTCTCTTCTTCCCTTCCCTCCTAACAGACATTCATTTAACCCTGATTACTTGCCAGATACTGTCCTAGGAGATGGAAAACAACCAGTGAAGAAAGATTAAAATTCTAATTGAGGAGGTGAAGAAAGATTAAAATTCTAATTGAGGAGACAAACACTTAAAGTCAATTGCTGCCCAAACATCGCTGCCTTTGTTGTCTCTAGGTCAAGTCTATACCTGGCCTTCCCTTGCTAGGTCTGTAACAGGGCAGCTCGGAGTGGCATTCTCATGGTAGTCCGTGGGGCGAGTTGTTCTTTTGCAAGGAGGTCTCAGGACATAGAGCAGTGACTGTTGAACACCATTAGCAAACCACCTGTATCCTACAGCTGTTGGCAGTGTAGAGCTATACCCAGAATCTGGAGTCTCCTTCCCTGGAGGCACATTAGAGACAGAGATGAAGTGAGATGATGAAATCTCCTGAAATACAGAGGCAAACCGTGGGAGAGCCAAAAGGTTTCTGCCCCAGAGAACTGGAGTGGTGTTGGTTGGTTGTTGGGAAAGCATTATAAGATGGGCACAGAATTGTGCAAGTTCTCAAAGCTCAGGGAGAATGGCCAAGTAGTCATGTTCAGCGCTTAATCCTCTTGATTTGTGTGGTGATGTTTTACCCATTTTAAAAATGAGTTCATAGACAATTTCACAAATGTAAAGTTACTCTTTTTTTTTTTTTTGACTTAGGATTCCCCAATACATATTGTAAATAGACCTGGAGCTGCTGAGATTTATTTTTGGTGCAGTGAAAGGAGCTTTAGACTTTGATTCTGAAAACTGGGATGAATCCTGTTTTTGGCCACAGCTGTTAATCTACAAAATGAGGATGACAGAAGCCAACTTAGACAGATCGCGGGGATTCAGTGTGACAAATCTGAAAGTACCTGGTCAACTCTCAAGCATTGTACAGAGCTAGGTTGTATTAAGACGATTACTACTCGAACATCAGTTTATTTTAAACAACTTTGAAGGGCTTGGTATCATCTTGGGCATTTTGACGATCAGCTACAAAACTAATTGCAGTGGTTGAATAGGGACTATAAAACTCTGTGCCCGGGCTCCTTTTGATGTAACAGATGTTCTGTAAAAGTATTTGGGATTGTCTTTTGAGATGTTAAAGGTTCATTTTCTTTCCCAAGGCATAAGACTTACGCAGTTGTTTTGGGGAATAAAGTATGTTTTATAACTGGGAAAAAAAAATCTCTGCCCAGTAATGGTGAAAATACCAGGGGAAATTTTTGGATAACCATACTCACGTGTGACTTTTTCCTTCTCCCTCCATGAGAAGCCAACTTTAGAGATCTTGTGTCTAGGTGCCAAAGTTTTAAAATGGGTTAACATGTTATCAAGGTTTACTTGCTCGGGGGAACTGCCAGGGCGTTATTGTGTTACCTACAGAATGCTGAAAATAATGTCAAGATCAAAGGAAATCCACAATCAGTGCGAAGGGGCGGTTTTTAAGGCTGTTGACCCAGAATTGGTGATATAAAGCAAAGAGTCTGAAAGCCACGAGTGTGTTCCTGGACAAAGAGCTCATCTCCTTTCTGTGTCAGAGCCTTCATCCGTCAAATGGGAAGTCCGTAGCTGGATTCTTATCTTGCAAGGTTGCTCTGTGGAGATGCTGCAAGGCATTTGAATGACTAAAAGATGGAGGTTGTTTTCAAAATGACCTGGTCTTGGTTTAGATACTGCTTGGTTTCGTATGCTCCTCTGTGGGCTGAAAGAGATGTATTTCCAGCATTGGAAGATGTAAAGAATAACTCCTTTGCAGCCCACACCTTCTAGGAAGTAATATGGACTGGAAACCAATGATCCATATCCTGCCAGGTAGAAAGCTGTGCCTTGGGAGCCAGCTGAGAATTCTTCCTGCCACTAACGTCCCATTTATTACCTTATAGAATACCCAGTCTGTTTCCAAAGAGCCAACCCATTAAGTAAAATAAAACAAAATTAGCTCTACGATCTTGTAAATTGGTCTGTTTTGTTGACAACAGATGATGATAGAGAGAAATTGCTATGAGCTATAGATGTTCTAGTTATTGTAAACACAAGGCTGTGGTTTTCATGGGATTGCTAAATGAAGGAATCACTCTCATTGCAGCATTTGGATATCAATCCAGTCCTACTGCTATTGAATGCCACAGACTACAGTTTAAACAGCCGGGACCTTTAATACCCTCTGACAGTCTGCCAACGGAGACCTGCTGTGTTCTGAGTTGCAAAATGGAGGAGGGAGGAGAGTAAGCTATTGGCTGGGATGTGAGATTTGTCCCTGCCTGTGGCACGGGTCCAGTTGGTAGAGAGGAGAGGCAGGAGGAATCTGGAGAGAGACACTGCAATGGGCTTAGTTCATCAGGCTAGGACAAGGGTAGGTATCTGGTTTCTGACCTTTTTGGTGAAGCAAAACCACATTCTCTCAGTTCTGAGAAAACCAACCAATAATCTGAGAACCAAGCCCAGGGGAGACCCACTGAGAGTTGTGCAGAGGCCAGTGAGTCTGACCTTATTTCTCACTGCCGTGCTCTCTTCCCCCGTGACTTGCCTGCATGGGGTTCAGTTCTGTCTGTCACCCTGGTACAAGGTCAAATGCCCTCTGGCTCTGAGGTCACTACACCTACGGCTTGACACACATGTTCCTATTTCTTGAAAATGCAATGTGCTCATGGCAAAATGTGGCGAAGGGGCAGGGCACTGTCGGCTTGCAAGGACATTTCCCAATCAATACAGCTCATCCTACCACCTCCACCCAGAGGACCCATGTAGAAGGTCGAATTGTAAGGGACCTTAGGGTTCATTTATAGCCCACACTCTTCACTTTTAAACATGAGGAAAAGGAGGCCCAAGAGTTAAAGTGACTTGCCAAGACCACAGCAGGTCAGTGGCTGAGCTGACAGAAGAACCCTGTTTCCCATGTCTTCTGTGTGAATATCCGTGTGGGTGCTATGCTAGGATGCAATGTGAGTGGTGCTCCGGAATTGTGTTATGACTCCTACTACCCTTTCCAGGCTACACCCCTGGGATTGTGGCCTTTGTCTCCTCTGTCCTTTTAGGGATTGTCACTGCTATGGTTTGAATGTAGAGTTGACCCTTGAACAATGGGGGAGTTAGGAGCACCAACCCCACTGTGCAGTCAGAAGTCCGAGTATAACTCTTGGCTCCTTTGAAACCTAACTGCGAAAGCCTACCATTGACTAGAAGTCTTGCTGGTAACATAAACAATTGATTGATGCATATTTTGTCCGTTGTATGTATTATGTACTGTATTATTACAATAAAGTAAGCTGGAGAAAAGAAAATGTTTGTAAGAAAATCATGAAAAAGAGAAAACATATTTACCACTTGTCTTAGTCTGTTTTGTGTTGCTGGAAAGGAATCCCTGAGGCTGTGTAATTTGTGAAGAAAAGAGGCTCATTTGGCTCAGCGTTCTGCAGGCTGTATGAGAAGCAGGGCCCCAGCATCTGCTAGGCTTCTGGCGAGCACCTCAGGCTGCTCCCACTCAAGGCAGAAGGGGAAGGGGCACCAGAGTGTGCGGAGATCACATGGTGAGAGAGGAAGCAAGAGGGAGGGAGGGAGGTGCCAGGCGCTTTTGAGCAACCTGCTCTCAAGGGAACAAAGAGTGAGAGCTTACTCACCCCCTTTTAGGGAGGGCATGAATCTATTCATGAGGGATCCACCCCCATGACCCAAAAACGTCCCATTATGCCCCACCTCCAGCACTGGGGATCAAATTTCAACCTGAGGTTTGGGAGGACAAAAGTCCAAACTATAGCACTATTTATTACGCGAAAGTGGATAGTCATACAGGTCTCCATGCTCATCTTCTTCACATTGAGTAGGCTGAGGAAGAGGAGAAAGAGAAGCAGGTGGTCTTGGCGTGGCAGAGGTAGAAGAAAATCCGTGTGTAAGTGGACCCGTGCAGTTCAAACCCATGTCGTTCCAGGGTCAGCTGTATATGTGCCTCCAGAATTCATTGTTGTTTCAGGGTCAGCTGTATATGTGCCTCCAGAATTCATATGGTGGAACTTAAACCCCAAGGTGATGGTAGTAAGAGGTGGGGCCATTGGGAGGTGATTAGACCATGAGAGTTCTACTAATCTCAAGGGTGACATTAGTGTCCTTATAGAAGGTCCTGAGGGAGTGAGTTTGTCTCTTTTAACCTATAGCTCCTTCCACTGTGTGAGGACACTGAGAGAAAGTGCCATCTTGGAAATATTAATAGAAAGTGGGGCCAGGCACGGTGGCTCACGCCTGTAATCCTAGCACTCTGGGAGGCTGAGGCGGGTGGATCCTTTGAGCTCAGGAGTTCGAGATCAGCCTGAGCATGAGCAAGACCCTGTCTCTACTAAAAACAGAAAGAAATTATATGAACAACTAAAAATATATAGAAAAAATTAGCCAGGCACAGTGGCACATGCCTATAGTCCCACCTACTTGGGAGGCTGAGGCAGGAGGATCGCTTGAGCCCAGGAGTTTGAGGTTGCTGTGAGCTAGGCTGACGCCACGGCACTCTAGCCCCAGCAACAGAGTGAGACTCTGTCTCAAAAAAAAAAAAAAAAAAAAAAAAAAAAGAAAATGAGCCCTTGCCAAACATGCTGGTGCTTTAATCTGGGACTTCCCAGCTTCCAGAACTGTGAAAAACAAACTGCTATTATTCATATATTACCCAGTCAAAGGCATTTTGTTGTAGCAGCAGGAATGAACTAACACTGTCACCTAGTATCACAGAGCCTCTGTTTCCTCAAAATAAGAATTGCTCACAAACTTATAAGGCTGGCTTGAGGTTCATATGAAATAATGAATAGAAAGTGTCATTTGTAATTTTAAAGCATTCTGCTGGTATAGGACGTGATGATATAAATATTTACCACATAACATCATCCATCATCATTCTACTTTTTTTTTTTTTTTTGGCCTAGAATACCTTAATCTCTAGGTTAGCCTTAATCAATTTCAGGTATATGATTAATATGTTAATGATGCCCTCACTCAGTCTTGGGCACTTGATTGTCCTACAATGTCTCAAGCACCAGTTGTGCTCTGCAAACTCAAGGTTGACAGGGCTTTTGTAAAGACAGTCCATCGTTACTACATTTTGAAAATCCCCATTCCAACCAAAGATACACCAAAGGATTGATCATTATTGTTGCAAATCGATTCCAGAGAAACCTTAATAGGAAGCTCTCCTGGTGCATAGAGAATGGCTCAAATTACAAAAATTCAGAGAAACATGTGACTTCCCGGGAACCTGACTATTGTTTAAAATCAGGAGAAACATGGTTTTAGCCTAAAATCATGGGAAATCTTAGGAATAAATAAAGGTGAATTGTGGTCCTTGGCAGGGGTGGGGAAAGAGTTTAGAGTGGTGTTAGTGACCAAGGACAAGTGTGATCCTTGACAAACAGACAAATTTTGAATCAATTCACATAGCTGGGTTGATGTTGCTTCAGTGCAGCCTTTTGCTTTCCTCCAAATCTCTTCTTCCTGGCAACTCCACGGGTGAGTTGGGGTGGCAGTTGTCTCTGCAGCCATCTGCTAGGACATCTACAGGCAAAAACAAAGAAGGAAATAAATAAAAGTTCTTGTTTCAAGAGATTCTTTCAGAATGCCGCTCCAAATGTCTGCTGTTGTCTTTGTTATTTTGCTCTGTAAGGATTTTCTCAGTCTCTGCATGTCTGGTTTGATGGATAATGTCTCCACTGTGGAGGAATACTTCAGACTGCAAACAGCAGTATCTCGGGCATTAGAAAAGCTTGAAGAATTCATTTTTCATACCTGCTGCAATGTGTTAATGACCAAGGGTTACACAAAACACGAAGTATCTGGATCTCCTGATACGGAAAGTTAGAGAAAATGCTTCATGCCATTTTCCATTGCTGTTCCAAGCTCACATCTGTTTGGAGCTGAACCGTAGCATGTGTGCTGGGGAACCTGTATGAAATTAACTTTTATAGCTGCCTTTACAAGCAGGATCTTTTATTGTCTACAACTTGGCTGGGATTCAGGAAGTTCCCAAAATGATTTATTGTCATATGTGCCTTTTCTATGGCAGTTTCTATGAAACTGATATATTATTGAATATATGCAATCATTCTGGCTAGAGACAACAGATCATCTAAGCCTTTCATCCAAAAGGATTGAAGAATTCACATTGTGAAAAGGAAAAAAAAAAGTTGAGCATTTTGTTTTAAGTGAAATAATTACTTGCAGGAACAAAACATTTGTTACCAGTCCTGTAATTCTTTTCTGTTTGCCAACATAGTAAAAACTTATTAGAATGTAGAATACATTCTTCAAATAAATATTTATGGTAATATTTCCCCAATAAATACTTGATTACATTCCTATAATAGCTGAGATGGTTAGTTCAGTTTATTAGACCATGGTAAGAAGAATCAAAGATCACGAATTTAAATTTCTTTCATGTTACTTAATGCAAACCCTCCCCCTAAACTTCTTCCACTTTAACAGAGGGGCCCCTTTAATCCAACCAGGCATCTTCCATATGGTAACAAGAGGAATTTGGTTAAATGATGGGTAATGCAATGGAGTTTCTGCTAGGAGAAAACGTCAATAGCATGTTTTTCTACTGATGAATCAGGAGAATTTTCATACATAAAAGACAACACATTCAACAACATAGCATTTGATTAAATTAGAATACAGAAAAGAAAATGATTAAATATAATTCTAGCATGTGCATTTATAGCACCTAAAACATTTAATCCCATGGTGAAATCTGGAGCTTCAGGATTCAATGTGTCCTATCTCAGCCAGTTAGCTAATTGACACATTCATATTTCAGTTGGAAATGGGTAGTCAGAGAGAGACCTGAGAGTTTCATTTGGAAATGGAGCTATAAGACTCCAGCTCTTATAAGGCTATGTTAACCAGTGACAAGACTTAGATCCTATTTTCTAGTTACAGTGTCAATGGAAAATATTTGGCTTATAGTGTCGATGGAAAACAAACAAACATAAATCCCTAGGTATTATGTAAACATTGTCTATAGGGTCATTTATAAGGCTAGGGTGGGAGTGGTTACTTCAAAGGGAATTAGATCCAGTTTTTTTTTCCTTTTAACAATGTAATCACCCACGTTTTTGGAACAGAATTTGAAGCCTGGTTTTGGGATCCTGCCTAATCTACACTAATCCTTTTTATTCCAGAAGCATTTTCTTTTTAAACGAAAGTAATTCGTGTAATTGCCACTTCATTCATTTTCATAAGAAATTTAGGTAACAACAGATATCATTAGGTTTCTACAAATAGAAAAATAGAAACTGAATTTAAGGGACTTAGCATTGATTACAAAACTATTTAATATTATACCCAAAATTCTGACATGTTATTTCTGTCCACGAGCTGACTATGGAACAAGATTGAGTCCTAGTTGAGTAAGTGCTTTGGTTCGAGTTAGAATTTGCTTTCACTCACCATAATCTGTTAGTTAGGCCGATGGTTTGACAGAGTTACATGTTGATAAGTTTATTTCCCAAACTGGTGAGTTATCTTCAAATAGTGAAATAACCTTTCATAACGGTGGACGAAACCCCTTAACTTCAGCTAATAATGTCAGAACAGAAGGATCCTGTACCAAGATGGGTCAGGTGGAAATGGATGTCTCTACACACATTAAACTCAAGGCTGGAAGCAATTGAAACAATTCGAATGCGCGTCTTGTCAGGCGAATCGTCTTTGTGTGTAAAGAAGGATAACACATTTTCAAAGGGCTTTGAAATACTTGAATGTGGGTAATGTTAATTTGGTGTAAAACTTCAAGTGGCATATTACTAATGCCAAAGAACAACGCAATTGAGGATCTGGTAACTAATTACTAACAGCACTGTCACTATTTTATGTAAGTGTGAACAAGAATCATATGTTTCTTATAGTTCATCCTTGTCGATGTACTTAGTGTTACTGGTGAAAGTGTGGTAATGAGCAGCTAGTTGATTATTGAGAGCTTCTGTGGGCTCCTGTTGATAGCAGCATTTTGTACCCATGCCCAGAGGCCCTGGGGGCAGTGGACATTCTTTAAACAAATGAAACAACTTAATAGATGTTGTGATTTAAAAGCACTGTCACGGACTTAAATTAGGAGACCTTGTCATAACAATCTGAGGCTAATGACACTGTGATTTTGTGTTGCAGGAAGCCGCTGAGACTACCAAGTGGAGGAGTGTAGATTTCACGTGCAACGTGGCTCTGCCTTCCCTGAGAGCGCTGGCCTTGCTGTCGAGAGAGAACAAATGGATGTTGGTGAGTATAGGGGAGCCACATTAGTGCTGAGATTCCAGGAGGAGATGAGGGCTTTGATATTTGCTCAAGAGCAAATCAGCCACTGTGGATACCTGGTTTACTTTATTTTACTTTTCTAAAAGCACTTTGTTCAAGAATCTTGAGAAGATTTATCTAATGCTCATGATAGGACAAAAAAGACTCCATTCTAAAAACTGGGTAATTATGGATTGAAAAGAGCCCCAAGCCATGGGCTAGAGGTTTGTGTGTTATAACATAACAAGGGTTGTTGAAGATACAAGGACAGAGCAATTCCAAAGAAAAAACACAAAATCACAAAATACTAAATGAATCACAAAATCCTAAAGCGTGGAGCTAAAAGGGACCTGAAGGTCATTGTCTCATCTGTTGCCATTCAGCTGATGAGGCCCAATGACTTGAGGATCTTGTGGCCGGTTAGTGGGAGAATTAGAATTAGAATCAGCCTCCTAACTCCCAGCCAGTGCTCTTCCAGTACATCGATTCCTTAAGCAAATCTAACTGCTCATCTCTGAGCCCATCTTTTTCAAGAAAGCATCTGAGTGTGATTTGAGCTTTGGGTAGATTGATAAGTAGCTAACTGGTGTTGTGCCAGATGCAGCTCACTCTTCATGTGCCTCTGGGATGCTGGAACCACTTCCTAGGACCACCGGACTGACAATCTACAAATCTGAGCTCCAGCCTTGTTTGTGTCAAGTCTCTTAACCTCTCGGGTCTGTTCTCTTTATGAAGTCAGAAGAATGATGGGGTGATCTCTCAGAGTCCTCCCAGCTCCCAATCGCTGAGATTCTATTTAAACACATTTGAAGGGGAGACAATGGGGCTATTTCTTGGACAGGATGGTGACTGTCTTTTTATATGCAAATATGCATTGTCAGTTCCAAAAGGGCATGTGGCTATGAACTGCTGGTGGAGGAAAATGGACCCAGGTGGCTTGTCAACAACAGTGAGCAAAGCTGGGAAAGGCCTAAGAGGTCTTTGAACAAAATGACGTTTAGACGAAAGGAATGACAAATGAACCCTGTAAACAGAGGATCTAGGTTAAGCTTGTTGAGAGTCCCTTAGCTGCAGACATGGTAGAAAACAGATCTTTGAGTGTCTCTAAGTCTACTCTAATAATGTGATGGAAGATATCATTCTATGATCACATAAATTTTTATAACATTGGGTAAAACAAAGTTAAATTGGTTTCCTTATGAAGGACTTCTCAGAACCTTTAATATGATAAAATGCTTTGAGAATTTCCAAGGTGCAGAAATTCTCAGATTCATTTGGCCATGCAACGCATTGTTTTTGGGTACATTCCGTGAGAAATGCTGTCCTAGAACTGACCTGGAGAGAGGGGGGAGGAGAGCTCAGGGTGACACTTTAGAACTTGTGGACACACATGGATCAAAAACTGAAAGGTGAGAACCAAGCACCCAACCTGGGGTCTGCCTCTAGAAAACAAAGCAGGTTATGAGCATGTCTGAGCCTGGGACAGGAAACCGTAAGGTTGTGCAAATCTATGGGACAGACTGTGACCTTCCACTGAAGGCCCATGAGAAAATGCATGCCTTAAAAGGAGGGAGTGGGCCAACGAGAACTCCTTGACTGTCTCATGCTTTCCATGATTCCAAACTAGTCATGTTGCGTGAATTGTTTCTAGTTATTTCTTGGGCTGTCCATGCTATACATAGCAGAATACCCTCATGCTGCAGCAAAGATTAATTTTTATATTTTTTTGGCAAAGATTAATTTTGCAATGTGCAGTGTACAGAAAAGGGGCAGGTTAGAGCACAGAACAAGGTCTTGGATGAAGGCACATGGAATGTCTATGCTGGTAGGGACCTGGCGTTCTAACTTGAGGTCCATGGACATGCATCAGAGGATCAGTGGATTCATGTGTGAAATTTTGTGGAGATGTGCCCATCTGCTGTTTCTTAGGAACAGTGTCAATGGCTTCCATCAAATTCTCCAACAGGTCTCTAATCTCGAAAGCAGTCAACAATGCCCTGCTGAGGCTCATTTGAGAGGGGAAGAAACTGGGGCTCAGAGAGATGAAATGGTTGCTGGATGTCAGCCTAATTGTTTTTTTCCTTGGTTGCTGGCAGTGAAGTTCCCCTGAGAGCTGAGAAGCCACAGGTGCAATAGGGAACTCACTGGATGAGCCTTCATCATTGGTTTGGAGGTTGCTCTTGCCCCTAGACCGAAGTAGACTTTATGATGTACATTATATTAATACTTTCCACTTTATAGGTAGAACACAGACAATATAAATTATTCAGAGTTACCTAAAACTTGAACATTTGCACTAGAAACCCTGAGTCTTGACTCTCACAAGAAACTACTCACAATGAATATGTTATACATTCCATAGGTAACAAGCAAACAAACCCAGAAATGAATTTTGGTTTTAAACGTGCAATCATCGTGAAAGGGTTTCTTTGTGTTCAGGATCACACTGTGCTTTTTGCCTTGGATAGTACAAAGATTTTGAAATCAAAAAGGTTTTCATTTTACCTTTTAGGAACATGGTATAATTTATCTGCATGATTGCATTTTAATTAGCACTCCCATTGCCTATTTAAACATGCAAAGATATAAAACAAGCCAACCAAATAGGAAGACATATAGCCAAGGTGTTTGCTACTGTGCTGTTATTGAGCACTGCCTTGGGAGGAAGCCCGTACCAGACTCAAGTTTAATAGTGTGAACTGGTTCAAAATAAACCCATTTGTATGCATAATATTTTACGTAAGGGTTAAGCTGCCTTAGCAATTTTTGATAATTATGGAATCTTTGCACAGCTCTGAGGATCTTCCAACATTCTTTGGGAGTAAATCAGCCATTCCCACAATTAAAAAAAATGTGTAAAGAGTTATATAGAGGGCATTTTAACACAAGTTTTAGGTGGTTAGGCGATGACCCTGGGAACCCTAAAAACCACATCTGAGTTCTGCCTGTGTGCATGAGGCTGGGGGCTGGGGGAGCAGAGGAAAGGATGCAAACCACAAGCACGGACTTAATTTGGGAGGGAGGTTTTAATACTCTTTATAGCACAGCATGAAGTGATAGCTCAGCGTGGTGTGTGCTGCTGTTCTCGGAGCCTCCACTTTTCAAAAATCTGAACTAGGCTATTAAGATAAAAAATAAAAGCGAAGCAAAGAGCTTTTGCCCTTCTGGGACCAACCTTGGAAGCCCCAGCCTGCAACACCTCTCTAAGGAAGACCTTTGTGGGTTTAGCAGATGGGGTCCCGGCTGATTGCTTCAGCCTTTTCAGTCGTGGCCACAGGGGGTCAAGTGAGCTATAGCTCAGGCTGGTGATCAGACGGCTACAATTATCCACTAGCGATCAGCTCCCAACATTAAGTTGATAATTGATTTAAATAATAGTCTATGAATATTTTATAAAATATCCTCTGTAAGATGAAACAAAATAATTATTATATGGCCTGCTCAGCTACCAGCTACTCAACTAAAACCAGGATTCGTTGGAATGAAATACGTAAACCCAGTCACACCATGACTAAAAATCTCTGGAGAAAAAAAATCACATACCCATGTAGCCCCAAAGAGAGTGGGACCAAACTTAGAGCCGGTAACACAAGTTGTTCAGCAGCTCTGGTGTAACTGTGACATCTCATTGAACAGAACTGTTCAATGGACAGGACTAGGATCTTTTTGGTGGCATTCAGAATCATGCTTCTTGCAAGGTGGGATGTTTCCATCTTTGTAATAATACATCATGATATGGTCCATTCAAAAATAATCTTGTAACGATTAGATTGCTCTAAACAACAAATATCAGTTAACAGTGTGCGATGCCCGCAGTATTCTGGGCCCCAGATATGATAAATAGTCAGAGAGACTTGGCCTCTGAACTCTTAATGCCTAAACAATGCACCCTCAACTCAATAACTGACATTGATGATGGCCAGGGCCCCAACTGATGACTTACTTGTCTTCCCCCATCAAACTCCTCATAAAAAAGAGGGAGGGGTGGACAACAAAGCGAGGGTGGCAAGCCAGAATCTCTGTCCATTGTAGGCTCTTCACCGCTGAGCTGACAAATCAGAGTGAAAGCACGGACTTCCTGCTCTTTCTCTTGCAGCCCATTAAGCCTTCTCTCCGGTAAACAGGCCTGTGGTTGCTTTTGTTTAGTTTTGTTTCTTTCTCCTCCCTTTCCCCATTTGTTTAAAGCATTGAAAGTCCCACAAGTGCTGTGGCCATCATTCTCCCAGAATATAACCTGCACAATGGCAGGGGTACAATGGCTGGCAGCACTGCTTTGTGTCTCCGAGGGTTTCAGTGGATTTGTCAGGCTAAAACAGCTATCCCTGTGTAGGTACTGGGGACTGACGGAGGAGCAGGCTCTTTCGGGTTGATTTGCAGGAACACGTTTTTGCCTTTTCAATATGTCATGAGCATGAGGAACAAAGCTGTCGCCGAGTCCTCACCAGTTCCCACAGTTCTGAGTTAGGCCCTGAGCACCGTGCAGTGTTTGGAGATAGAGCACTAGGTGACACCAGCATGTGGCTTGCAAGGACGTGCAGGGCTTTGCTGATGCCTAGTGTCCACCTCCACCTCCTTTCCTGCTGCTGCAGCCCCCCCCACAGTCGGTGGTGGTACTTCTCAGGCTTGCAGGAAAGGGCAGGAAGATAGTTGCGAGAACAAGATAAGATGTCTCACGTGCACCTATGAAGCCACTAATAGAGAGGGCTTTAGTTCAAAAATCTTCATAGCTTTTTATTTCCCACCCACTAGATTTTCCTAAGGCCTGGGTTTGGTCACCAGGAATTTGTGTGATCTTGTATATATCATTCACATTCTCTAGGTTTTTGTATCTTCATCGATAAAATGAAAGACGTTCAGTGGTTCTCAAAGTGTGGTCCCTGGACCAGCAAAGCATCCTAAGGGAATCTGTTAGAAATGCAAATTCTTAAACCCCGGCGGAGACCTACTGAATCAGACATGCTGGGTGGGGCCCAGCCATCTGTGTAGTTTTAACGAGCCCTCCGGGAAAAGCTGAGGCAGGCTCAAATTTGAGACCCCCTGAACTAGATGGTCTTGTATGTTCTTTGCAGCAATGGCATTTTGAATGACTCTTAGTTTCAGTGCATCAAGCTAGTTCAAACCCGAAGTCCTACACACACAGTAACATTTTCTAGAGTGAGACTTGTCGAGTGTATCAGCTGTGAGCACCTGTGTTGATACACACTGAAGATTTAGAATCATGAGATGAAAGGAAAACTGTAGAAATGTGGACTACCTTGGCGGGCTAATAGCCTGTCCATTCAGAATTCTACATGGCTCTTAAGTCGAACTGAAATGGTTTTGCAGGATGATGATAAGTACTGACTCCTGTTGGACGCTCTAGGTGATGTCTGCTTGGATGCGCATAGTTGCTTGCTCTGAAAAGAGAACTGGAGGGCGTTTTTCCTTCTGACTCCAGGATCAGTTCTTTGTTTGATGAAGAGAACTGGGGAACACTAACTAATAATGCCGTGTGGCTCCGCCTGTTAAAGTAACTGCTATGTTGCATCTCAAGGCCGGAGTGACAGGTCTGTCTGCAGCAGGCCCTAGTGCTATAAGCCCCCTGCCTGTGCCATCCCTGCTCCTCATGCTCTGCTTCCTCCATGCTTTTGGCTTGTGTAACTTCTCCTTATCTTTTGGGACTCAGCACAGGCGTCAGTCTCTTCTGGGATGCTCTTCCTGAACATCCACAGTTGGATTAGGAACCCCTCTTCAGGGTCCCCAGGGCCCCTGCTCTTATCTGTGTTGCTGCTGTCAACATAGAATGTGTCACGGTTGCTACTTGGCTCAGGCATTTCCCTGGCGTGGCGTAGCTCCATGAGGGGAGGGACTGTCCCTCTTCACTTGTCTCAGTCCCAGGGTCTACCATGGTGCTTGGCACAGAAGAGAGCAACAGTGATTCTTTATTTCTAGAGAATAGCTCCTTGTCTGCTGGCCACCCTCTATTACATTAACAGTCCCTTTTGTTCACCCATTTGTT
>CM052440.1:98969982-99001138 GCA_028533085.1 Varecia variegata | reverse complement strand
TTGTTAGCTTTGTGCATGATGTCCTTTGCTAGTAAGAAAACAAATTTCGATTTCTTTTTTTCCCTTCTTTAAAATGCATGACAGAGATTGGTTTTGAATGGCCCTAAATGATCCTTTGATTATGAGCAAAAGTGAATAGCTTTGCACTAGCTAATGTATACGTTGCTGTGTTTTGAGACATAGGCATAAATAGCATCACATGTAAGTGGACCTTAGCATGCCTAAATGAGTTAACTAGTTGAGTCTAAATGCAGGGAAACCCTTAAGTGTTAACCGTAAAACTACCTAAATGTAAGTCTATTTGGCAGATAAGGCTACAAGTGTTGCAAATAGGAAGTCATGCACATGTGTGATAAGCCCTATAAATAACCAAAATGATAGAAAAGAAAGACAAACTCATGAGAAAGTATTTGTGACCTTGAAGCTTAGGGTCCAGGATTCAGGAAGGCTGAGAGAAAGAGCTAAATTGGGTTTCCCTTGGGAGGCCTCTGTTTACAGTCCTTGTGAGATTCAGAAGCAAACTCTTCATGGTTCCTTTTGGTTCCGTGTATTCTACCTTGACTGGCAGATAGCCTATTAGAGTTAGCAAAGCTTCCAGGGCTGCATGTAGTTAAAAAAAAAAATCCAAATTCCTTGGTATGTGTCAAGAGCCTGTCTTAGTTCATTTTCTGTTGCTAAGACAGAATACCTGAGACTGGGTAATGTATAAAGAAAAGAGGTTTATTTCTTGCAGTCTGGAGGCTGGGGAGTCCAAGACTAGGCGGCTGCATCTGGCTGGTGTCTGGTGAAGGCCTTGTGCTGCGTCGTAACATGATGGAAGGCATCACAGGGCAAGAGGAGCACACTGAGAGCCAAGCTGGCTTTTATAACTGGGCCCACTCTCGAGATAACTAACCCTCTCCCATGATAACCCGTTAATCCACTAATCACTGAATGAATTGATCTGTCCATGAAGACAGAGCCCTCAAGACTGAATACCTCTTAAAGTCTTTATCTTTTAATACCATTACATTGGGGATTAAGTTTCAATATGAGTTTTAGAGAAGACAAACATTCAGACCATAACAGAGCTTTTCCGATCCAGCCTCTATGACAATCTCATCCCTTCCCTCCAGGCCCTCCCCCCTTCTATTTGATGGAAAGCTACATGAAATCCCATACCACAGTCCTCCTTAGCACAGACTGGAGTCTCTGTCTGGAAGGAACATCTGCCTCATGGACTTTCACCCATGCTGAAGACCCAGCCCAAGCTGCATATCATCTATGAAACGCTTTCCCTGTGCCCCCACCCCATCCCAGGTACCACTGCTGTATCAGGTACACAGCTCAATTAGTGCACATATTGCAGTGTATTGCGGCTGTTAAGCGTCTGCCTGCCCCAGTCCCAATTAGCTTCCAGCTTCTTGAGGGAGCAACAGAATTATGTGTCACCACTAGAATCTTGGACATATAGTGGAGACACAACAATTCTCTCCAACATGAGGGAAATCTTGTTTTCTTGTCCATTAAAGATTACCATCTGATAGCCCTGATCCTCAACTTTTAAAAATATCAGTTAACTAATCTGATGAGTGAATTCATGCTCTCATGTTACTGGTTTAGTGTGTAAAATCTACACGATATTTGCATCTTAAACAGAAATTTCTGAAAACAGAAGAATCATAATCACATAGAGGAATGACTATGATAATGGCACTTAATAAATAGAAACACGGTGGCTAGGAAGAGCAGGGGGTTTGGGGAAGCAGACAGCTCTTTTAATACCACTCATATTACCTCACCTCTGTAAAATATTGATATTCAGGGATGCCTTGAATGTGTTCACAGAGTTAGCCTTTCTTCTCCAGGCCTTCTACTTATGGGTTTCTGGTTTCTTAGTACCATGGGTAGATAAGTATGTAGCGCACAGAGTCTTTGAGGACCTATTTTGATATGGGTCAAATTTCATCATGATGACAATACACTGATACTTGTCCCTTAATAGCATGTGTTTGAGGATATGTTTTGTTGCTAGAAGTTTACTGTTGGAGGAGGTAGACATAACGTAGGAGGCACAGGAATATTTCTCGTCAAGGTGAAGATTCTCTTCTTAGGATCCTCAGTGGGGTTTTCTTTCTTGAGTTTTCTTCCTTGGCCCTGAACATAAGTAAAGGGCCCTTGCTCCATAGATGCAAAAGTCAGTCGGACAGGTCAGTTCTAGAGACAGGATGCTCCTTTGTTGGGCCACTGGGTACCCAGGAAGCAATCTCTCTCCATCTCTCCTTTCTGTCTCTTTTTGCACACTTGTTTTATTTTCCTTTCTTCTCTCACCTGGATGACTTTGTTTTTGCCCCAGTCCATCTGATAGAACACACGGTCACACTCTAGTGTCTACCTCTTAATTCCTATTCCAAAGTCCTGGGGCCTGGAATTTGGGATTGTCAGTGGTCTGGAACAGGTCTGGTGCCCCCTCTTGTCCCAGACAACTTGTCTGGGGATCCAGGATCACACTGAACAGACAAGGCCACTGGGAGCTTCTTAGGGTCATGGCAGGATGGAGGGAAGCTCCACAAAGGAGCCCTGTGTGTGCAATCTGATCAGCGTCCGCTGTAACAGCAGTCTTTATGTAAGAAAAGGTTTCCTAGGCACTAACATAATCATTTTTGAGAAACATAAAAATTCTTTTTCATCCCAATACCAAAAAAAAAAAAAAAAAGGAAAAAACTTGAAATGTGTTTTAATAAGAGTCCCTGTTCTGTTGTAACACCCGAATCTCTGTACGATATGTACGTGCGCGCCCACACAGAATTGCACATTGTCAGAGACACAGTAGTGCAAACATATATTCTCTTGGGGATCCAGCATATGAATTTCCCAATACACACCTCACACAAACATCTCCCCAGGAAAGCAAAGAATTTCAGGTTTTAGGAGAGAGCAGAGATTTGCTATGATAACAGCATTCAACAAGTGTAGCATTCCGGACTCAAAGCAAATGCCTTGTGGGAAAAAACATGCTCAAATGGCTTGATTGGGGTTTTAATGAGAGATTTTTCTCCTCTACTCCACCCTCCATCCTCCCCCACCCTCGGTTATTTTCTCCAGCGGGCCAGTCAAGAGCCCTACTTGGGCACACTGAGAGAATGTTAACAATTCCACTCCACCAATTAATTGCCCTCACTCTCTCCACGCCGCTCAGCAGGGTCCCTCTTGCAGGCTGCTGTAAACATAACAATGCGCCTCACTGTTGTGAATTTGTAATGATATATTCATCAGGGGGCTTAAAAATCCTTGGGGCTAAAATATCTGCTCCTTGGGCACCCATTATGGGGGCTAGAGTATGTCTTAAGTGACAGTAAAATGTGAAACAGGAATGCTTTTTTCAAAGAGAAAAGGCAAGACCCAGGAGATATAGGAAATGTATAGATAAACTGACTTAAAATGCACATGTAAACACTCCCTCTGCCCTTGGTAACCTGTCCATGAATAAACAGCTTGCTCAGGAAACCAGGTTTGAATTGTAGGGTTGCCATCACACCCCAGATCTGCATGGAAGTTTTAGAAATGGAGTTGGCCTGGTTAGCTCATCTCAATATATACTGAGAATTATTAAGTCTATATCACCGCACTGGGGGAGACCAGGAGGAATCAACCAGGTAGAGGTCCTCCTGCACAAGTGAAGGTCTTCCAGCTTCCAGACTGGAGCTCACAGTCTGGTTTTGGAGACAAAGCCCAGTGGGAAAGGGTGAACAGATTTAAGGGAAGACATAAGGCTGAGGACAATTAAGTACCAAATAAGTATCACTAATAGTGAGTGCTGCTTTAAGCCACAATTCGGTATAAGGGAGGGAGGAAGGAGGAGAGAGAATTGGATTTCCTGGAGATTCTTGTCTTTTTGCCTAATTGAATATGATGGATGTGTTTGCCTGAGTGTGGCACACACTGATTTAGGAGAGGAAGCGGTAAATTCCTTTGTAAAAACAGGGTCATATATAAGGTCCTGAAGGAGTTGGGTTTTTAAAATCCAGCTAAATTTCACTGTAAACTTTACGGTTTGATAGTGTGTCTCTAACCTAGTGGTTCCCAACCAGGAGTGTTTTGAATATTGAATTTTGGGTGGGTTACTGATTGAAGGAAGGGAGAAAAGTCTGATTGAAGGTACAGAAACATGAAACAGCTATGAATGAATAGGGGAGTGTCCTCCGAGTGTTCTTCAGGTTTAGGGTGGTCCCACTCTACATATAAATGGCTAGGAATTTAGTAATACTGTGAACAATCCAATTCTTTTGCAACTAAGCCTCATTTTGATCACTGGGACCCTTGAGTGTTTTATATTCCCTCCACTGGCCCCTCTCAGCATGTAGAAGTTTATCTATTGGACAGGTAGTCTTTCTAGGTTGATCTTGGAATGGCAGGGAGAAAGGAAGTTTTGGATCACTGCTATGGTTGGAATGTCCCTGGCCAAACTCATTTTGAAATTTCATTGCCAATGTAATGGTATTGGGAGGCGGAATCTTTAAGAGATGATTAGAACATCAGGGCTCTGCCTTCATGAATGGATTAATGCTGTTATCACAAGAGTGGGTTAGTTATTGTGGGAGTGCGCTCCCGATAAAAAGGATGAGTTTGGCTTGATTTCCCCTCTGTCTGCAGGCTCACTCACCATGTGATGCCTGCCACTATGAGATGATCCTAACCACATGCCAGCACCATGCTCTTGGACTTCCCAGTCTTTAGAACTGTGAGAAATAAATTTCTTTTATTCATACATTACCCAGTCTGTGGTATTTTGTGATAGCTGCAGAAAATGGACTAAGACAATCATGGATTTCAACAGTGTTCCTAGGGTGAGGAGAGGAATTCTGGTAAACTCTCCTTGTTCCTTTCATTTTCATCCTACCTGTTAAAGGACTCTTTGACATCCATACAAAACAAACCAGAGAAACTTAATCAGAACTGGTGCTGCCCATTGTGGGTGGTGGAAAGAGAGTCATTTATGGCTAGTGTGATGACTGTTGCAATATATATCAGGTCCAGGAAAGAGTAAAAGGCTCCATTACACAACCAGGCCAGAGCTCATTATTGTGAAAGGGGCAAGGTCAAAGTCACATAGACTGTAGGGACGTTCTTTCTTCACATGAGATTGCATTGTGAGGTCCCCGAGGAAAATTAATGCACGACTTGGCAAGGTGTTCTTTGCAATTAATAAAGAAACCAGTTGGAGTTAGCCAGTGTGCTCCTTGGTGGAGATGAGGAAATTAAACTGGACCGGGTGCCTGATTTTGTTCTCATTCATAGAAATGGGGCTCATCCACCACCTTACTCATGCTCCGAACCTCCAATCAGACCAACTGAAGTTTGGGTATTTGCAAGAAGCAAGCAGGAATCTAAGAGGTAGAACTCTTCTGGTTAGGAGGGGTAGAATTTGCAGAGGAAAGGCGTGGATACTCCATGTTGAAAAAGAGGACTGTAGGACAAAAGGGGGGAATTGAAGAGAGATTGAGAAATATGAGAGAAAGAGCTTCTCAACTGGCCATTCTCCCAGCCAAGCGCAGCTCAGCAAGACCTCCTTCTCTTGTTAACAGGAAGGAATAATTAAGTTAGACAAAGTGACAATTTTATCTCCTGCTCTGCTATACTGGTCTTTGCACATCGAACTCATCCAGAAAATGTGATAAAAAGTAAGACACTATTCCAATAGTAACAAAGACAATATAATATTTAGGAATTGATTTAACCAAGGGTGTATCAACCCTGGAAAAAAGATTTAAGAAAGCCCTAAAACTCTTATAAGAGACATAGAAAATGATATCAATATATAACATGTTCTTTAATAATATAAAAATTGTAATCATTCCCAAATTAATTTATAATATCAATGCACTGTAAATCAAAATTCTAGTTGTACTGTTTTTTTAAGAACTCCATAAAATTTTGGAAGACAAATGGCTAAGTCAATTTTAAAAAGAAAACAAACTGCTGAGTGTGGTGGTTCACACCTGTCATCCTAGCACTTTGGGAAGCTGAGGTGGGAGGATCACTTGAGGTCAGGATCTTGAGACCAGCCTTAGGAACATAGTAAGCCCCTATATCTACCAAAAATAGAAAAATTAGCCAGGCATGGTGGTGCACACCTGTACTCCCAGCTACTTGGAAGGCTGAGGCAGGAGGATAGTTTAAGCCCTGGAGTTGGAGGCTGCAGTGAGCTGTGATGATGGCACTGCACTCTACTCTATCCCAGGTAATAGAGTGAGACTCTGTTTCAAAAAACAAAACAAAATAAAGGAAAAAAGGGGGACTTATCCAGATAATAAAACATGCAACAAAGCCATAGTAATACAAACTGTATGCAGTAACAGACATATAGGCCAATGGGACAGAATAGAAAGCTCTAAGATAGACCTGAGCATATTAGGAACAATGACGTGGCACCACAAATTACTGAGGAATTGCTTAGATGACTGCAAAAATGGCTAATTGTACGAAAAAGGTGAAAATGAGATCCCCACCTTACACTGCATATGAAAGTGGACTCCAGATAGATTAAAAACTTACTCTAGAGCATGGGTCTGCTGACTGTGAGAAGTAAAGTTATGAAGTTAATAGAAGAAAATATTAGGGGAATATCTTTATGAGAGAGGTAAGGAAGGACTTCTTAAATAGAATTTCAGAAGGCAAAAGCGTTGATAAATTTGTTTACACTGTAGTTAAGAATTTTATTTCATAGAAGAACATTATAGACAAAATTCATACAGAAATGGCAGGGTGGAAGAAGATATTTGCAATGTTTAAAACTGACAAAGGATTCATATGTAGAATATGCAAAGAAGGCCTGCAAATCAGTTCTAATAGAAAAATGAACACAAGGTAGGAATAGGCATTTTAGAAAGAAGAAAACCCCGAAGGCAATAAATGTAAAGCAATGTTCACATGTATGAATAACCAGAGAAATGCAAATGAGAATGAGATTTTGCTTTATACCAGTTTAGAGAAAAAATTAGAAAGCTTCTTGATGTTGACTGATTGTGGAGAATGGAGTCTGGGTTATCTGGGGTCCCTCACACACTGTGGGTAAGAGTCTAGATTGATGTGTAGCCACTTCCATGGGTCATCTGGCACTACTTAGGTAATTTACTACTTAAGTAAATTAAAAAACTGCATAGACCATGACCTAGCTATTCCATAACTAGGTATATATCCCAAAGAAATGTTCACACTATTCTGTACAGGGAAACATACAAGGCTGTTCATATTAATATATTGTCTCATTATTGTGTTGATGGAGAGTTACATACAGGCCACCTGTCCCTCACCAGAAGAGTCGCCAGGTGAAACTTGGGTAGATGTGTGTCATGGGTATAAACATGCAGTAACAAGAAGCAGTGGGCTAATGTACAATAGCAATGCAGATTCTCTTAAAAACATAATGCTGATTGAAAAAAGTAAGAATCAGGACAAATGTGTAACACAAATCATTTCTTCAAGTTGAGAATACGTGTATACCAAAGTGCAATAAACATTATGCAAGAAAACATAAAAAAAGATGGATGTTAAGTATATTGGGGCCAGGTGTGGTGGCTCACGCCTGTAATCCTAGCACTCTGGGAGGCCGAGGCGGGCAGATCGTTTGAGCTCAGGAGTTCCAGACCAGCCTGAGCAAGAGTGAGACCCTGTCTCTACTAAAAAAAAAAAAAAAATAGAAAGAAATTAGACGGACAACTAAAACTATATAGAAAAAATTAGCCAGGTGTGGTGGCACATGCCTGTAGTCCCAGCTAGCCGGGAGGCTGAGGCAGTAGGATTGCTTGAGCCCAGGAGTTTTGAGGTTGCTGTGAGCTAGGTTGATGCCATGGCACTCTAGTCCAGGCAACAAAGACTGAGACTCTGCCTCAAAAAAAAAAAAAAAAAAAAAAGTACATTGGAATAATTGCTTATGGGGCAGTTAATGGGGGTAATAAATGGGGACAAAGGGGATGGATAAAACAAACACTGAGACAGACAGACAGACAAGGGAAGGGACCCCATATGGGCCAAAGATGACACTGTGCCCTGAGCCATCAAGTATGATTATATCCACCAGGGCTCCATGTCTAAGGTTAAAGAAAGGTGGAACTGACCTGCCGGTAAGGAATTCCCTAAATGTCTATGAGAGTTGGGTGATGAAGACCATTAAGTCAGGAATTATCTGGAGACAGATGCTTACCACCCCAGGCATCTTTGGTGGCAAAGAGAGGTGGATCTGGGATGAGGAATGTGGTGGGGTCCCAGCCTCTCATGGATTAGTGGGTGGAGTCACCATGAGTCTGGCAGTGGCGGAGAAAAACTGGCTCCAAGCACAAAAGGCCGTCACAGTGAGTGCCTTCAGTGCCCTCTGTGTTGGGCATCTCTTTGCGACAGAAACAAGGGGCCTTGCCACTCTTGCATAATAAGGTTTAAAAAAGTTGCATAATAAGGTTAAAAAATCAGAATAGAGGGAAAAGGGCAGGAAGTATGAACCCACGGGGAGAGGGGTGTCTTGAGTGGAGACAGTGGGTAGAGGAAATTGGGCAGCCGGGGGAAGGCATGGGAGGGCACCAAGGGGCAAGTGTGGTGTGGAGACCACCATGGTGGGGACACAAACACAGGGAAGAGGAAAATGAGACTCCCAAGGGCCACTGGCTCATGAGGGCCTGGCCAAGATGCAAGTATAGAGCAAGCAGGGCGCAGTCGTGCCTGGAATTCTTTGCCCTCCTTTCTCCTTTCTCTCATACCACACATCAGCAATTCCTACTGGGTCTGACCTGCCTGGACATGCCTGGACACTCTTAAGGCCCGTGTGGTCAGCAGGACATTGCCTGTGGGGCCCTGTGTCCAGACGAATGCAGGAAATGCTCCCGTGTGTGGAATCTCCTGCATCCTCCCAAGGACATTCTGGAAACTTCTGATGATCCCATCTACTTAGGGTTGTTTCTCATCTTCCCCCAGGCTCCCCATCTGCCCAGAAAGCCTGCTCCTTTCTTTCCCTGGAAGGCATCAGGCTGGGCTACACTCAACCCCCTTCCCCAGCACTTAACTCCTCTCTAGAATTCTCTTTTTCGAACTCCCCTTTCCCACCCACTCCCTTTTTTCTTATACATTCCCGTTCTACTGCAGCGGGTGGGGAGATGACAACTAGTGGTTTAATTACAATAACATTCTTCATGATGCTTTCGACCTTGGGAAAGCTTGGGAAATCCAGGCTTATCAGCCTGGTGTACTCCCCAGGTGGAGTGGAAATGGGGTACATGTAGGGACAGGTAGAGATGTACACAGTGTGGAAATTGCACCTCGGTTTGGGCCCCGTCTTGTCCGCCCTGCCAACCCGCACACCACATTAACTCCAGCCAAGTGTAGCTGCGTTGTCAAGGGCAGGAGTTTTGTGTGTCTGGGTGTATCCAGACTTTGTGTATTTTTTTGTATCTCTGTGTTTCAAAAACACTTCACTTCAATAATGAAGAGGCTTGTTGTTGCTAAAAGGTTCCTAAAATATTAATATATCACTGATGGAGATGAGCTCGGCTAATGCCCTCTTGCTTTTGCTGATGTGAGTCAGGGTGGCCTTTTCACCTGCTTCAGGAGGACATTTCTAAGAACCAGACATGGCACACATGTTGGAGAGACCAAGCACAGCTGGGAAGAGGCAGACGGAGCACCTCTCTCTGGAAGGATGTTGGTGAAAACCCACCTTGGGCTGTCATATTTCTTGTACTTGATCCTTGAAAGAAGGGGTATTCCCTGCCCAGCATGTACACAAACACACACATACACACATTTTGTTTCTGTATCTTCCCCCAACCCCACTTCCAGAAGTCAGAAGCTTAATCTGTAGAAGGAAGGAAGGGAAGAAGTGAAGATCGGTTGGGTCTGGCTAAGGCAGGATCACTTTTAGCAGCAAGAGGAAAGTGACCTTGGGAACAAGCTTGCTCACTATGAGGGAAGGGACAGAGTTAGATGGGGTGTGCCTTGTGTTTAAGTCAGCTCAGGCTGCCACAACAAAATACCGCAGATGGGGTGGTTTAAACAACAGAAATTTATTTCTCTCAGTTCTGAAGACTGGAAGGCTAAGATCAAGATGACGGCATGGTTGGGTTCTGGTGAGGGCTCTTTCTAGCTTGCAGATGGCCACCTTCTCACTCTGTGCTCACATAGCCTTTCACTGGAGAGAGGGAGAGAGTTCTGCCTTCTTCTTACAAGGCCACTGCCTTAGTCCATTCGGCTGCTATAACTAAATACCTTAGATTAGGTAATTTGCAAACAACAGAAATGTATTGTTCACAGCTCTAAAGGCTGGGAAGTCCAAACTCAAGGTGTCAACAGATTCAGTGTCTGGCGAGTGCTTCAAAGACGGCAGCTTCTTGCTGCATCCTCACATGACAGAAGGGGGAAGTGGTCTCTCTGTAGCCTGTTTTATAAAGCCACTAATCCTATTCATGAGGGCTCCACCCCTCTGACTTCCTCACCTTCCAAAGGCCCTACCTCCTAATATCCTCACCTTGGGAGTTAAGTTTCAACATATGAATTTTAGGGGGACACCAACATTCAGACCATAGCAGACACTAATCCCATCACGAGGGTCCCACTCTACCACCTCCAAACACACTTTGGGGCTTAGGGCCTCAATATAAGAATTTTGATGGGACACAAACATTCTGCCCATAACACCCTGGTGGGCTGGGAAGGTCTTAGTGCATAGCCTAGCCTCAGGGGCTCCTGCCTGGTCAAGTCCAGCCTCATCACACCACACTCCCTGCCTCATGAATCTCCCCTTCCCGGTAGGGGGGTGATAATCATGGGAACTGAATAGGGAGGGAGGCAGAAGTAAGTTCTAAGAAATCTAGCATAAGGGCTTTGCTGTTCTATAAAAATGCACTGGCCTTTGATTTTGAACCAGACAGCAGATATTGGAGGTTTCTAGTTGGCAAAAAACAACAACAACAACAAAAAGACCCCCCTCCCAAAATCCCAACAACCAAGACCCCCCAAATTGTACTTATACTTAAAAATTTATAAATATTTTTTGTTATATTAATTTAATAATTAGATGTTGCATCTAATTATGACATAACCTCATATGGATTGTTAACAAAATTTTTATATCACTTTTATTTTTAAAATTTGACCTTTTTTATTTCATCAAGGTATATTTCTTGACACCATCTGGAAACCTTACCTATCCACTTAAGCAAATCCCTAGTTCTCTTTTGTATCTGTTTCTCCTTCCCCTTTTCCTGGAGGTAAAAGACAGAGTATAGAGTTAGTTGTTCTTTCATAAGGCCCATTTTATTGTAGGTCATTTTCAATTTCTCTTTAGCACTGTATTTGGAAATGAAATATTGGCCTGTGTTTGTAGTAGGTGGTGCTTTCTGTACCCTTGAATTTTGCAGAGGAGGAGAACGAGGTGGGGATCCCTGATGCTGTGGATACAGTCAGGGAGCCTGACGTGGTGGTGATAGAGGCAGTGTGGCTTGCACTCTGGGGCAGCCATCACACCATTGCCTTGATTACCTCTCCATTCAGGGAGCTCACTCCACTGAAGACGGGAAGAAGGTGAGGAGCAGGGACAGTTTATTCTTTCAGCAGCTAAGTAAAAAGTCGCTTTGTTTTTTATTGTCTCCTCCTTTTTTCTCAGATTCATATAAAAATTTTACATCTGTTGTGACTGAGTGTCCACTGACTCCATGCTGTGTCCCAGCAGTTTGAACACGAGGAGCCAAACCTCACCATTTTAAGAGGCAAAGTGGCCCTGAGGAAGGCTGTCCTGTCTCCTCCCACTTAGGGACATTCTGTACGACAGGCACAATGGTCTCTGTAGCATTAATGCCTCATTTGCTTCAAGCAAATGCAGGGCTTTGCAGTTTTTGAAAACAAATTCAATTAACACCCTTTTCTTTAGGGGGTGTCCTGTTTTGCCCTTCAAAAGTCATTTACCTCCTGTCTATTTTCTCCCCCCAAATTCAACTTGACCCCCCCTCGTCTATTTATAACAAATCCTCAGGGAGAGGCAGTTGGGGAGAGTTCCCTTCTGTGAGGTGAACGAGGTCACGAAGGTAAGCCCTTCCCAGTCTACGGATTCACGTTTGTGGGAAGAAAGCACCAAATTATCCTTCAGAATGTTGGAAGACCCGAGTCGACCCCAAATTGTACGGTGAGAGGAAACAGATGGGGAAATAAAAGATGTCCTTTTTAAAAGAAACCCTTTCCTATAGCAAAAGGCTTCTCCAGAGAACCGTCCCTCCATTCCAAAGACCAAGGGAGCCCAGGGAAGCCCCACCGGACGGGTTGGTCTGGGCGCCGTGGTGTAGGAGCAGATACGCTGCTCAGTCAGCGCACTGTAATTGGCTTTGAAAACACATTTGCAAAATGGCAGGGAGCCAGACACTCCTGTCCCTGCCCTGCCTTCCATTTCCAAGGGCTTTGTCCTTCTTTAAAGTATTTTTTTCCTCTATGTCCACCAAACTTTTTCTGAAAAGGCAAAGTACCTCCAATCTTTAGGACTGGGTCCTGGCTACACTCCACCTGCCCATGATGGAAGAAAACAAGCTTATTTACTGCAGGATGGAACTGAACACCAATTTAGTTGTGTTGCCCAGAGTCGGCTCAAATAGGAAGCAGATTGGAACGTCCTCAGACTCTCAGGGCTGTGGTGCTGGATTCGAAGTCCAATAAAAATAGAGAAAAATATCTTTTGAAGGCCTAGGAAGCATATGTGGGCACGGACGTGCGCATGTGTGTGTTATGTGTGATTGTGTTGCAATGAGTGAAGTGGTAACTTTGGAGTTTTACGGCGACCCTGAAGTCTTTCTTCCCTGAGCGTTTCCAACGCAGAGGCCAAGCTTCACATCTCCCGTCCACATGACAAGGGGAATCCGGGCGGGAGTGAGGCTCGCTTTCTGTCTTGGTGGCTGAGACCTCTGTGCTGAGGTCGTCACTGAGTGACCACACGATGTTACTGTTGTGATGGACACAGGAGAGTCATGCTATGGTGGTGCAGTGTGTGCGTAGATAGAAAGGGGAAAGAATTCAGGCCTCCAGGGTAGAAGTTTGGCCTTTGTTTTAGCTTTTGTGCCATGAAGAATTGCATATGGCTATAAATACGAACATAATTGGCAAAATCTGGGGATTAAGTAAAACCTGTGAAGGGTATAGAAGGCTTTATACACATCACACATCGGCAGTGTCTATTCATAGAATGCACGTTCTAGAATTTGCTCTTTTTTTTTTTTTTAAAGCTTACTCATTCTAGATTTATGTGTACTTTTCTCCTCCTCTCCCCACTTTCGGAAATCTTATTTTGAGTAGCCTAACTGGAGATGTGTAAGCAGGGATCTCAAGCTCACATCTGTGTAGCTCAAAGGGCAGAGCTATTCCCTGCTGTTGGCAAAGGGATTATATAACAAGAAATCTGCGTCAGTGTCAATGTGACACATGGGATGGCCTGACACTTGGGAAAACAGGGATATAAGTCAATATTCCCACACCAGCTTCAGTGTCAGAAATGCTTGTATAGAGGACGCTTTCTATTTCGTGTCTATGACTCTCTCATTGGTACTGACACCTGAAAATTTTCTCCTGCTAATTTTTCACTGTGATTTTGCCACCAGGCTGCTCGTTAGAAAACCTCAGCTGCAAGGTTGCTTTTGGAAACATCAGGGCTGTCCCGGTCTCCCTGCTCCACACCATCTCAGTCCCCCTTCCCAGGGAGGCCTCGAGGGACGTTTGCTTCGCCTCAGGGTTGGACAAATTCAAAATACTTGACTCTTTCCTGCAGTGTATACTTTTCTGATTCAGGAATAGCTGGAAATATTGGAAATCTACATCCCTTCAGATTTTGCAAAACCCAACCTGTTATAAGGATTCTTGTGCATTTGTCACGGATGACATCTGCCCGGAGAAGAAAGACCAAACCACAACTGCTGTGGAATGAACTATTTGAAACGGATCTGTCTCATCCTGAGGCATATCGCAGGATGGATCTCAGCATTTAAAAGACTGTGTGCACCTTACTCAGTATTTAAAATCTCTCACCTGTCTTCCTCCTGGGGCCTGGAAGCAAGTCTGTGACTGAAGGAGGCATACGTGTGAGGAAGTATTTCTAACGTTCTCCGCATCGTTGCTTCTCAGACTTGAATGTGTGGACGAGTCACCCGGGCCTCTTGTTAAAATGCACATTCTGATCCCTCAGGCTCGGGGCGGGGCCCAGGATTCTACCTTTTTAACAGCGCCAGGTGGTGCGTATGAACCACACTGGAAGGCCCACGTGGTCAGGCCTCACATCCTCCCTGGCAGTGGGGGGAGTGGGCATTGGGTGGGTGTAGTGTGAAGCACTGGAAAGTTGTCCTGCCTGTTCTCAGTCCCACCAACGTTCTGCTCACTGTGGGACCTCTTCAAAAACACAGCTGATCCTTGAACAACGGGGGGCGGGGGGGGCGGGGGTTAGGGGTACTGACCCCCCCCCAACCGTGCAATGGAAAATCCATGTATAACTTCTGACTCCCCCAAAACTTAACTACTAGTAGCCTACTGTTGGCCCAAAGCCTTACTGATAACATAACCAGTCAACACATATTTGAATATGTATTATATACTGTATTCTTACAATATAAAGTAAGCTAGAGAAAAGGAAATGTTTCTGAGAGCGTCATAAGGAAGAGAAGTATATTTGCTACTCATCAAGTGGAAGTGGATCATTGCTAAGGTCTTCATCCTCATCTTCACCTTGAGTAGGCCAAGGAGGAGGAGGAAGAGGAGGGGTTGGTCTTGCTGTCCCAGGGGTGGCGGAGGCAGAAGAGAACCCACATGTAAGGGGACCCGTGAGGTTCAAAGCCGTGTTGTTCGAGGGCCAGCTGTGTTTGGAATAAACTAAATAACGCTGTGCTCTTTCAGAGCCAGCCTGTGGGAGACAGAGTAGGGACGGGTTACAGAAAGGGACGAGCTCGAGCAGGAAGATAAAGACGGATAGAGGCAGACAGTCTCGCCGGTAATTTCTGCCATTATCTCTTCCATCCTTTCCTCTCTGTTTCAATTTCTTTTTTCTCCATCTTGTTTCCTTCATTGCTTTTCTGTCTGTTGTAAGATAACAGAATAAGTCCATTAAAGTTCAGAGACACTGGGGGCCTTGGAAAGCCACCTCTGAGCCCCGGCCCTGCCACTGGGTGTGGCTCAGCCAGTAACTTGGGGTCTTTGGGCCTCTGTTTCCTTTTCTGTAACATGACCAAGTTTGGTGAGATGCTTTCCAGACCTTTTGCAGCTCTGCGGCGCTACGATTTATAATCCATGTAAATATGTTTATCTGTTACTCGGGGCAAATCTGTTCCACGTTCAATGTAAATGAGTTAACTGTGATGTCGTCAGGGTTACCAGAGTGCATAATTCCCATTTGCACCGGGCATGTAAACGTGTGCTCTGGAAGCCCTCGAGTGAGAGTCACACCCCACCCCTACCCGCAGCGTCACCGGAGCACGCCTGTGCCAGGCTGTCTGCGAGAACCGCCCCGCGGATTTCTTGGAATTAAAAATCTGTTCTTCTCCAGGGCTTTCACAGCCTTTGTAGAAGATTACCATTTTATTATTCATATCATTTGAGGGGCAGATTCTTATCGCATATCCCCAGAGTCAGAAAACTCACTTGGAAGGCTTCAAAGCTTGTAACTGTGAAACCCATTTTGTAAATAATGCCTCGCACTGTTACTGGGGAAGGGGCGGGAGGAAGATAAGCGGACCTGTTGGCTTAGGAGATGGGGTGTGGTGGAGGGAAGGGCGGTTGGCCCATTACCTTTCTTTCCTTTTCTCTTTCCATTTGCATTGCAAGTGAAATAAGCAACAAGCCGCCAGATACAAAGGGAGCAGAAAGGGAAAGAAAGAGAAGCCAGGAGGCATTGCAGAGGATGGGGCCTGTCCACCAGGGTGTAAAGACAAAAGGGCCTGTCCCCACTAAGCATGACGTTGGCCAGCTTCTGCTCTTGCTCTGGTGACCCGAGTCTACAGGGAAAATGACACTGGTTGGGAGAGAAGTTGCAGGCAGTGTGGCCCATTCGGCAATGATGCAGAGAGACAGGGCAGCACCTAGGGCAGGTAGGGGTGTTTTGAGGTTGCTTTTTAGGGACAAGTGACTAACATGTACAGAGCATCTTCATCTGTGTTGTCACAGATTCACAGGGCCCTGGCCACCCGAGGTCCCTTAGCTAATAAGGGTAGAGCTAAGATAGCAGCCCTGAATCCCAAGCTTCTGTTCACTGGGCAGCCTCGAACTTGAGAGACCAAGCAGCCCAAACCCTGAACACCTAAAACCAGTTGCCTTTTGATGTACTGAGAGCTACCCAGAGCAGAGAGCATGGCGGCCACCTGTGAGTGATCCAAAGCCTTCCTGTGAAGATCGGTATCAAAACCATCACTTGCCTCGCCTGGACTTCGGCCTTGACCCTTGCACTTCAAATTGCACTCATGAATGAGCAGCTGGCCAAACTAAACATGCCCGTTGGGAAATCAGTTTCCCAGGATTGCTACTTCGGAGAATTTTAAGTACATTTGTGGAAATAGGAGAGAGGCACAATAAAAGTGAGGGGAGAAAACCGCCCTTGGAGTGCGGGTGACATTGTCTGGGTGTCGTTCTATTGTGATTTTCTCTTATTTATTTTTCCAGGAGATAAAAGGATTTTTTTATGAGCTCTTCTAAGCTAGCTACCCTAGCTGATAGTGCTTCTAATGGTCTCCAAATCATCATTCAGATGCCATCTATGTTTATTCATCTGATAATACCTTTCTAATAGGAAGGCTTGGAAGTCTCTTGGTCAAAGACACATTCCTGATTCCCTTTCTTTCCTACTGTCCACCAAAGGGAGTGTTGAGTTGCTGTTTCTTTAATACTGATGCTTGAAATGTAAAAACGGACAAGTCAGTTTGAGCAAAGGGATGATACTCTCCACCTGTCGCTGTCTCCCCAGTCTCAGCCTCCCCCACCCCTGGCTGCACATTGACAGTGGCCTCCCGCCTGGGTTCCTCTCGCCTGAGTTCCTCTCGCCTGGGTTCCTCTCGCCTGGGTTCCTCTCGCCTGGGTTCCCTGCTTCCACTTTCGCCTGTTCCGGAGCAGCTCCTCAACGCAGCCAGAGAGATCATTTTCAACTGCAAAGTGAATCATGTCACCCTCTGTTATAGATCGTCGTAGCTTCTCATGGCTATTGTCAATTTTTAATGTGTTAAATACCCGCAACTCCATTGCTCACAACAAGTGGACAAAAAGCGACCTGAGTGCTGTACCCCATCCCGTGACATTGCCAACTCACTGTTCTGAGCCTCGTGTTGGACTCTTGCCTCACTCTATTGAAAGAGGGTTTTATTACCTAAGTATATTCCTAACGAGTGTCTTGTGAAATTGTAGTTACCTTTACCTCTATGCAAAGTTTATCACGCTATGCGTTATCTTCCGGTGCTCACTCTTTTCATTTAATAACCGACTGCTGAGATCCATCCCCACTGCTGCATGTAGTTGTAGTAGATTTGCTTTCACTGCCTTTTCATATTCCGTTGTGTGAACAGACCATCGTTTCTGTACTATTCTCTTGTGGTCTTTTGGCTGCTTCCAGAATTTTCTCATGAAACAGTCCTTTCAAGAATATTTTGTCCAACTTCCTACTGTCATAGGGTAAAGACAGAATCCTCAAAGTCTCTGCGTGGCTTGGCCCCGACCCGGCTCCCCACTCTTGCCTCACTCCTTACTCCCCTCCCTTTTGTGCTTCATGCAGTGAAGGGTGGAAAAAAGTAAGAAGGGTGTGGGCGAGAAATTAAATAGGTCACTCTTTCTCTTCCCCTTCCCCGTGCTAACTTCAGCATTTCCTACAAATCCCAGATCAATCATTAATCTAAACTCTGGCCTATCTTATTTGATATCCCAGAACAGGAGGTCAGTGTACCTATTTTGTGCTTTTACAGCTCCATGTACTTCCCTTTGGGACACTTGCCAAGGTTGTCATTTTTAGTGCACAGCATTTGCATGGCTGTGAGGTCAACACCTGCCCTTCTATTGGACTCCAGTTCTGAGAGCAGGGACTGTCCCTTACTGTTCTCAGTTGTACTCCCAGGACCCAGCATGTCACCTGGCACATAGTAGGAGCTCAATACAGATTTTCAAATGAATAAAAGCAACCTAAAAGGAGTTAGGAGAGTAAATGAAAATGAGTGGAGACCACATGACAGGATCCAGTGTGCTTTTTCCTCAAACTCTACAGTAGGGGTTATCAAACGTTTTCTGTAAAAAACCAGATAGTCAACATTTTAGACTTTGTAGGCCACACAGTCTCTGACAAAAGTACTCAGCTTTGCTGTTGTATCATGAAAGCAACCATGGGTGACAGGAAAATAAATAAGCATGGACATGTTTCAACATAACTTCATTTATGGACATTGAAACTTGAATTTCATATAATTTTGATTTTCACTTGTGATGAAATGTGATTTGTTTGTTACAAAATATGGTTCTTGTGATTTTTTTCCCAACCATTTAAAAATGTGACAATCATTCTTAGCTCACGGGCTGTACAAAAGCAGGCAGTGGGCTGGCATTGACCTGGGGCTGTAGTTGGAAACCCTGCTCTCTAGAGGCTCCAGCCTTGCCTGTCCAGTGACCTTGGACCCAAGACAGCCCTTCATCATTATTGGTAAACAGGCAGCCAGAGGGGCTGGAGGATGAGAAACTAGGTCCAGAGTTGGTGCTCTATGTAAAAAATTAAAATATACTTACAAAAGCTTTTCCTGAAAAGTTGCAAATAGCTTCTTCTATTGCCATCTTCCTCCTTCGATATTGAAGTTAAAACTCAGTCACTTAAAAGTGTATCTTGGCTGGGTGTGGTGGCTCACGCCTGTAATCCCAGTACTCTGGGAGGCTGGGGCAGGAGGATTGCTTGAGCTCAGGAGTTTGAGACCAGCCTGAGCAAGAGCAAGACTCCATCTCTACTAAAAATAGAAAAAATTAGCCAGGAACTACTAAAATAGAAAATATTAGCCGGGCATGGTGGTGCTTGCCTGTAGTCCTGGCTATTCAGGAGACTGAGGCAGGAGGATTGCTTGAGCTCAGGAGTTTGAGGGTACTGTGAGCAAGGCTGATGCCACGGCACTTTAGCCCCGTGACAGAGTAAGACTCTGTCTAAAAAAAAAAAAAAAAAAAAAAAGTGCATCTTATGACAAGCATGTCATCACCTCAAATTGCGTAATAAAGAAACTGCGCACCCACTCACTTGCTGTTCTTCTCCTGGCTGATTCATTTGGCAGGAGTCAGCAAGTGACTGGCTGCTGTGTGCGACTCACCGGCACTTTCACATACCAAGGTCCCGGCTGGGCTGACATCACCTGGTCGGTCTACCTTTGCATGAATGCAGGCCTGGGTTCACCAACATTACCAACAAACCAGGAAAGCAAAGCAAAGCAAAACAAACAAAGGCTTCTGCTTTGCAGTATTTGTTAATATAAAGCCGTGTTGACATACTTTTTAATCTGTCAGCAGACAAACCCTGGAAGGTAGCCCACACTGTCGGCGTGTTAACTTGTTCTTGTTCACTGGGATGGAAATATTAATTGATTGGAAGGGGTATGTATTGGTACAGTTCTGGAAAGGAAGCAGCAGTGTGCAGCCCTGGCGTGTGCCACTGTTGACTGGAGAGAGGGAGGCAGCAAGAACGGGATAAGAGGCCGTCGCCCTCTCATGGCCTGAGTTGTCCAACATGGTGGAGGCAGACCCCTGTTTTGACTTACCATGGGGAACCTGTTAGCACTATATACCCGTGTCATGGGAAGGGCACTTGGAAGATCTTATCTTGCCCTCTGTAGGGTATCTGTCCAGGTCATTTTCTGGTCTTGACCTATGAAGATTGACTGTCTTCAGGTCCCACAGTTTGCATTTTGGTGGACTGTCCCCAGACAGCTTTCCCTCGCCAAGCAGAAGTTCTCTGGATTGAGTATTAGGCCATGTCCTGCTTCAGTTCTCTGAGAGGCCCCACTTGCTTAAATGCTGTATGTACCTGACCACAGGTATCTGGGTGCCTTCTTCCAAGCCACCACCGTCTGTTGCCTGAATTTTTACTCTAACTGGTGTCCCTGCTTCTGCTCTTGCCCCCAGTAATCCATTCTCCACATAGCAACTGGAGTGATCTTTTAAAAGCAGAAATTAACTCATATCATTCACCTGTGTAAAATCCTCCAAGGGATTACATTGGGAATAAAATCCAAGTCCTTATCCTGTGTTATGGGTTGAGTTGTGTCTTCCCTAAAACATGCTGAAGTCCTAAGTATCTGGGAATATGGCCTTATTCGGACATAGGTTCTTTGCAGATGATTAAGTTAAGATGAGGTCACTTGGATGGGCCCTAATCCAACATGACTGATGCCCTCATGAAAAGGGAAATTTAGGCACAGAGACAGACGTGCACAGAGAGAAGACGATGCGAAGGCACAGGGAGGAAGAACACTGCCTACTCGCCAAAATGCTTGAGGCATGAGCAGATTCTCCCCCACAGCCCGCAGAAGGAACCAGCTCTGCTGACACCTGGATCTCAGACTTCCAGTTTCCAGAACTGTGAGTGAATAAACGTTTGTTATTTAAGCCACATGATGGGGGGCACTTTGTGACAGCAGTCCTGGAGAAATAATACACCAGCTTAAAAATGCTAGTGTGATCCGGCCCAGCTTCCCCTCTGCCCCTCCTGCCGAGCCGCGCCCAACCCCGAACTATGCTTACCCCTGACCTTTTGTGCTCTAAAGCTTCTCCACTGGGGCGGCACTATAGCTGTCCAAATCGCACTGGGAAAAGTGGGGTGAGGGCATGACTTTGTAGTAGTTAGAACTAGGGATTCTACTGGCATTTAAGGGAGGGGGGTGGGGAGCCAGGGATGCTGAATTTCCCCAAATGCGAGGAACAGTCCTGCACTGTATTGCCACCGACAGCCCCACTGAGAATTACTGCGCCATGCTGGCCTCCATCCAGTTCTGTGAACAGACTCTCTCCCTACCTCAGTGCCTTTGCACAGGCTGGTCCTTCTCCCTGGACTGCTGCCCACTTGCTCTTCACATGGTTTGGAGCCCGACTTAAATGCCATTATCTCTGAGAGGCTTTCCCAGACCGTAAAGTATTCCCTTGTTCACCTCCTTTCACATTAGTCTTTGAAAAGTATTCCTGCATAGAGAGGACTGTCACTAATGGATTTTTTTGAACTATGAGTTCATTTGTTTGTCTCCTCCCACTAGAATACAAGCTTTGTGAGAGCAAGGACCGTGTCTGGGTGCCAAGGATCTGGAGCAGAGATCCGCGTGGAGGTGCTCACTTGGAAATGTTGGGTGAATGAATGAATCAAGAGCTCTGAAGCTGGAAGTCCACCAGTGCCTGGGAGGTCAGGGACAGAGGAAGGGAAGAAATGGGGAGAGAGATGGGGCAGGGACAAAGAAGGGGTTGGTGAACAGTGGCAGAGGTGAGAAGGCCCTGGCAGGGCAATGGATTTAATAGCAGCTGCCCCTACTGGACTGAGAGGCCCACATGGCAGGAGCCCCCGGATTCCTGGAAGGGCTCTGGGTGGAGCACCCCCCCCCCCCCGCCTCCTACAGCGGGAGTTCATTGTCCCCCAAGATGGTGGAGACTGGGAAGTGGAACTGTCTTCACTGTGGTGTAGAGAGACCCCCGGACAGCAAGTTATGAGCATAACTGGGCACCGGGTGGAGAAACCCCAGCTATAAGGTTGACATTGAGAAAGTCGGGCACACCTTCCATGGATGCACCTTCGCGTCTTTATGGGGGCCGACGTCGTGCTGGATAGCAGGTGGACTCTGGCATGGCCAACCTTGCTTTTTAGGGACTTACCTTTTTTTTTTTTTTTTTGAAAAGAGACAGGACATACATTCAACAAGCTTCTACAAGGACCTCACATTGGGTCATTTCAAAGGACATACTGGAATGACAGCAATGTAATGTTTTTCCAAGCCAGCTACAGCCCTTATTTCCCCTCAGAAGCCCCTTATTGTATTCCGTTTGCTTCATGGAAAGCTCCATTTTCCATCTTGCTCACAGTTGAAACTTTGGGGACGAGAGAGGCGCAGTTCTCAGCCAGGCGAGGGGCCGCCACGCGGTAATTCTATCTCCACTGCTAATTTGCCGGGTGACCCTTTAGTGTTTTACTTAACCTCGTAAGGGCCTCAATTATTCTATAGAAAATTCGACCAGAATACTTTCCACCAGGGGGGACTGGCGATGGTGAAAGAAGGAAATAGTATATGTGAGCGCACACGGACGAACTCTCCGAGTTGACTTTCTTTTTCTCAGTTTTGTTATTTCAACTCTCCCCCCAGGCCTGTCCTCCGGACGCCTCTCACCTCTCTGTTGCCTTTGTCCTCATCTGACACAGGCTTCCTGAACTTTCGTCATTCTTGTACCACATTCACAATCTGCGGTGTATTTGCACTATTATTTGCTTAATATTTTCTTTAGGTCAACTCACTATTTAAATTTACTTATTTAAAAAGAGAACATTTATATCAGTATATATGATGGCAATGAAATCGTAAGTTCATCAAGTATATTTTTCTAATACACATTTATATTACTACCTAATCATTAAAAATAAAGAAAAACAAAACGTATATCCAGTATAACCATTATAGGCAATAGTATTGAGGTTCTTCAAAAAATTAAAATTAGAACTACCAAATGATCCAGCAGTCCTACTTCTGGGTATATATCCAAAGGAAATGAAATTTGTAAGTCAGAGAGACATCTGCACTCCTGTGTTCACTGTGGCATTATTCGCAATAGCCAAATAGAAACAACCCAAGTGTCCATTGATGGATGAATGGATAAAGCAAATGTGGGTGTGTGTGGGGATGTGTGTGTGTGTGTGTATGCATACATATACATATAAATACACATAAGGGAATATTATGCAGCCATAAAATGAAGGAAATCCTGTTATTTGCAACAACATGAATGGACCTGGAGGACATTATGCCGAGTGAAATAAACCAGACACAGAAAGACAAATACTGAATTATCTCGCTTATATGTGGACTCTAAAAAAGTCCAACTCAGAGAGTAGAGAGTAGAATGTAGTTACCAGAGGCTGGGGTCATGGTGGTGGGGGATGTTGGTCAACAGATGCAAAATTTTAGTTATAGAAAGAATAAGCTCAGGAGATCTATTGTAATAGCATAGTGACTGTAGTTAATAACAATGTATTGTATACTTGAAAACTGCTAAGATAGTAGATTTTAAATGTTCTCACCACCAAATGTGATAAATATGGGAGGTAATGAATACGTTAATTAGCTTGATTTAGCCATTTTATTAAAACATCATGTTGCTCACTATAAAAATTTACAATTTTAATTTGTCAATTTAAAAAAAATATCTGCAGAGTCCTGGCTTAAGGACTCCTTCCTCAATGACAGCTTCCTGAGCTCCCAGGCCACATCAGTCCCCTTTGCAAACCCGTCCTTCCTCCTCTTTTGTGACACTTCTCACATCCTGTTGAAACTATCGCCTCATATCCGCCTCCTCCACTAGAATGTGGAGCACTGCAGGAGGGCAGCAGCAGTGCTTATATGTCCAGGGTCTAGCATGATACTTGACACGTAAAAGGTGTTCAAAAA
Source organism: Varecia variegata (assembly GCA_028533085.1). Lineage (NCBI taxonomy): Eukaryota > Metazoa > Chordata > Mammalia > Primates > Lemuridae > Varecia > Varecia variegata. Next base: position 98,977,526 of record CM052440.1, on the reverse strand, counting down.
AATTTGTGGAATTAAACAAAAAGTTCATCTACGTGCCAACCTAAGACTCTCTTGAGACCACTAGTGGAAAATTGCAGTGCACAGCACCTTCTCTTTTCCTTTCCTTCATTTTGGTGCTTTCCAACCTGCGAACGTTTGCAGTGCCTGTGAGCAGCTGGGTCAGAGCTCACCTCTAGGAAGCTGTGGGACACATAGTGAGAAGTCTAGGGACCTCCTCTGTTGATCCACATTTATGGATTGATATATAGAGAGAATAAAGAGCTTAGTTAGGGCTATGGAATTCTCAAAGCGATGAATTCTTATGATACATAATTAATGGGTAATTGGCAACTTATGTTTCTACCCCAACAGACCTCATCCCATATAAAATGTATTCCCACAGGGAATGTTTTGCTGTTGTTGATGAGGATGCCTAGGCAGTACTTAAATCCCTACGGGGTCCCCAAAGGAGGGCCTAAACCTTATTTGTACCTGTTGTTCCCTTGACTTTCCACATCTGGCTCTATGAGAACTTTCTGCAAGTTTCTGAACATCTGAGAAACAGCGACTGCACAGGCATGGTAGATGTCTTGGCAGGTGTCTGGTTCTGCATGGGTACTGAGTCCTTGACAGTGGTTTTCTAGAAAAATTGATGTGCTCCTTATCTATCTGCTAATTCCTTCCACATATCACAGGACTTTTCTGTAAGTTCCCATCAGTCTTGACAAAGTTATCTTGTAGACTTATGTAGTGATTTTGATGGCTGCACAGAGCTGTTTGTCTTGTTCAGAACTAAATTAATAACACCATGATGGCACCTACTTTAGCACCAAACTTCTTAAACTCTCCTAATATACTAATCAGCATGTCAGTGAAATATTATTTTTTTTCTGGATAAAGACAAGCCTGGTGAAATGGATTAGACATTCACATGGCATTGCATAATTCAGCACGCCAGTATGGTGCATATGATTTGCATTAATAGCCTGCACTGGAAACTGCTGCTCATAGGTTTCTCTCATTAGGTCGAATATGGAAGATTCCAGACTGTCAATCAATTACAGCAATTTCCTTTTCCATATTTATTCCATCACTATCATTGACAGCTACCATTAAGTGACATTAATACAATACAATATCATCTTGCATTTCTACAGAGCATCTCAGGGTGCCTAATAGTTCCTCTCCAGCTAAGAAATCATATTACAAAGGAAAAAGTGCCCTCATTCTCCAAATAGAAAATACACCACCAATTCTCTTGGACACGGTGAGAGTTGCCCAAGTCTCTGGAGATGTTCCTGATTGCTGGGCTATGGGTGTTTGTTTTTCTGTTTTCCAAAATGTCCAAGACTGTGACTCTGTGGATGGGTGTGGCTTAGTGGGCAGTGATGACTTTCCAGGGAGCGTGCCTGGGCCACACTTCCCGCCTCCACTCAATCTTGATTTGGGACATGTGTGCAAGGCTGGTAGGGACATTCTGAAGGGCAGCAGTTGCCACATGCCACTGTTTTGCAACAGCAATAATTTTCCCTCCATGCCTCCCTGCTTGACCTGCCTTGCACCATCTCTTGAAATGCGATTAGTCACCTTGACTCAGTGGGATGGGGCAAAACCCTCCTTTGCCTGGCAGATGATTCATATATGCTGAGTTGTCAGAGTTGCCATTTTCTCTTCCCCTTCTTGCCCTGCTTCGTTGGGGATTATTAGAGTTTTGCCACACAGAAGCCATGGCTGTTGTCCAGGCATCACTGACTGAGCATAGAGATTAATGCTTTGCTCAGTTTTGGGTGACACACCAGTAGGGCTTCCAGATAAAATACAGAATCCCAGTTATAGTGGAATTTCAGATAAACAATGATTGTTTTTCAGATAAATATGCCCCAAATATTATGTGCGTAAGCTATATAAAGATTATTCATTGCTTATCTGAAATTCAGCTTTAACTGGGCATCCCGCATTTGTTAAATCTGGTGACCCTACCCATCAGGTGGCTCAAAGGCCTAAGAATTAAGCCAACCAAGCTGCTGAGATTCTAGGAGAAATCAAACCAAGACAATATGTCCACACCGAACCAAAGCGTTTGTAAAATGCTGTGCTCACAGCTATGGGAGTTGCAAAACAGTGTCACACCTGGTGAGAAAACAGAATAGGAGAAGAATGACCACAGATCCGAGAGAGAGCTGGTGCTAGTGCCTAAAGTCTGGCTCAAGAAGTATAGAAAAGCAAAATAGTATTTTTTAAAAGATTGTTTCTAGTGGTTTTCCTTATCTACATTTTTTGATGGCTTCTTGCAACGGGACGGGGGCTTCTGCTGTACAGCTCAGGAGAAGGCTGGAAAGCAAAGGTTTCTGACACGGGAGGAGGCTTGTGTGTGTAGCACGGCCTTAGTCCTTCATTGCCGGGGTGAAGCAAACATCATCTTGATTGACAGTCGACGGAAAGCCTGGCAGGAGCAATCAATAAATATTTGTTGGTTGGATGACTGGCACATTTTTGAGCAGGAAGAACATGAAGAAAAATATTTTACTAAGATGATTTTGGAGACGCTGGAGGAGAGAACACGAAGGGTAGAGATCCCCAATAAGTGGGGTCAGTGTCCTGCACTGCACAACACCCGCTGCTGCCATCGCTCCTCCTGCAATGACCTTGGTGGCTAGCATCCGGAAGTTCGGGTGCCTCTTGCGCTCATGGACTCTGCAGCAAATTATTGTGGTGCTGTTTTTTTTTCTGAGAACTGGGAGGACAATTATACACTGTGGGGGGAGGTGTAGAAAAAGCAAGAACACAGACTGTGAGAAGACAGCATTAAAAAAGACTGAATTAGAGAGAAAGTGAATTAGCTAGGAGAGGAGAGAGTCATTAGAACTTTTTTTCTGATGAGTTGATATTTGTGTCATTGGGGACAAGGAACCGCCTTGGGTGCAGCACCCGTGAAGTGCCTCGAATTTTTGTCTCTGTTATCTATAAGGCCAACTTTATCCTGGTTTTAATGACTTTTAAAGCAGTTAAGAAACTTTCTTAGGCAAGGGCAGAGCCAGGATGGACGAACGGGTCTTTGTCACTCCAGGACTTGCTCTAGTTCCACCTCCGCAGCTGCCTTTCTCCCTGTGGGAAAGCGGCTCTGCAAACTGCCTGTTCCGTCTCACAGACGTGCATGTTGACGAAACCAACACAGACACCTACCAATGTATTGCTTTCGTGTGTGTACTGTGTTCTAATTTGCTGTTTAATACAGAAAGAAACTTACACCCTGGATTCAGCATACATGATAATAAAGACCTAGTCTGCCTCGGTGATAGAATTTAATTGCGAAGGGATAAAGAGGCAGACTCACTTCCTATAATGGCCAGCCCTTTCTGGGAAAAAACAGTATTTCAGGTAGCGGCAATGAGGTCATTGGGTGATTTGGTAAAAAAGTTAACCATAATAATTTAGAGAAAGAACTGTAATCAGATGATATCCCACAGGAAGAAGCAACACTAGAACAAGGAAAATAACCTGTTATCTTTTTATTTATTTTATTTTATTTTTTTAATTTCAAAATATTAAGGGGAATATTAACATAAAATATTAATGTTTTAGGTTACATGGATCGTTTTTGTAATGCTTGAGTCCTGGCTATAGGTGTGCCCAGCACCCAAGTAGTGTTCATAGTATACATTAGGTTGGTTTGTTTCCCTCCCCGTGTTGCTCTCCACTGAGTTTTACTTCCCTCTGTGCACTTGTGTGCTCATCGGTTGTTTCTAATTTAATAGTGAGTACATGTCATGCTATCTTTTTAAATTTTATTTATTTATTTATTTATTTTGAGACAGAGTCTCACTTTGTTGCCCAGGCTAGTGTGCCATGGTGTCAGCCTAGCTCACAGCAACCTCAAACTCCTGGGCTCAAGCGATCCTCCTGCTTCAGCCTCCCAAGTAGCTGGGACTATAGGCATGTGCCACCGCGCCTGGCTAACTTATCCTATTTTTAGTAGAGACAGGGTCTTGCTCTTGCTCAGGCTGGTCCCAAACTCCTGACCTCAAGCGATCCTCCCACCTCAGCCTCCCAGAGTGCTAGGATTACAGTCGTGAGCCACCGAGCCCGGCCCGTATCATGTTATCTTTTTAAAGATACCTAGATTTGTTTCTGAGGAGGATGGGCAGGCTTTTGAGACACTGGGAGGGGAAAAAGATATTAGAGCTGAAAATGATTTTTGTGGTACTTAAAGCTACTTGAGGGTTTGGGGAGAATGAATGCAATGACACCCACGTAGTGAACCTTAGGCTCTCTCACCTCTCCCGCAGACCCTGTTTGGAAACCAAGAAAGAGTAAGTGACTCAAGATTCTAAAATTTAGTAAAAGAAGAAGATACGCACTCTGCAATATCCTCTGCCCTTCCTTCTTCCTCTGTGTTTTCCTTGGGTTCTTCATATCTTAAATAATTATTAGTTAATGAAAGGGTAACTGCTCCAGCCTGTGTTTTTGCCCTCATGCCAACCTTGGAGCAGGGCTCTGCACTTCCTGGTTTTTCTCTCAAAGAAAATTCACCCCACAAGAAAGAGGATGTAGATTTTACTGAAGATTTTACAGAGAAGGCCAAAGAGAGACTTTATATCTCATAATGCTTGGAGTTTCATTCCCCAGATTGCCATTAGAAGTCCCTTCCCAATTCTCTTCTCAGCTGTTGGTCTTTGGGTCTTTAAAAACCTTTCACCAAGTAGCTTCTCAAATCCCCCATTTTAGAGAATTCTTCCCCTCCTGCTATGGTTTTTTTGCAGAAAAATTTGGCTTTCCCCCACTCTCTCGGTCCTTGGCACCAGCCCACCCACAGGCTTGGAAGCCCAGCCTTAACTCTGGCTTATTAAAACATTCCCCTAAATAATCACACTGTTTCTTAACAGGGAATTCACATAACAACTGCTAAGAAAAATGAGATTTTCTTTATATTGTTCTAGGAACACAATTTATCACAGAATATTATCTGGCGAAGTTTACCATATGCTTTGGGTTTCTTAATTTTTAGATAATTTGCTGTCTTCTTATCCGAGGCTGAAGGTTGGGCTTGGTGGCAGCGAGGATAGTGGATTCCTGTCCAACCACATTTTCAGGCTGACATCCATTCTTCCTCTGCTTTTCAGCGAACGTTTCCAAAGCATTCTGAGTTGTTATTTACACAGTAGCTGGGAGAGAAACCACAGTTTTGTTTTTGTAACTTCTCCATCTGTGGGGAATGGTCAGCTGTCTTTCCTCTTCCCTTTATTTAGGGGCTGCCCTCCCTGGGGCTTCCCAGTTCTCTTGTGAAGACCATGAACTTGAGCTTTCACCCTGTGGTGACAATTCCTTTATGCCCATGCTGAGTCTCAGATTCTAAGATCTTAGAATTCCTACATCCGTTTTAGGATTTTAATATTACTGGTTGCTTGTTCTCTTGGGGACACCGAAGTTTAGTAATCTTACATATGGTCCCTAGCCCTGGGGAACTTCAAGATGCTCAAAAGTTGGCTGATCCACTCTTTCTTCACTGATGGCAGTTCAGCCTCCCGCACCTATGTGTTACTTCTGCGTGAATGGGGCTCATAAAGATTACGCTGTTTTTTTTTTTTTTAAGTGAAAATCAGGCTTGATGTATACTTGATATGTACTGGAATGTTTCAAAGATATTTGTTAAACCTGGAAAATTCAGAATATCTTGTTGGTTTTTAGACCTGTGGAGGGGCCACCTTTCCAGATGTCATTGTGTTTTATGGTTTATTATTTTTCTTCCCTGAAGAACTGCTTTGTTTTGTTTTGTCCTTTTCCAAACCTGAGTGAGCTCTTTCCTCCTTCTGACTCACCTACCTGTGATGTTCTTTCATTGCCTCTTCATGATTTTTTGAGTAATTCTGCTCATGCCCAAGGATTTTGCCTCTTGTTCCTCAACTTACTTATGTCTAAAGCACGGCTTCCTTCTCAGTATTTCTTCCCGGGCTGGACATGTTCCCCCGTCATCCCTCTTTCTCTCGTTTGATGTGTGTCACATCCTAAGGAGCATCAGCGGCTATGTCCCCCCTCCCCTTCCCCTTCCGTCCCCACTAGACCGTCCTGTAGCTTCTGCTGCCATATCGGCTCCGTGTCTTCCGCCGACTGTGCTACATTTCTGTCCTTGTCATTCAGGGGTAACAGTTCAATGATCTTTCCCCTTCTCTGTCCACTGAGTTCATTTACAATTTACAATCCAAACAGTTTCTGGTTGTCAGCTTGCCTGACTGTAACCTCTAATATTTACCCGGCCGTCCTTCCACCAAATCTCCCCTGTCATCTCTCATCTCTGGAGTTGTCAATATCCACCCCGAGTTGTTTCTTTTTCTATCTTTCTTTTACTTCCTCCCTCATTCTTTTTTGCTTTCTCTCTCTCGACCTTTCGATTTTGAATAATTATCAATTTTGCAATGATAGCAAAGATAGTTCAGAGTGGTCCCGTGTAACTTTCACCCACTCTCCCCGAGTGATCACATCTTACATAATTATGGTCCTGTATCAAAATCAGGAAATTGACATTGGTGCAATGCACGTGTATAGTTCTATGCTGTTTTATTACACATAGATGCATCAGGATCCAGAACTACTTCAGATCTCTCTCAGAGTAATCCCTTTATATTAATTATCATATTCCACCCACCCCACAGTCCCTAGCCCCATGGTAACCGCTAATCTGTTTTCTAATCTATAATTTTGTCATTTTGAGAATGCTATCTGAGTGGTATTATATGAGTCATAGAGACTGGCTTTTCAAAATTCAGCATAATGCCCTTGAAGTCCATCCAAGTCGCCGTGTGTGTGGATAGTTCATTCCTTTTTATTGCTGAGTAGTGTTCCCTGGTATGGATCTGCCACCGTTTATCTATTGAAGGACATTTTGAGTGTTTCCAGTTTCTGGCTTACGAATTATCTTTGCTCTTTTTTTTTTTTTTTAATTTTTTTCCTCTTGGCTGCTCCTTTCTAGCTGGTCTTTTCAGAAAAAGAACATCTTTTGGTGCTTTTGCCTAATTAAGGCTTAGATTTAGCCCAGAGAGAATGGCAATGTAGAAAACCTGTTTTCTTTTTAGAAACAGCCTTGCTTTTTGGCATCTGGACTTACACTTCCTGTTCTAATTCTTGTTTGTCAGTAAATGCCCTGCCTGTCTTGTTTGTCAGTGAATATGGAAGATTTGACCTTCACAGAAGTGTTCCAACATAAATTTCGTTCACAAACAAAAATCAGGTTTAGTTATTTTAAATTAGGATGTTAATTTCAAATGACTACATTGTTATAAGAGCTTTGGTGCCTGTTCAGGAAAGACTTCAAGGTATTTCTGGCAAAGTGCATTGAAACACGTGGCCTTTAGAACTCAGGACTCGAGGGAAACAGGACAAGCTGAGTTTTAGCTGTTTGACTTGAAGGCTGGGTCACCAAGGGGCCCCTGCTAAAGAAAAAAATTCACAGGTTCATTTTCCAGATGAGTTTAAGGTTCAGTATTGTGTTAGCCTTGCGTGTGTTTGAGAGGGAACTCCTGAGCACTGGCTGGGCTGGTTTTAGCTTGGTTCTAGTAACTGAGTGGAGTTGC
>CM052440.1:98937981-98969482 GCA_028533085.1 Varecia variegata | reverse complement strand
ACAGGGGGAGAGAAGGAAACACGGAATTGAATGAGAGCATTACTGGCAAAAACAAAATGGCGCAGGCCTTTTCACATTCTTCCAATTGAAGTTATGTTTTTATTGAGGCTTTCTGTGTCGGCACCAGTAAACAAAGCTCTCACTTTGAGGCCCCACGCAGGTCCTCTCAGTTGAAGCACCTTGGGAAATTCCACTGAATTGAAAAGATTCTGAACTCTATTTTTCCTTTTGTCCTGTATTTGCAAGGCTGGCCCTCCTTCCTTCTTTCTTCTCTCCTTCCCTTTTTTCTCACCATTTTTTCCAGCTGGGTCTAGGACCTATTAGATGCCTAGGGAGTTACAAAGAAATGATGACCAAGGACAAACTCTTCAAGAAGTGCAGAGGGAAAAGTCGGGTGCCTGTTCCATTCATACCACTCTGTAACGAACAGCCCTAGGAGTGGGGTGCTTAGCTCTGGGTTCCCAAGGAATGATTCAGCTTCCCTGAGGGCAGAAGGAATCTGTCCCAGGTTTCAGAGTTACCAGTGTAATTAATCACAACGTGTTTTTAGGCCCCTGGCTATGTGCTCTTCAAATTGAGTCAGTAACCTCCAGCCCTTAAGCTTAAAGTTTAGGGGATCCCCCACCCCTCCCTGCTGCTTCGCTTTCATGGGGTCCCCTCTTGGATGAACTCTGTGGTGCTGAGAAGTTCTGAGTGGTGATAGAATGCTGCTCCACACTTACTCCATTTTTCGAGAAAAACATTACCATTTTCTCTTCATATGGAACGACTGCGGTGCCTTTGTGAGGTGGAGCCGAGCTATCCAGAGACCCTTTCCCATTTCATCCACCATTTTACATACATGGCAGGACAGGTGCTCTGGTCTCCAGTGCATAACTGGGGACAGAGTACCTGGAGGGCAGGTGGCCTTAAATAATTTTAGAGCTGCTTAACACCAGCACTAGGATAGGAATTCAGGAGTCCTGACTCCCGGGTCTGCGCCTCTAGCCCTAGTCCATACTGAGGGCAATTTGTCCCTCTGAAGATTATCTTCATGAACGTGTTCATTCCCCCGGGACTTAAAAGTTGTCATGAATTCCAGAACTACCAGGCATGAGCACAGCACTGGTAGCTGTGCGCGCGTGCATGTGTGTGTGTGTGTGTGTGCACGCGCGTGTGTGTGCACATGCTTGGGACCTCAACCCTGTAGAGACTTAGCCCTCCCTGTCTGTTGCAGGTCGCAGGTGGGAACATATTCCCCACTCTTCTTGTCCTGCAGGTGACATGTGTCCCTTGAGTAAATCCCTGGGCTGTCCATCCTCTCCCTCACTTCGCTGGGAGAAGCAACTGAACATGAGTGCCTCACTTGTTCCTCCCTCTGTTTGGACTAGACTGGAGAAGCCAACATTCTCTGCCCCTCTAAGCCTTAAGTTTTAAGGAGCAGATCCCCACGTGGCAGTTTTCTGTCTGCCAGTGCTCCCTGGCATGGGCTGGTGACTTCAGTTCAGTGGTACAGTATTTTTTTTTATTTTTATTTTTTATTTCAGCATATTATGGGGGTGCAAAAGTTTAGGTTACGTATATTACCCTTGGCTCCCCCACCCTCCGTCAGAGCTTCAAGCTTGTCCATCCCCTAGACAGTGTGCATCACACTCATTATGTATGTATACACCCATCCCCTCCCACCCACATCTGCCCGACACCTGATTAATGTTATACCTAAATGTGCTCTTAGGTCATGATCAGTGAAACCAATTTGATGGTGAGTACATGTGGTGCTTATTTTTCCATTCTTGGGATACTTCACTTAGTAGAATGGGTTCCAGCTCTATCCAGGAAAATACAAGAGGTGCTATATCACCATTGTTTCTTACAGCTGAGTAGTACTCCATGGTATACATATGCCACATTTTATTAATCCGCTCATGCATTGATGGGCACTTGGGTTGTTTCCACAGTGGTACAGTATTGACAAGCCCAAGGCCTTGAAGTCACACCCTCCAACCAAGACTTCATCAGTTGAATGATATTTCCCTCTCAATCTGTCTGATTACTATGCTTCTTAGTGGGTTCAGAACTCGAGCAGGGAAGAGGGGTCCTATTTATTGTGTACCCTAAAAACTCAGCATCAGAGAGGGCTCCCCTGGTTTCCCCTGGGAAACCTCAACTTCAACAGTTTCCCGTTGTGGATAAAGATTTACTTTTAGCAGGTAACCAAGGATTTGGGGAGGGGGGCAGTTTGGAATGGGAATGCAGGTGAGCTTATCTACGGGGCTAACTGGGCAAGGGAGTCCTGTCTCCAGTTTGATGACCAAGGGACGATCCTGACTCACCTGGGACTTATTGGGGCCTTCCCAAAAAATCACCTACTCATCAGGGGACAGTCAAAGTAGTCACGGAACAAACACATTTCCTGCCAAGGCTCCTTCCTGTTCCCACAAACTTTCAGGTTTGAGTAACCGTGTGAGCAAGGGGGACCCAATAGTTACTAGAATGATACCCTTCTGTGTACTGAAGTTCAGTTCATTATATGACCTCTTCAGCCAAAAGTAACTGCTCTTCTCCAAACTGCTACACCCGGTGCCTAGAACTTGCGTCTGAGACATATAATTCCTGACTGGTTTCATTATTTGCTTAGTAGTTGTGGTGGTTGCTCTTGCTCTTTGTATATTTTATCTCAAATCCAAAAGATTTTAAGTTTATTATGTCTAAGGACCATGTCTTACACTTCCTTGTATTTTCCCCTACCCTCCAAGAGTCCTGCATGGAATTCACTTGTATTTGGTAGTGTGGAAATAAACGAAGACCAGTGAGATAAGAACAAGCAAAGGCTGTTTATTCAGAGCTTGTTCTAGCAAAGGCGTTAGCTACTATCACTTGTGTTTTGGCAGAGACTTAAAGGCAGGCAGAAGAGTGGGAAAGCTTTGTAGTGGGGAAAAAAAGGACAGGCTCCAGCTGTGAGCTGATGGGAGGCTGTTGGTGTGGGGAGCTGGAGGCAGCTAACTAGGAGTGGGGCATTCTAGGGGTCGGTTAGGGCGCATGCCTGGCTTTCCCTGGTTGGTCTTAAGTTGGAAGCGGGGACAAAAATTAGGGAAGCTGTTAGCTGTTAATCAAGTTCTGGCCATTTGAGGCTGATTGTCTGGCTTCCCAGATTGTTGGTAGAGAAAGTGGTTTGACTTCCTACAGGTCTGGCTTAGGACAGCAGACTGGCCTCCTGGACTGTGTGCTCTCAACAGTGGGTTGATTTCCTGGGCTTGTTGCTGCAGATTGTAGGTCAGAGTTTTATTTTTATATATGGCTTGGTCATTATCCATTTGTATATCCAGTTTCTCAGCAGCCATCAATAAATACGGCCTGATTAACCAATGGATTGCTTTGGCTCTGGGTTGAAGCATGTCCTTTCAATAGTGGTCTTGTCTCGGATTTTAGGCACTCAGAAAGAGGTGTCTTTGAATTGTTTGTTGAGAGGGTGGGAGTTTTATTACAATGTCTATCACATCTTTCAGTAAAAAATGAATAGCAACTGATGTTTCCCCCCTCTAGAGGTCTTTGTAAAATACCCTCTTTCCTCATTGCCATGTTCTTGCATAAATTTTGGGGTGAGTCAATGTCTTCTAGAATCTCCTCAAATCACACGACTTTCCACTTCTTATATTGAAAATATTTCAATTTTTACAAACTGTTTATTTGACAAATATTAATATTTTCCATTTTGACTTTTGTAACACAATCTTAGGAAGCACAGGGAGAAGGAAACTTACCACATTTTTGCTTTTCTTCTTCATCACAGCCTTGGAGTCTAAAATGCCAGTGAAGAAAAGAGGAGTCATGGCCACCAGTGTTTCAGGCTAACATGGCTTTCGTTCAAGACCCTCATTTTCTAGACAAGGAGATGGAGGCCCAGAGATTTGTCCAAGATCACGCTGGTAAGCGATAAGCTGAGACAACAGAGGAAGTCGCCACGGAAAACAGGTAGAGGGTTACTCTCCCGCTCTGATCTGCAGAATCTTTGCGCAACATGTTGCGGTGAGAGGGTGGAAGACGAATAGAGGTTTCGTATGGTTTTTAAAAATCGGAAAAAGGTCAAGTTCCTGTAAGTGGAGGCTTTGAAAAGTATTATTTTAGAAGCCATGGAGAAGGAGAACGGGTGGCGGGAAGCTCACCGGGTTTACTGCAATGTGTGACGTGCTGTGTTAGTTTGCTCGGGCTGCCTTTGCAAAGCAACACAAACTGGGTGGCTCAGAACAGCAGATAGTTACTTTCTCACACTTCTGGAGGCTTGAGGTCTGAAATCATGGTGTCAGCAGGGCCATGCTCCCTCTGAAACCTGTAGGGGAGAGTCTTTGCTTGCCTGTTCTAGCTTCTGGTGTTGGCCGACAGTCCTTGGATTGCAGATGCGTTATTCCAATCTCTGCCTCTGTTGTCCCATTGCGTTCTTCCTGTGGGTCTCTGTCGTGGTGTTTGAATTTTCCTCTTCCTATACAGACTCCAGTCATATTGGATTGAGGGTTCATCCTACTCCAGTATGACCTTATCTTAACTGATTACATCTGTAATGATCTTATTTCCAAATAAGGTCAGATTCTAAGGTATTGGGGGTTAGGACATCAACTTATCTTTTTGGGAGACACAGTTCAGTCCACACCATGTGTCATCATGCAGAGCTATATCCCCTTCATGGGACCCTGCAGTCATGAGCTGCACCTCCCCGATGCTGCCAGCACATGGCTCATGACTAAACAAACGGTGTTTTTCCAAGACAGAACCCTGGTGACTCGAGGTGCTGCAAACAGGCAGCACAGAAGGGTGATTAATAAGAAATTGTCATTTAAAATAAAGCCACCCAGTTCCTTTGTAAATATGTGTCATGGGGTATTTGGAAGCATCATACCCAACCCACTGCTGCACGTTGGTGGAGCTGTGAAGTAAATCACACAGTCATGTCTCTTTGGGGGAGCCTTTTATTCACAATTCCCCCCGTGCCTGGCTGCCCGGGGGAGTGTGCTCAGCCGCCTCCACTTCGGCATTTGACCTTGCCTGTTTCTGCAGTTCGTGCCGTCCTGACGTTCTTTGCATCAGCTCTGTCACCTCTGTGAGTCATCTCCCACCACTTTTCTCTTTTTACTCTTTCAGGAAGTGATGTTTTTGCTCAGGTAAAAGAGTCGTAGGAAGAGTGTTCTGCTTGTTTGATGATTCATTCCTTTGCTTTTTGCCATTTCTAAATGTTAGGGGGAGAAAACGCTCTCGTTTAGGGCTTTAATGAATGGGCAGGGTCGCTGCGGTGAGGGAATGCAGTCATAAACCACGGGCAGCTTCGAGCAGGAGGAGCCTGGTGTCTCAGTCTTTCCGACCTTTCGGAGAGTGGTGTCATGATTCTCACGGCCACTGGGACTCGTGAGGCTGACTGCTTTCTAATGACGTGACCACCGTTCCACTGCCTTCGTGCTTGGTTGTGAGTGAATCACCCAAGATGCGTGCCTCGTGGGCATCCCACTCCCTGATCCGTGGATCCAGGCCACGGGCTCCAAGTGCATTGAGATAGATCTGAGCCTACTCAGCTGAATGAGCCCCGCACAGGGCGTGAAGGGCTGAACTGTGTCCTGTCCCCCAAACTCACCTGTTGAAGTCCTAACCCCCAGGACCTCAGAACTTGACTGATAGGGCCTTTAAAGAGGCAATTAAGTTAAAATGAAGTCATGATGGTGGGCCCTAGTCTAGTCTGACCGGTGTTCTCATAAGAAGAAATCTGGACACGGACACACACAGAGGGAAGACCACGTGAAGACACAGAGAAAATGACCCTCTACAAGCCAAGGAGAGGCCTCAGAAGAAACCAACCCTGCTGACAACTTGATCTTGGATTTCTGTCCTCCAGAAGGGTGAGGGAATCAATTCCTGCCGTTTAAACCATTCCATTTGTGGTATTTGTTATGGCAGCACTAATACAGAGGGAGTCAAGTTCAAACATGTGCCCTGAGCCTTTAAAAGGCACCACATCCACCAGCGGAGCCCCAGGGCCAGGCCCCCTCCTCCGCCCCCACCAGGTCTTGACTCCTGGTCCAGTCCTTACTCTACCTCCTGATGTGACATTGCGTTTGCTAGGGAAAAGATCACACTAACCTACTTCATTTAGGAATGCAACTGAATTGGCATCTCAATGGTGGTGTGGATTCTTGTGCCATTTTCTGCAACACGGAAGGAGAATTTTCTAAGCTAAGTTTTTTTTTTAGCTGCAAAGATGACAAATGTTATCAATGATATCCAACCAGAGTATATTTTCATCCCTTTTCATCCTGTCACGATAAGCCAGAAGCATTTGTTGCCAGAAATGGAAAACAGCTTGCTCATCAGCCAGATGATCGCAGTGTTCAGAAGTTCCACTCATTTGCCATGTGTGAAAAGTTAAGGATTGAAAACAGACAGGCTTGCGCTGCTTCCACCGTGAGCTCTGTGAAGCAAGGGAAAGAGAGATTTGGCTAGTAGAAGGGTATAGCAAGATGCTTTTGACGGCAAACTGAACGGGGTCTTTTCACATCACTCTGAGGTGGGACCCCCCAGGTTGGTTTGGAAGTGGATATGACTATTCACCAGTTGAGTGGAAGGTTGACCCTGAAGTTATCAACCCCTGGAGGACAGCTTTGTGTTCTAGAACAAATCCCAGGGTCCTACACAAACATGGCTCTTGGGACTTCTCTGTTATCTGACGCCAGATTTCCTAGGCATTTTTATTATACTTCATCTTCCTGATTATGTTGAGTTGGCTCTCTCTGTGAGTTCTTAGTAGAAGGCAGAGGTGTACAGTGGTCCGGGCCTTCGTTAGAAACTGTGAGATTTCAGATAACAGCTCGAATTATTCTGCTGTTTTCTACTCATGGGAGGAAATAAGGGATATTTGTTGAATTTTTGTGAGATTAAGTTACCTAGTTATCATCCCATTATTATGTTATAAGTTTTGGTGTTTGCAAAGTGATTTCTTATCATTTTTATTAGTTTCTCTTTGTACTTACTTACGGGACTTTTTGACAAAAGAGAGAGCCATTTTAAGAAATAGAAATGCAGGCGTAAAGAGGTCAAGTGATTAATTCAAGATTGCCCAACAAAACAAAATGGAAAAAAAAAATACCTGAAGAAAAATCGAGATTCACACTCTGGGCTGTCATGACCATTCCGAGGGTCTCTGGAAGCTCATATACACACATGACGTTTTATCCATGTTGTTAGAGGTCATCTGCAGTTCAGCATTTAGATTCCCTTCTGTATCCGATCTGCAAGGTCCTGGAAGTTAACATCAACTCAGGGCCTTGTCTACCTAAGAGAGGCAAAACAAAACAAATACAACAAAAACCCACCGGCCCTAATTCTTCTTTGTTAAGGCCAGCTCAAAATAAGGAGAAATAAGCAAGTCACAGGAAGACAATGCTTCATTGAGTTTCACTTCCTCTCTGTAAATTCAGGCCTGCCAATCTGTCTTAAGGGTGGATGATTTTAGCAGCAGGGAGTTCTAGCTGGATGGAGGCGAGCCAACGTAAGGGAGGAGGGAGGAGAAGAGAGACAAACTTTCAGGTGCCCAGAAAACACGCTGCGCTCGGTCCACTTCCTCTGTCCTCGCTCAGGTCAGCCCGGTCGTGCCCACCCGCCCCGGCCTTTCTCTGGGGCTCAGGTTTTGAGTTGCGCGCACGCTCAGCGGTAGGCCACAGCTCTTCTTCAGATGAAAGGACAACTCAGAAGGTACCTATTACATGTCTGTGAGCAGAGAAACAAAGGCCCGGCTGCTGACACCCTCCCACTAACTTGGGTTTTAATGGTAGGTTTAATTTCCTCACGCTAGCTGAAAGAAAGGGAAAAAACTAAGCGGAAAGAGCCAGGGTGTGGGTAGCGGCTGCAGCGGGGAAACGACAGCTGTTGTATTCATGGTTAATCAGGTGTGTCTGTCTTTGTGTCGCATCTGTCTGCTACTGTTGCGGGGCCACATGTGAAAGGGAACGGAGGGGAAGAGGCCATTCATGTTCAAAGCCAGGAGCCCTGACCTCTGCTTCGTTCTCCTCGGGGTAGGAGAGCTTGTCTATTTAACTTTCCCTATTATAGGAAGCTGTAATTCTACTCTATTAGCCCACCCTAACCATTTTGGCTTGACAATCGCAAGCTGCATCCAGAAGGCCATAAATCTGCCCGGAGAAGGAGGCCTCCTCCCTCCTTTCCCTTTGGGATTCTGTTTGATTTGTCAAATGAGAGAAAACCGGGAAGAGACAGAAAAATAAGAACTCAGGGTATCTCGGTTCACCTTCCATCTTAAATGGGCCTACACACTGAGCCTGGGGGCTGTGAGGCCTCCCTGCACCACGCCCAGAGCACCCGTGCGCCTCCAGACCTGTCTGTCTCCCGAGTCCCACACGCACGGTGTTTGCGTCAGAACTTAGTCATCTCCCTGGCACCAAATCCTCCTCCCGCATCCCTGCACCCCCGCCTCCCTCTCTGCCCACGTGCAGAGGGACCACGGTAGAGGAGGGGGAAGCTTCTGGCTTCTGCTGGAGCCAGGCCTGTGTTCTAGATATTGCTGGCCCAGGCCTGCCAGACACGACTCCTCTCTGGCACATGTAGAAACAGCCAAAATGGAAACAACCCCCGCTCCCCACCTCCCCGTGCACCAGATTGCACTAAAGCTTCGTGTCTAAGAGTTCAAAGGGCTTCTCCACTAGAGGCTCACGCTGACCCCCTCCTACCAGGGGCTTCAGAGTCTCCAGCACACTCCTTTCAGGATCCTTTGCTCCAAGATCTTGCTTTGGGGCTAGCCCTTGTGTTTCTTGGAATCAAGGTATTCATCAGCATTTGCAAGACCACGGAGCTTGGGCCGCAACGTTGGCTTTCCTGCAGAATCGGCCACCATAGACTTACTACAGGTTGAAAAGAGCTTGCCATCTGCAAGTCTATTTTGGTTGGAGCCACCTCTCCAAAACAGGCACGCACTTTCACCACATCATGTTAATTCTTCTCATGCTGAGGCCGGAGTCAGGCTTTTGGGATGTGTGTGCACTTTTGCATGTATATACCTTTTAAAAATCAAAACAGTTACTTTCTCAGGGCGTGGATTGTCACCGGCACAGCTGAGTTTCCTCTGTCTCTGAGCCTGTGCTGATTGCCTTGGCTGCATTTTTGACCCGCAGCTTTGGGGTCAGGAAGCTTTTGTTTCCCCGACGCATGCGGAAGGACGTTGGAATACTATCCCGCTTCCCTGTCACTGCTTTCCTCTCTCTGCTACCCCTTGGACCTCCAAATTTCCATGATGTCAGTAGGCATAGATTATGCTCTTCATGGAAGCCTAGCACCCTGCCAGGCTCCGGGAGGCCTTTGATAATTTGTCATTTTGTGAGAGGCCCTGAGGATTGTATGAATAATGCAAGAAATAACAAAACAGGACTGAAAATGAAGTCTAAATTGCATACAGAAAAGCATACAAATCCTAAGTGTAAAGCTCTATGAATAATTACCAACTGAATGCACTCAGGTAACCATCTCCCAGATGAAGAAATGGAACATTATTGCAGCAGGAAGCTTCTTTAAGTTCTACCTATGTGGGTACCTTGTTACATATAAAACTAATCTCCTAAACATGATTGGGACTTGGCTTTAGTTCTTAATTATGTGGCTGTGGAAGTTTGGAGACGGAAAATTTCCCATTGACTGAAAGGGATTTGCCCATGGCAGGATTTGAGTGTGACCTGGGTTGGCCTCCTGCAGTTGAACTTTAGAGGACCTAGGTGGGCTGTACGTGTGATGTTCTTGGCTCCAGGGAGGAACATACAACAAGATTCTGGCATACTTTTTTTTATTGTGGGAAAATACACATAACACGAAATTGATCACCCTCACCATTAAGTTTACAGCTCAATAGTGTTAAGTGCATTCACATTCTTGTGCAACCATCACCACCATCCATCTCCAGAATGCTTTTCATCTTACAAATTTGAAACTCTATACCCATTAAACAATCCTCTATTTCCACTCCCAGCCCCTGGTACCCACTGTTCTACTTTCTGTCTCTGTGAATTTGACTATACTAGGTACCGCCTATAAGTAGAATCATGCAATATTAGTCTTTTTGTGACTGGCTTATTTCACTTAGCATAGTGTCCTTGAGGTTCATCCATGTTGTAGTATGTGTCAGAATTTCCTTCGTTTTTAAGGTTGAATAATATTCCATTGTATGCACAGATTACATTTGGTTTATTCATTCATGCATCAATGGACACTTGAGTTGCTTCCACCTTTTGGTTGTTGTGAATAATGCTGTTATAAACATGGCTATACAAATATCTCTT
The DNA here is from genome assembly GCA_028533085.1 of Varecia variegata. Taxonomy (NCBI): domain Eukaryota; kingdom Metazoa; phylum Chordata; class Mammalia; order Primates; family Lemuridae; genus Varecia; species Varecia variegata. The sequence continues at coordinate 98,959,187 of CM052440.1, read as the reverse complement.
TGAGACTCTGCTTTCGATTCTTTCAGGAATATACCCAGAAGTGGAATCGTTGGATCATATGGTAATTTAATGTTTAACTTTTGAGGATTTGCCTTATTCACCATAGCAGCTCACCATTCTGGAATCTTTTCACCTGGACCACTTCCTCCTGACCAGCCTCCGGGGTGACATTAGAGGGACCTCACATATGGATGGAGGTGGTGGTGATTGTTAGGATAGTGGTGTGGACGCTCTATGTGCCTGTCTTTGGGAATCGAGAGCAAATGAAGCAGGATGGAGCAGCAACAGGGCAATCCATGGTGGAAACTTGGAGAGTCCAGTGAATAAAGGGGGAGTAATTTATTTTACACAAAGATAAATGATTTCCTCCCTAAATTGCTGGAGAATGAGGACAAGGGGGTTCTTGATAATTGGGTATTCAGAGGCCTAAACCTTGTTCAGTGTGTCACCTCCAGAATTTTGGGGGGACTTTTGGTGTAACTATTGGAATATTTATACAACAAATGGTGAAACTTTTAAATAGATTACCTAAAGAAGAAAGTGAAGGAGGAGGAGGAGGAGGAGCAGGAGGAGGAGGAGGAGGAGGAGGGAATGACAGCCAATAAAACAACTGTGGAAGACACACACTTTTTGCCTGATAGGGATAGTTTGAATACAAAAGTTATCCTTGGACCCATGGGGGTGTGGTGGTGTGGGTATGCCATAAGTATGACTCCTAATGCCATAAATACCCCGGTGTGGAATATTCAGGGGCTTCTTCAAGCAATTTGAAGCATTTCTGTTTTCTAAATCTTGACGCTTTATTGCTAGAGACAAGCTAGCATTAATATCCATTGGAAATATTAATTGTGTAGGTCACCGGGGTGAGGACTTTTAGGATAACGAAAAGAGGAACATATTATTATTTCTAAAAGAATAGCTATATCTTCCCGATCCCTTTGGCGTTCTCCTATTTCATCATGGAAAAAGACTTCAGTGAAATTACATATTTTTTCTTAAATCTAAAAGTTATGTATGAGTTCCACCCAAAGTGTATAAAGGAAAAAAATAAATGCCCTACTCCAAAGGGTAACCATGATTTAATGGTTAATTTTATTTTCTTCCAAAATGTTCTATATACATTAAGCAATACACACACACACACACACACACACACACACAAGTTCTTGAGGTAATACAGTTTAGTTTTTACTACTTACAACCCAAACACCACCAATTATACAAGCATACACACACTACCTGTACCCAACTCTTTACCATTATAAACTACTTTCACATATTGTTGAACCTCATCAAAACTACAGTTAGTATTATTCTTACTTAACAGAAAAGAGAGGCTGGAGAGATTAAGACACTTGTATAAGTTTATACGACATGTTGCAAATGGAGCTGGGACAAGAATCCAGGCCTTTGCAGTAACTCTAGGTCCGCCAGTCTGTCTCCTCCACCTCCACCGTGGGACTTATAGTGAGCACTGGAGGCCAGAGAGGACATTGCAGAAAGACTTAAAGGAACCACTGACTCTCCACCATCATAAAACCTACTAATCTTGATCTGTCCATGGTGTCAATTCATAAAACCCTTTGTCTTATACTTGGAAGCACACTGAACTCTCTAATAAATAAAATAAGAATTGAGGTTATTGGAATAGGCATAACTTCAGTAGAATCGTAGAGAAGACAACTGTTAGCCTGAAACAGAATTTTAGTATTCATGGGGGTGTTGGCACCAGCTTATTCATAAAGTTGTTTTGATAATGTATGTGCCTTGAACTTCTATCTAGGGGTTTATAAGAAGTAAAACGGACTAGTCTTCTCGCTCCACTGAGTTGCAGATTCTGGTTTAGGGCAAATGGCAAGAGGTCTTCATCTGCTTCCTTACTCTAGAGCAATGATGGTTTTTTGTTTTTTTTTTTTATCTTTTCTGCTGAGTTTATTTTTTTCAAGCACTTAAGTTAATTAAGAACCATTTACCTAAAGACATGTTCTCTTCTTTATCAAGTACATACTGAGAACATGGCCCTAGATGTTATGTAGTGAGAGAAATGTCTCTGTGATTTTGGAGGTGAAGTCTTTTAATTTTTTTTTTTTATCTCAAAATAGCTGTACAGAGAATTGTTGATGGTTCATGTTTTATTTCCTTTTGTTATAAAATTTTCATAGTTTGCAAAAATAAAAGTTATGAGCTGTGTGCCCTTTATTTGCTACTCCCAGTGAGAAAGGCTAAGTGAGAGGAAGAAGGTTCAGAGACGGTCACCGTTGGTGGACGAAGAGGCTGCTCGTAACCGGTGGATAGGAGGAGGGAGGAAACAGATCCCTTCAGTACTGTACTGAGTAGGATTAGATTCAGCTTTATAGGAGACAGAAACACCTTATACAAGTGGCCTAAAAAAGATAAAAGTTAACCTGTCTCTCGCATAAGAGAAGTTTGGAGTTGCAGTACAAGGCTGGTATGGTTCCTCCAGGAGGTTTTCAGATACTCTGTTTCCTTTGAGTTCATCAGTCTGTCCTTCTTAGGTTGTAGCTTTTGTCTTTATGGACTTCATGGTCCAAGGCGGCTTCTAGAGCTCCAGCGTCCTGTCTGTGTTTCTTTTACAGAGTAGGAACTTCCTAGAAATTCCACACAATACTTCTGCTTATGTTGTATGTCTAGAGCCTAGTCATATTTAGCTGCAAGCTAGGCTGGGAAATAATAGTATTTCTTATGGATGGCAATAAGCTGGAATAAAAACTGAGGTTCTGTTATTGAAAAGGGGGGAAATGGATATTGAGAGGGAAAAGCATTCTTTGACAAAGTCCACCCATTTTACCACCTGACACCCATGTGTACTGTCCTCCTACTTTTCTGCTGCATGGATTGTGACGGTAGGGGCTGCAGCTTCAGAGCCATCTTGGACCAAGAGGTTAACCTGGAAAGAAAGCCACACAATGGAGCAGTAAGATGCGAGGGACATGAGTCCCTGGCCCCGTGGGGCTGTGGATAGACTACCTCCAGGTTTCTGTGTGAGAGAAATGCATATATCTATTTTAATTAAATCATTTCGTTAGTGTTTTGATGGTTGCCGCTGAGGATACAAGCATAATAGCATTCTTTTAAAGATTGTATCTTACTCTGCCTGCCAGAGCAAGTGGACTGATCACCCGCCCATCTGTCCTGGCCTACCATGTGTCATAAGGTATACAAAGGTGGCTAAGAAGTAAATCGTACCTATAAGAGCTCTCATTCTACTAAGGGACAAATAAATGACTGCAAGAAGACTCCGGCTGCTTTAATAGAAATCTGTATAAAACAGAGTGGAGCCCAGAGATACTTGCCATATTCTCTGCTGCCATCTTTAGACTGGGGGGAAAAAAACAAAAAATAAAAACAGAAGCAAAACTTAGGAGTAAATTTGGGATGTAGACCGTAGCATTTTTTCATGTTAATCACCTATAATTATTTCTTGGATATACAACATTTGGGTGTTGTTTTCTGTTTATATGATGTTATCGGATTAAACACTAATTTTCTCTTGAGACTCTTTCAATAAGATTAGAGCAGAATATTTTTACATAAAGCTAGATTGGCTACTTACAGTCATGTTCAAGAGGTTGTGAGTGTTTCAGGTGCGAAGAAATGTACTTTTCATGTTAAGCCTTAGAGTAAGCGGAACCCTTATTTACTTGTTATTATTGGCATGACAACAATCATCATAGCATCTGTGTGTTCCAAACAGTTCTTATATTATTAAATTTTTCATAGCAACTGCTACTTTACAGATGAGGAAACTGCAGCTCTTAGAGTCTAGGTAACTTGCTCAAGGTCATGTCGCTGGAAAACAGTGGCGTAAGAATTTGAATTTAGATCTGGGCTCATTTTTGAATTCCATTCATGTGTTGATAATAACTTTGCTATGGAGACTTAGCCATGAAAGCAGAAGTGGAAGATTGGGGGAAGCTGAAGTGGAAAAAGGTGAAGCTTTTTTGAAGTTTTCCTGCTCAGCCAGGAAAACATTGCTGCAGTTATCAGGTAATTGAAGTGTCAACGTGACGCTGTCAGAAAGGCTGGATGAATTTGTTCCTGTTGGCCTATATTTGGCTGCTAAGTGAGCTGCACAATTGCAGTTTCCAGGTTAAGAAACTCTCTGGCAGTCGTGGGAGTTCCTCTTTAGAAGCAACTCTGCTAACATGCAAAATCAATGTCACTGAAGTTTTTGCTTATGTTACTGCCTCCGACACTGTTTGATCCTTACATAAAAGAGACATTTGTCATTTGACAGGACTAAGACTGGGAAAGGTTGTGGAGGCTTCCCCCAGCTGTGTTGCACAAACGTCTGCACTCAGCCTGCCTAAATTCCCTTGGTATGTTTTCATTGCCATGTCTGGGTCACCGGGGGGGCCTTGCCCTCTGACTTTGGTGAATTATTGCCCTCATCCTGATGAGTTTGAAGGACGAATCTCAATCATCTTCCCAACTCTGGCAGTGCAGAGAACGCTAGACCACTCGGCTTTGTTTTGGTTCATTTTCTCCTCCTTTCTCTTGTTTCTTGTTCTTCTTCCTGTAAGTGACGACCAGTCCCTGTGTAACTCTCTCCCTGTTTCCTGGTGCCCTGGCCCTTCTCTTCTGGCTGTCACCCAACCACAGAGCTCACACCTTCCAGCACTAGAAAGGTGTGAGTTCTATGGAAAAGCTACCCAATGGTCCTCTAGAATTTCAGCATTTTTACTGCCTGGATGTGACTCAGCTGGTGCCCAGACAATTGGAAAGAAATAGCCCAAGCCCAGAACTGGAGAAACTCCTGTTTTCTCAGTGACCAACTAGGCTTTGGTGTTGTTTAGTGGCTGTACCTTTGATCAATTTTTATTTTCAATTCTGGGACATGCTTTTTCTAGAGATCAGTGTCTTTCACTTAGGGGAGCTTAGCTGACAGATAACTTGTACAGATCCTAGTGGTCTTGTCTCAGGTTACAGGCACTGACAAAGCAGTGTCTTTTAATTGTTTGTTGAGAAGGTGGGAGTTTTGTTACAATGTCTATCACATCTTTCAGTAAAAAATGAATAGTGATTGTTTTTTTTTTCCTCTCTAGAGCTCTTTGTAAAATGCTTTCTTTCCTCATTGCCATAGATGTGTTTTTGCATAAATCTCAGGGTGAGCCCATGTCTTCCAGAACCTCCTCAAATCACATGACTTTCCCCTCCTTGTATTGAAAATATTTCAACTTTTACATAGCATTTTAAACAATATCCCATTAAAGAGGAAATGGATGTTCATTTCTAGGGACTTAGAAAGTATACAAAACCACAAAGAATAAAAATTAAAATCATCCATAATGATAATAAAGTTGTATCCTATTTCCTTTGTTTAGAGAGTGAGAGTGCCTTTGTTGGGTAATCATATACTTGTTATTGTCAGTGGAGATTGTGGGATTTGGCAAGCATGTTTTGAGAAAGAGAGGTGTTTTTTTTTTTTTTTTTTTTTTTTAGACAGCGTCTCTTTCTGTTGCCCGGGCTAGAGTGCCCTGGCATCAGCCTAGCTCACAGCAACCTCAAACTCCTGGGCTCAAGCGATCCTTCTGCCTCAGCCTCTCTCCCCTGGGACTACAGGCATGCACCACCATGCCTGGCTAATTTTTTCTATATATTTTTAGTTGTCCAGCTAATTTCTTTCTATTTTTAGTAGAGACGGGGTCTTGCTCTTGCTCAAGCTGGTCTCGAACTCCTGATCTCGAATAATCCTCCCGCCTCAGCCTCCCACAGTGCTAGGATTACAGGTGTGAGCCACCGCGCCCGGCCGAGAGAGATGTTTTGATACCCTATAAAGTTCTTGGATCTTCTGAGTCAGTTAACACCAGCATTTATCCTATTTGCTCAGTGGTTAGACATTAACAACCTGAGTGGTAGGCATTCTAGGTTGCATCTAAGAAATCAATGTTCTCAGCCATGGTGTCCCCACTGGATACAAAAAGGAATTTTTAGCTAATAATAGTTAAAGTAACACAGTTCTAAATAATTTACTTTGATTTAAAATTATAATATATTCCAGAGTGAGTAATAATGCTGTCTTCGATTCTCACATTCTGATACACCTTCTTGAGTGGGAGAGGAAGGGGTGAGTATGCACCTGGCCCACAGCAGGCCTGTGGGGCCATATTGGTGTGAACATCATCTGGGTTGTTTGTTGGGTCAGAAGAGACACCGGGGTCTGCTGTGGGAGGTCACGCCTCCACTACTCAGGCCTTCCTTCAGAGGATGTGGTTAGCTTCCATTAGAGAAAGACCTGCTGAACCTCTCTAGTGAGTGGTAATTAGGAAAGAAGGTGGCAGTAGAATGCAGAATGAGGGGGTCTGTACTTTAATCCCACCATAATAAACTGGGTTTCTGAAGTTGAGATTCAGTTGAGATTATTATTATGTATGTAAATGGCACATGAAACAAACCACCATAGGTTATATTTAGATACTGGGTATCAATTGAGCCGGTTTTCAGCAGGAAAACAGAGAAAGGCCTCCTGCAGAGAAAATAGCTGAGTGCTGTCCATTTGATACACGGAGCCATTTCTGACAGGAGGCAAAGGCTGGCATTATTCCTCTGGCTTTAGTCACACCGAACAGGAAAGGTCACCCTTGCCATTGCCGGGACTTTCTCTTCGTTGCTCCAGAGCTTTCATTGATTCATTTTCTCCCTCTTTGACTTCTACAGAATCCACTCCTCTGTAGTGGTGTGTGCTTCTTCTTCTTTTTTTTTTTTTTGGTGGAAAATAGCTATGCTGGAACTAGAAAATTCTTTCTTGAAGTGGGCAATTTGTACTTAACTTGAGACCTTTCAGGAACAACCATCCTACCTTTTACGTGAACACAGGAGAAACTCACAGTCCCCCAACTCTCCACTTTGCTGCCTTTTTAAATTGATACACAATAATCGTGCATATTTATGGGGCACGTTTGATATTTGATAATTGTGTAAAATGTGCAACGATCAAATCAGGGTAGTTAGGATATTCATCACCTCACACATTTCTTTGTGTTGGGAACATTCCAAATCTTCTCTTCTACCTATTTTGAAACATACAATAAATTATTGTCAACTATAGTCACCCTGCTGTGCTAGCAGACACTGGAACTTATTCCTTCTATCCAGCTGTATGTTTGTACCCATTAACCAACCTCTCTTCATTCCCCTCCCCTCCCCTTCCAAGCCTCTGGAAACCTCCACTCTACCCTCCACCTTCATGAGATCAACAGACGCCTTTTGTTTCTTCTACAAGGTATGTTTGACCTTCTTTCCATGGGCCCCAGCAGGTATTCTTCTAGTTTGCACTGTCCCTTGCGGCTTGTTTGTTATCCTGGAAGAAGTAAGTTGAAAATCTTGTATTTGGGAATCTATTTCTTATAAAGTATCTATCTTTGCCTAATGATCCAGCTCTGGGCAATTAGGTTAAAGTCATAGCATCGTGGAGAGGGCCAGGAGGAAGGAAGTCACACTCTGAGGGTTGCTCTGTGGGGGAGGCTGTGGACATGGGGAGATGAGCCCAAAGGGCAAGGGAGTGGGAGACGTGGTGAATTGTCTGGAAAGGACAAGCAGAGTTAGCACAGCGTAAGGGCCCTGAGCCCACGGCTGGAAGTTGCAAGGAGCAGAGGCCGTGGGGATTTACTGCCCCCCTGCCCGGGGAGGTAAGTCTGCAGCCAAGCCACTAAGGCCTCGTGGGAACACAGTGGGTCCTTTCGTTCCACATCAGCTCGAGTGGTCTCTTCCCTCCTCTATTGACACTTTCTACCACTACCTTTCCCTTCTCTTGCTCCCAGTCTCATGACTTTTGCTTCCTGTGCCTCCTAGGCCTGTGGCTTCTGCTCCCTGCCTCTTCTTTCAGTGCCTACTTGCAGCTGTCCCCGCTGCTCCCGCCCAGCTTGGGAGAGAAGATCTGATTGGACCCGGCCGGGGAGACCTTCCTCTGTGCAGAGCACGTGTGTCTATGAGTCTGAGCTGAACTGCTCCACACAACGAAGGGAAGACGATTTGACTTTCTGGGGGAAATCCTGCAGAGGCAAAGAGAAAGCCTCCTGCTCACGGAATAGCTGCGGGGAATCTGGGAATGTGCATCACAGATTCTTAGTCTGTGCGTGCTGTAAATCTCTCCTCCCGTTCCCCTCGATAGTGCTTACTAAGTATTTTGTGGGGGTGACATTGAATACAGGAGAGAATCAACAGGATGCAGCCCAGAAACAGTATGTGAAGGGCTGGAGCCCAGAAGGAGAGGGTATTGGGGGAGGACGTAGCTGGAATTGCAGGGGAGACTTGGAACGTTCAGAGCTGTGAGGCATCATCCTTTGTGTTGACGTCACCCAAGTGGCCAAGGGACAGGGAAGTCCTACTTAACCTGTAGATGTCATATAAAAGACAGTGTCTGGTATAAAGTGGAGCCACCAAAGGCACACTTTGAATGGACGTTTGGTCCAAACATGTGGACCAAGGGTGAAATCAGGAGGCCAGTGCGGGGGAAGCAAGATGGCACCCGCACAGTGGACAGACCCACAGAGCCGAGAGGGTTCCAGAGTTGCTGGCACGTGGAGTCGGGGCCTTTTGTATGGGAATGGCCTCACCAGTGGGTGGAAGGGATTGCTTAGTGACACTGCAGTGATTGGGAAAAGGGAAGCAAGAGTGATGGAGAGAGAACCAGACACCCAATTTCAACACATCCAAATTCTCCCTGATGGAGCCGGCTGGGCGATGTGATAAAATGCCTAAGAAAAATGCCCTCTACACCCATTCTCCTGCCTTTCTGTCTTCTAGTTCAGTGTCTCCACTTCCTGGCTGCCTTGGACCCTCTGTGAAAGGTAGATGGACGCTCGGGGAAGGCTTTGTTAACACCCAGCCTTGCTACCTGCCATGAACATGAATGGATGGACACTGGGGACAGAGGCTGCAGAGGGGATGTTTGCTACTGCATTGGTGCTGGCCACCTACCTCCTTCTGGCTGCAATAGGAGTCCTGCAGCTTAAAAACCCTGACTGCTGATTTGGAAATTTACCGCATACGGTGATTGATAATAGAAGCTTTCAGGAACAAATAGAAAAAGAGGGGGAGGGGATGGCAAGCTAGTGCTTGGAAACGGGGGTACATGTTCAGACCCTGAAAACCAGGATGATTAAAGCTCTAACCATTCATCTTCACCTGGGTGGTGTTCTGATGTCCGAATTCTCCATGCCTGTGTCACAGGCAGGGGGACAGAGGCACAGGGGAGGAAAAGAGGCTTGCAAGCTCTCAAGTTCATCTTGGTATCGTTTCCTAAAGGGCTACAGTGACCAGGTCACCTCTGGTGCTTATTTTGAACCAACCGTTGGCAGAAAAGTGAAGCCTGACCATTCACCTAGGCTTGTCTCCTACAGTCATAGCAGCCGCTTGACCATTCCCAGGAAGATGTCGCTGTGGACGCTGGGCCATCCAAACAGCTGAATGAGGGAAGTTTAAAAAAAAAAAAAAAAAGGCAAGACATTCTGTCTGGCAGCAGAAGGCTTTTTTTTTGTTTGTTTGTTTTTTTCTCGTCAGCCTTTGCAGCAGGGTCTCTTCTCTCACTTGGAGTCTTTCGTCCTCTTTGAACAGTTTTCTAGATCCTCAGCTCGGCTCTGTTAGAGATTTTTTTAGGGTCCATGCAGTGGTTCAGATTTTAGTAGAAGTATGTTGGATGGGACCTAGCTTCATTTATGCTGAGCTCAGGCTGAGTGATGCGATCTGTCCTATTCGTGGTTGTCAGAGAAGGAAGGAAGGAGGGATGGAGGGAGGGAGGGAAGGAGGGAAGAGAGGAAGGAGGGAGGGATGAAGCAACCCACAGCCACTATCATGTATAACACATTCAGCAACAGCGTTAGCATACTGGAGGGCATTTATAGTCTGGAATAGTCAGTTCGAAAATTTAGCTGCACGGTAGAAAAGCTTGAGGAACTTTAAAGAAAACACTGATGCCTAAGCCCCATTCCCAGAGATTGCAATTCGGCAGGCCTGGGGTGGAGACCAGCCATCAGCACTCTCAGGTCTCCCCTGGAGACTGCGATGCGCAGCGGAGGTTGAGAATCACTGTCCTAGACGGGTCCCTCCCAGCATCCAGGAACAGCTGTTTGGAATTGACTCTTTGGAAAGTGGAGTTTTTCACATTGTGAAAGTGTTGGGAACTCGCGTGGGCGGAGGCAGCTGAAAGCAGAAGAACAACATGGAGGGTTTTGATACCAAACAAGGTGACTAAAATGTCCTTCACCCCAGCCTGGGGAGGGGGAGTGTTGATTTCACACTGGGGGTTCAGAAAGCAGAGTGCTCATCACACCTGGGGAGAGCAGCCCCAGAGCGCACCCAGCCTCTTTCACTCTGCCGTTGTGTTTTCAGAGCTTTGTGATCTGTGGTTTGGTTTCCCCGAACTGACCTACCCCCTAGGAAGGGAGCGCCCTGTGCAGGCAGCTGGTCTCAGTTCCCGGGCCAGGAATACAGGGGAACCTTATATAACCCTGCAATTGAGCTCTTGGAAAGAAATGCCTGCCTGATGTGAAAATGCTTAATGAGAGGTGAACAATTAGGGAGGATGGGGCTCTGTTCCCAGGCTGACTTGGAGCGGGTGGTGACGGGCGTGTAGGGTCTCGGCGTCATTGTGGAGCTGTGTTCATTCCTGACTCATCTGTGGCTCACGCATGACAGGCACATGCTGATGTCTGAACAGTTCATCCCGAGGCAAGGATTCTGTTTCTATCTCGGTCTTGCCTTGCAAACTCAGTGTTGGTATTTGAGAGGATTTGCTAACAATGGAAGCCTTTTGTGGATCCGTCTTTTCCTTTCTTGTTTCATTTGTGACGGTTATCTGGCGTCTGCTCTAACTCCCCGGCCAGTTATTCGCAAACAAGAGGAGCAGTTCTCCCATCTTAGTCCTCATGCACATAAAAGGTACTCAAGCTTCCCTCTCAGCTTCCCACGGCCTCAGCGTTCTCACCGAGGAGGAGTCTTGACCGCTATTCTATTCCACAGCGTAAGAGCTGGGGCGGGCTTGTTACCCAGACAGGGCTAGAGACTTGGCCCGATTAAGAACCACTTGAGTACTCTGAATAGATGTGTTAATAAAAGGAAAGCCACACTGATCTGAAGTCGTCGTTTATAAACCCATTTCATATAAGATGACACTGTGTCTTCTCCTGCAATTAAGTTGTTCATTTTAGTACAATTCAGGTCTCTTTGCTTTTGGTTCCATACATGCCCGATTTTCTAGGCTCTGGCTATCTTGGACTAATAATATGATAATGGAAATCGCTTCCATTTTTGAAGACTTTATATCAGGCACTGATGTAAGGGCTTTCCTTACGTTGTAACTAATCTTCAGGTAGCATCAGTGTAGTCAGTAGGACCATCAGCACGGCTATCATCGTCCCCCTGGTGCAAATGACGGCATCAAGGCTCAGAACAGCCTGGGGACATCCAGGGCTCGTGGCCTTGGGATTCAGATCTACGCCATTCTGATTCCAGACCTTACTCCTGCCACTGTGTATTCTGAGATGAAGAGGGTGATTTCACCCAATCACATGGCTTTCAAATTCATCTGGGTGATGGGTGAGTCTTAAATTTACATCTCTGCCATAGAGCCTCCCCAGGCTTGGGGACGGACTGCCTAGCCCCACCGCCACCGCCATGTGGATTTCTGACGGGCACCTCAGACGCGACCTGAGCTGCTCAGAGCTCCAGATCACCCCCTCCCTTCATAAGCGTGTTCCTCCCTTCATCTCCCCACCTTGGTAAACTGGTCTCCATTTAGTTACTCAGGCCAAGGAGTGGGAGTCACACTTGACTCCCTCTTTCTTTCACAGTCCACAGCAAAGCCAATGGGACCACCTGTATCCAGACCCCAACCACCTCTTAGCACCCCACCGCTGCTGCCCCCCTCTCAGCACAGCCCTTAGTGAGTCAGCCTTTGCCACTCCCTTGCTCAAAATCCTTCGGTGCCCTCTTGTCTCATTCAGAGGGTGCCAGGTGTTAAGTTACTGCCTTTCAACCCCAAGTCCATCCTTCTGCACTTGACTCTGTGTTGCTGGAGCTGGGCCCCTGGAACCACATTTCTGCTTTATCTCTGGGCTCCCTGTTGAGCCCAGCCAGGAGCTGGGGCTAGAGGGAGCAGGGTCTTGCTCTTTCCTGTGGGCTTCCTGTCTGCCTGCAGCTCCTGTGAGGGGCACCCCAGTGTCACTGTTTCACTCTGGCAGTGGCAGTGCCTTCCTGTGGCAGCAGGTAAATCCACTTTGCAATTTTTCCCACACTCAAGGACCAGCCTCATCGTGCCTTTTCGGGGACACCAACACTGGCCACCATTGTCCCCTGTTTGAGATCTGAGTTCCAGCCCCATGGGATGCTCTTCTGAGCTTCTACATTTTAATAATCAACACCTTCCCCTTCTCCCACCAGCCCTAGGGTGGCAGCAGCTTCCTGCAGTCATTATCTCGAAGACAACGTAGAGTTCTCTTTTTACCGTTTCAGTTACCTTGTTAAGACTTTATTCCTAGTAAACAGTTCTTTATATTAAACTGGCTCTGTTGAAATACCTGGTGTGGCTTCTGTCCCTGACTCGGCCCTGACTGACGTGCTGAGTCAAAGACAAAGTCCTTAAAATGTCTTGTAAGGTCGTAGGTGATCTGGCTTTCCGGCCACCCCTCCTGTCTCGGCTCCCTCCTCTGTCTTCTAGCTCTGACCCCTGCTGTTCTGCCAATACCCAGCCCCACTCCTGTCTCAGGGCCTTGACCCTTTCTGATCCCTTTGCCTGAAAAACTCTGCCCCGCAGTCTTACACGGCTTCTCTTCCACCTGCTCGGGTCTCCCTGAAACGTCACCTCTTCAGTGAGACCTTCCCTGACCACCCTACATAGTCCACATTCCCCCAGCCCCGGTGGTTCCCATCCTTCTCCATCAGCCTTGTTTCTCCTGCGGCACCTCCTGCCACCCGGGAGTCTGTCCCAGTACTTGTTTTTTCATTGCCCGTCTCTTCCTAGCTAGAACACAAGCTCCAACAAGGCACAGACTTTTCCTACCCTAGTGATTGCTACATCCTGGACTTTACAACAGTGTCTGGCATGTAGCAATTGCTTGAAAAGTATTTGTTGAATGAATAATAAAAGTGAAGTTTTGGACTCTCAGGACTAGGACTCCCCCAGCCCCAGGCCTGGTGCCATCGGGGGAACCCTAAAGAGGGTGCTGCCTCATAGGAAAATGGCTGTGGGTTCTTTCTGCACCCACATGTGAGGGGAGCAGGATTGGCAATGCCACCCTCACAGTTTGCATGGGTTTAGGGTATACTTTTGAAGAATAGGTAATGTCTTTCTCCCCTTCCTCCAAATTGCTATTGCTAGACTTGAAAAAACCTGTTAACAAAATTAAGAAGCTGCTGAGTCTACGGTATCTCAACTTTACCCTCAATTTCCACTCTGAATGGCTTTTGAATTGACAGACATTGAGGTACTGCCTTATTATTAATAGAATACCACCCCGAGCGCTTCATAGAACCTCCTAAGCAGTTGCCAGCTCCTACGAGCCTCATTCACAATGAAAGAGCCTGGGAATGTGGGTTATTGGCCTTTCATTGTCATCTGCATGGAGACAGGGTCTGCGAGGGTGGGTCTGCTGTGTGGATGGCCACACTTCAAAGATGGGGCTCAGCTCCTTCATCCGGGAAGACTAACACCATTTTCAGATCAGGAAGAGACAAGAGGGGGATTTCTTAATATTAGCAATTACTGGAACCCAACTTCTCAGAGTTGGAGGTTGAGTCAACCCTAGACCCAGTGCACTCCGGGTCCCACCCCTGCCCTGGTGGGTGTCGGTAAGCTCCCTGGGTCACAATGGCAGCTGCTGGGTTCTCGCTACCGAGGTTCATCTGTTCAGTCTTGTTTGCCTTGGATTTCAGCCACTCGGGTTTCAGAAGGTGCTGAGCTGGCCAATGTTCTTGGCCCCAGAACACAGGTGTGATTGGTGCCATGTTAAATGTTAGTGGCAATTATGGCTGCTGATTTGAGAGGAAGCTGAACACGCTGGCTTTCATCGGGTCAGCTTTGCTTGGCCAAGTGCAACTTTCCACTTAGGAAAATGAGGGCTGAATTCTTGATCCAGACAGACTCTTTCAAGGTGTTGTGTTTCTGCTCTCAGATAACTAAAGGAGACAACCCTGTGAAGTTGGGTGCTATCTGCCCAGTCATTGAACTTGGTGCCCTGTAAAAGGACATTCTTAAACACACAAACCCCTCACTCCAAGGGTTTAGATTTTGCTGTTTTGACTCCAGACTTTTCTTTGTTTAGAGCTACTACAGACTTAGTTTATTGTGCTATATATATATATATATATAAAAATATATATAAATACATACATATATATATATAAATTCATATATAGCACATGCATATGTGCTATATATATACATATAAAGCACATATATATACGTGTGTGCTATATATATATTTAAAGAAGCAGTGTCTCTCTCTGTTGCCCAGGCTGGAGTATAGAGGCACAATCACAACTCACTGCAGCCTTGAACTTCTGGACTCAAGTGATCCTCTTACTGTGCCATATTTGAAATTAAAAATCTGAATTATGCTTTGTGTTTTAAAATGTAGGGAGAATGTAGGTAGCAAGTAATGAATAACCACCCTCGGAATACCTAGTGCTATGCTAGAGAAACACAAAACCGAAGACTTGGTTACTGTCCTCAGAAAGCTTCCACCGTATTTAGGGAAATAAGAGACACATACACTCGCATATACATTGAAACAAGAATATATACAAGCGTTAAAATATCTGTAGAGATAGGAGTGCTATAGAAACTCAGAGAAGGAACAGAAAATTGTAGACCCGTGTTTGTGGGGAAGGCTTCATGGGAATGTGACATGGCCTTGAGAAATAGTGGGGTTTACGTGGATCAGCAGAAGGGAAGTGATGGCAAGGCCAGGAGGGCCAGAGCAGGGTTTGGTGGCAAGAATCGGTGCAGTATCCGTGGTGTGCTGCGAGTGGATCAGCTCTCCAAGGGAGTCATTAGGAGGGAGATGAGCAGATGGGAAGGACAGAGCATTGGAGGACACCCAACCTGGTCGGGTAGACAGGATATGTGCATAGAAAGAGATGAGCCAGACTGTTGTTTGTGCAATTTAAAATATTAAAAGAAGATTCAAAGGAAAAAAGATAAGGTGTACTTGGCAATGTATCTTAAAAGCCAAATGAAAGGTGTAAACAGGAGTGCTGCAGGGCCTCAGCAGAGGAAGGAGATGCCCAGGGCAGGTTTGCAGAGGAGTGTTGAAGGGGAATAGGTCTTGGGGCAGGGGAGAGGAAGGGGCAGAGGCAGCAGAAAGGGATGTATGCAGAGAAAGGGGCCCCAAAGGCAAAGCTTGCTCTGGAAGGTCTCTGGCTACGCGGTGAAGGAGATGGGTATTTGGCCGAGATTGAGGTCTTAAGACAAGATGAGAAGGTCTGTGACAGTCATGCTGGGGAACAGAGTCAAGGAGTGGATGAGGGACAAATATAAGGTCACTAAGCACCTGCCAGGGCCAAGCTGTATTTGGAAGGCAGGAGCCTCTGGTGGGCTGGGGCTGGGGGTTATGGACCCTTTTCCAGGTATGTTTTACGGGGCTGACTTGAAAAGAGGGCCTGGGAGGATGAAGCCTTGGTTGCTGATGAAGGTGGCATTTATAGAGCTGTACACAGGACCTGACAGGTGCGGGGAGCAGGAGGAGGGCCTGATGGGTTAGGAGACCGGTGCAGAGATGGAGCCTGTCTGGTGATAGTGAGGTCCCAGGGAAACCTTGCCGGCCAACATGGCAACGAGCTGCAAAGAAGAAAAATAAGGGAACATGGAAGGAGTGTATTTGAGAAGAAAGCAGAATATTAAGTGCTTTCTTTGGTACTTCTTTACATAAAGGAAGTTACGTTAACAGTAGCATGAATAACATGGCAATGGTAAGACAACTAACTTACAAGCTCTTGGAACAAACCATTCTCCAAATATCTTTAGGTTTTCTTTGCTTTTTGTCCCATCTCTTTTTATTAAACACCCCTTAGTTAATATTCCGATAGATTTTATAGGGCATTGAAAGAGCAGGGATTAGACTTAGTTTGGAAACTCAGCTCCCTCATTTCCTAATTGTGAGATCTTGGGCAACTTACCTAACCTTGGTTTTCTCGTCTGTAAAATGGGAATAACAATGCCTTTCTTGTGGAGCTGTTGTGAAGAGAAACATCAGGTTCCAACAAATAGGAGCTACTGTTCTTTTAAAATTAGAATTTCAGAGGAGTTTGTGTGTTTCACTTCCGCTCTGTCCATTCTCCCCCATGTCTCCTGTCTCTTTCTCATCCCTTACTCACTCAGGAGACGCCTCTGCTTAGATTAGTATTTGGGAGTATGGAACCCTGGCAAGCAAGCCCGCATTTTCAACAAGTTGCTAATTATACCACTTTAAGCACAATAAGAGAAGGAGGCATTAACCCCATGAGTTGGAGCCATTTGGCAAGTCCCAACAATCCTGTTAGGCCAGTTGGGATCTTTCTCTTCTAGACTCAAACCCGCCTTGATGACGATCTCCTCCCACATCGACTGAGTCAGGGGTCGCTGTGCACCGAGTGATGTGGCCTTTTGCTGGGAGGGAAGCTGGCAGCACTATTCAGGGACACGAGAGCGGATGACAGCAATGCTGTGGGAACCAGGAGGAGCTCTACCAGCACGACGTCTGTGTCAAAACCACGCGGTCCCCGAGTTGTGCTTCCAAACATAACTCACATCTGTGAAACATATCAGGGAAAATTAAATGAGTCCAAGCAGGAAACAAGTTCAAATATATTTGCAAGATGTTAAAGAAAGGAAAAAAAAAATCTCCAAGAAGCCTGATCTCACCTTTCACTTTTTCTATAAAACATTTTGCTTCTCTGGTTACATCTTTTCTCGAGGTATATTAACAACACTGTGTTCATTTGCCAACTGTGATATTTCCTTTTTAGTACTGTATGTAGGGTGAAGTTCAAGTTTCTAGTTCCTTGACAATTTCTAGTTCCTTGGCATAGGGCATAGGGGTTTGGCCAGGATTTTGTTTTCTCTAATTTAATTTGTCTGAAGCACAAGTAAAGACTGCAGGGGCTGAGGCCAAGAACTCAGGCTTCACATTTGCCTAAAGCTCTTCGCCTGTGGATCTCGGATCCTTATGTCACTAGTAGAGTACTTGAGAGAACACAGGTTTACATTGAAAAATGATCCTAACGTAAGCATTTCCATTGTGTGAATTTGATAAAGAAACCTACCTTATTTACGTTGTCCCCGATTTCTTTGCTTTTATCACAAACCCTTACTTTAAGAAGCAACCAAAGTGAATACGAATTTTTGTCATATAAAAATGCCGAGGCATAAAATTTTGCCATACACAGGCATTGCAAAACTGCCCATTGAGATACAATTTTGGTGGTTATGCACAGGAAGGGTCAGGGAAAGGGTTGTTTATTAAAAGTTCAATATAGGCATCTCTTGCTATTTGACCTCTTGCCATCCACATTTTCCTTCTCAGAACTCAGGAGCCAAATTGATTCAGACAAATCCATCACTCTCCGAAACCTCACTTCTTGTTTTCTGAAACTCAGGACCCAAACAGTTTTCTTCCTCTCCAAACCCACTGCCCAAACACTCACTATGAGAACTCAGGAATCAGATACATTTAGATGAGGGATATTTTCCCCTTCTTCCTGCTTATTAGGAGCCACTCATTTATTGCAGAAAATTAGGAAAGCACAGAAAAGAACAGAGACAACAAAAATGACTCATTATCAGAGATATAATTCCGAGTGCTAATTTGCTGGTAATGGTTTGTGTCAGCGAGTGAGGAATACATTTCCTTTGTCTCTTTCATTTCCTCCTCACCCTCCCCAACTCGGAGACATTCAGAATCCATGGGAATTAAAAGATAATAGTCGGCTGTTAGGTCTGCGTGTTGTTTGGATGTCTGTCCGTGTCTGGCTGGCACCTACTGTGTGCGCTGGGATTTTCCTGTTGCCAGCCTTCTGCACTTGAATCTGGCTGAAGCCACTCAGCCTTCTCGTGGTGGCCAGCTTCCTGTTGCTCTTCCCAGGCACCAGAGGACAGTCTACCAGGATGGTTTTTCAGGGTGACATTTGTAGCCACAGGACCCATGAAAGCGTTCGATCAATCACTGACAGTATCTCATCTCCCTACTGGTAGACAAGGATAGAAACGCCTAGTTGAAATACAGCTTGAAATCTAAGCATCAAGAATGTAGAACTCATGGCACACATTGACTTAAAAAGATACATTTTTCCCCCAAGTGCTTAAAAAGTAACCACCACTGTTATCTGGTGTCCAACTGAGTGTGTGAGCAAAACAAAGCCAGATGCAGTTGATTAAGTCCAAAGCTTCCTTATGCAACACTGCCATGGCCAGTTTCCCTACTGCACTCATTTTCTCCAAACAAGCTTCCTCAGTTTCATCTGTACTGCTTCTTGGTGATGCAGCCACAAGTGAAGGAGCAGGAGATGGAGAATCTGGTCAAACAATAGGGAATGTAGCCGTGGTGCAAAGGCAATTCTCAATCCGGTGTGTCTGCCTGTTTCCGCCTCTGACCACGAAGGCGGACTGTGACTTCCTCCAAAGCAGCTGTTTGCAAACCTTTCTCTCGTCTGGCTTTCTGCAAAATGGCATCCCCTCTGACAGTGGCTCCATCCTGGCCAGGGTTCAGGCCACCACTGGCTATCTACAAGGCAATGAGAAAATGGTTCCTCCTCTGAGCTGATGAATCCTCTGGGCAAAAGGGCAGATAGTGCCCACGTGTAAAGAAGAGGCAGTTTCCTTCAGTTGACTGCAGCCCTGCTCAAGGTGGAAAGAGGACTTGGCTTTAGCTTCTGCGTGTGCCCTTCTACAGCTTACGGACTGCATAGTCGCGTGTGGCAGCCTCTTTAGGGTAACTGAGCACTTAGCAGAAGATATTCGGGATGAATTTCTGATCATGCATAGACACCTGTCATGCATGGAGCTCTGAGTTCCTGATTACGCTTTCACCGTTCATGTCCATGCAAGGCAGGATATTGGCTTCATAGACAAGCAAACAGAAGCCCAGAGAGAGAAAACAGCTTACCTGGAGGCCCACGCAAGCCGGCAATCCTGCCAAGGCCAGAGCTCTGGTCTTTTAACTGGTTCTATAAATCCCTCAGTGGAACTCAGCTGAGATTTAATTTAGTTTTTAGGTCTTGGAAAACTGGATGGCGTGTGTTTGTGTAGGCTTGCACCATTTAAAAGGTTCTTGGAGTTTAGATCTTGCATGTAATTTGCTACATTAGCTTTGGGCAAAAATATTTGCTTTTTGGTCCTTTGTGGTTTCAGTTCCTTGTCAGCATTGACCTGGTGTGTTAGAGAGAGCTGTACTGTGGAATGCAGCCGGGGATGAGAGCTTAGGGGAGAGTAAGTGCAGTAATGCTTATGCCTAATGGCAGCTTTTCAGACTGTGGGACCCAGATTCGTTGTTTGTTTATGTATTTTGGATATTACTCAATTGAGATTAGGAAGCTGAAGTGGATCAAATAAAGGCTTTTAGGTTTGGCTTAAGGTTGGGAAAATGTTTTCCTAATACATTAGATTAAGCAAGAGATCACTATGATGTTTTTTGTTCAAAGTGACATTCACACCATTGTAATTGTCTCAACACTTCAAAGTTTGGCTGTCTTTAGAGGTGAACAGAACCAGGACGGGTTATTTCAACCAAAGATTTGGCTTTCTTTTTGGATTCTCTGGAATGTTACACATTTTAGCACTGGAGAGTGGATTACCTAATAACTAGATCTAATCCCTATATATTCCTTTGGGATGATAAGCAAGAGGTAGATATTATGCCCCTATTTTACAAGAGGGATAGTTGAGGCACAGAAAAGGAAATAACTGGTTAAATCATATGCTGAATCTCAAAGCAGCACCTGGGCATTCTGGGGATAGCCTATGAGGATAAATCCTGCAGCTATACTAATTTTCAGCCTCTCTCTCTCTCTTTCTCTCTCTCTCTGTCTAAAGCCAAGGCTAACACTCTTGTTTTGGTAGACTGTGAAATTCCTTTTCCCCTGTTCCTGCACCATTGCCAACCTCTCAGTTGAATTTTCAATCCCAGCGTATATGCACCGGAATGACACCATATGGGAAGGATTAGGTTCTAAAGTCAGCATGGAAGGTGAGAATCTATTATAAATACATTCTTTAAAATTTGCCCTTAAAAAGTCTTAATTTTCCCATTTTGTGCAGCACACTTAGTTTACAACATTGGTATATACAACAATATGTATTTAGCTAAGACTATGTAAGCAACATTTAATTTTATAGTGCCATATTGTTAAACATTAGCATCTCAGCAAGAGGCTCTGAGAGGGAAGCAGGAACAAATACTGATTTCGGGCAGGATGGATTCACATCTCTCATCTCCTGCTCACTACAGGACATTTGATCACTGAATGAAATGGTTGGTAGAATCTCCCACAAAACTGGAAAATTTCTTCTCTCTCCTCCTTTCTCTCTTTCACACCGCCCTAGCTCTCTCTCTCTTTTCCTGTCTACCTTTCTCCCCTCAAATATACAAATAGTTGAATTTGTATAAGTTAAATATGCATGTGGTGTCATTTTACTGTATGTTTCACAAGTGACAGCTGTAAGTCAATGAATATCATTATAAAATATTTGCATGTTACACATCCAATAAAGGGCTGATAACTACAATCTATTTAGAACTCAAGAAAATCAGCAAGAAAAAATCAAACAACCCTATCAAAAAGTGGACAAAGGACATGAAGAGAAACTTTTCAAAAGAAGACAGAAGTATGGCCAACAAACATATGAAAAAATGCTCAACATCTCTAATGATCAGGGAAATGCACATCAGAACCACAATGAGATACCATTTATCCCCAGTGAGAATGGCCTTTATCAAAAACTCCCAAAACAATAAGTGTTGGTGTGGATGTGGAAAGATAGGAACACTCCTACACTGCTGGTGGGACTGCAAACTAGTGCAACCTCTGTGGAAAGCAATATGGAGATACCTCAAAGAGATACAAGTGGATCTATCATTTGATCCAGCAATCCCATTACTGGGCATCTACCCAAAAGAACAAAAGACATTCTGTAAAAAAGACATTTGCACTCTAATGTCTTAGCAGCACAATTCACAATTGCAAAGATGTGGAAACAACCCAAGTGCCCATCAATA
>CM052440.1:98914145-98931127 GCA_028533085.1 Varecia variegata | reverse complement strand
CTGTGAACTGGAGTGTTTCTAGTACCGTCTGCATTTTATTGTCACCTGTAAGGTTCCTTTTCTCCCCATCTCACCCACATCCCCTCTCCCCGCCCACCTGCTTCCGGGATGATGCAGCTCAGGTCTCTTCCATTCATCTCGAGTTGGTGCTGAATACATCATTTATATTTGAGCCCTCTTGAAAGTCTGAAGTTTCTGCAGAAGGGGTTTGTGGCCGGCCTGGAAATCAGTCGGATCCTTTCCCATTAAGGCCTGCAGCAGCTGTGAGCGCCGGGAAGTTGAGGGCCGGGCACATTCCCAGAGTGGGGACTTCTCATCAGCTGCAGAACTAAAGGAAGCAACCTGCCTCTCCGCTTCCCTGCGGGAACGTGCACTCAGCCGACCCCCTGGGGATCAAGAGAGGCTCTCACGGAAGCCCCCCTCTGTGGTTTAGCCCAGAGCATCTTGGCGAGCAGGCTGGACCATGGTGCCTGATGCGGGGAAGATCCAGAGTGACTGGGTGTCCCTCAGACGTGAGATGGTGCGGCCAGGAGGAAAACACTTCGCCACTGCAGCTTTCCTACCCAGTATCCTAACCCTTACCCTTGGCAATGACTGCTCACTTTGTTCATAGCAGAAATGCTACACATCCTTCATGAAACATAGAGACGGCTACTGAATGGCATTTGTAGAAAAGCTATTATTTTTCTGATAAAAAGGCAGAATTAAGAGTAGAAATTTTGATCATGAAGATGAAAGTCTCATACCAAGGATGGCAAAACCCAAAAGACACAAGGAGCTTGAGACTTGGTTGACATTGCAGACGTGCTGTACCAGGTCTTCACTTGGACCTGTTGTTAGGTGAGAAAAAAATCAACCCCATTTGACGAAGCGCGGGGTTAGAGTGTTGTCACGTGCAGCTGAAACCAGTCCTAACAGGACTCTTTCCCTTCAGCCGGAAGCTTGGCTCCGCCCCTAACCTGCAGTGTGGCCTTAGGAACAGCATGTAAACTCCCTTGGAGCCTCAGTTTCCCCATTTCAAAAGTGAAGACAATCATACCTTCCCCACAGGGGTCCTAAGAGAATTACAGGAAACTCTGTAAGTGTTGACCACATCATGGAAGCACTTCTGTGGCCCTTGATAACCACCAAGTGTTGTCTATCTGTGGACGGGGAGGCGTGCAGGCTGACGGGGCAGGTGAGGATGGGGGGGTTGGAGAGAGAGGAAGTTAACTCTTTGACATAATGAACAAGCCAAGAGGTGGGCAATCCCAGAGGACCGATCTACCAAGTTCAGTCACCAGGAAGCAGAACTCCAATGTGTAAACCTGCCTGTGACAAAGGCCTTTCCAGCTAAGTTCTCCTTAGGTGTTCCTTGCCAAGGCAGGAAACCAGGGTCTGGGCATGGGGGGGGGCGGGGGGGGGCTGGGTGTGCAGGTGAGAGCATTGTCATGGTTGTAGCTGGTGAGGAATGAGGGGCCTGGGGTCACAGGTGGGTCCTTACACTCATGTCATGAGGATGATGAAGGAAATAATGAGAATGTGTGTATTGGTCTGTTTTCTGTTGCTTATAACAGAATACCTGAAACTGGAGTATTCATAAAGAAAAAGGATTTATTTCTTACGGTTACAGAGGCTGAGAAGTCCCAGGTCAAGAGGCTGCATCTGGGGAGGGCCTTGTTGCTGGTGTCCGGGATGCTGCAGGGTCCCTAAGTGGCTCAGGGCATCACATGGCGAGGGGCTGAGCATGCTCAGATGCTCACTCAGGTCTCTCTTCCTCTTCTTATGAAGTGACCAGTTCCCCTTAAGTGATAACTCAAAATCCATTAATCCATGACTGGATTAATCCATTCATGAAGGCAGAACCCTCATGATGCAATCACCTTTTAACGCCCCCACCTTTCAATATTGCTACATTGGGGATTACGTTTCCAACACATGAACTTTGGGGGACACATTCAAGCCACAGTATTGTGTCTATGTGCGCCACACCAAGCCTAGGTCAGGGAGTGATCTTTTAAAAGTGGAAATCTAATTTTTTCACTCCCTTGTTTAAAAACCCTTCACTGCTCCTATTTATATACCCAAGAAGAGGATTGGGAGTGACAGCTAAAAGGTGCAGGGTTTTTTTTGGGGGGCGGGAGGGTAATGAAAAGATTCCAAAATGAATTGCAATAATAGGTGAAAACAACAAGCTATTGAATTGTACACTTTACATGGGTGAAGGGTACAGTCATTGAATAATATCTCAACAAGGTTAAAAAAAAAAGAAAAAGAAAACAAATGCTTTGTTGCTTCCTCATTGCCAACAGGATAAAGGCTTTGGAATTGGCCTCCGCCAGCCTCTCTAGTCTGATCGTCTGCAGGTGTCTGTTTGCCCAGGTGCATCTTTATCTCCAGCCGCAGGGAACTGTGTGATTCTCCTGGCTGCATCAGGTGTCACGCCTCGGCGCCATGGTGCTTGTTGTTCCCTCTTCCTCATCTAGCAGGATCCGGGCTCTGGTCCTACAAGGTTAAGCTCCACTAACATTTCTGCGGTGGAGCCTTTCCTGACGTCGGCTGCACCTCACGCTATTAACTCATGTAGCGGTCATTCTCCTCTGCTAGGCTACAGGCAACTTAAGGGCAGGGACCATGTTATATTTGACTCTGTCCCCAGAGGGTGGCATTCCAAGGACCATGAGGAGTGGGGGAAGCAATTACCCTGGCAGGGAGTAGTCTTTGTTGCTGACATTGTTTAGGATTGCCTTTGTATTGTGATAATAAAAAGCAGACTGATGTTTAGCTCATTTCATCATTGTTTTTACATTTTCTTTAGCATAACCCCACTTGTTGCTTTGCACCCAAGGCTGACCCTCCCGTCCTCCTTTCCTTGGGATGTATTTAGTGCAGTGCCTTGCACATAGTAGCTACTTTATCAATGAGTCAGGCTGGCTGGATCCAGAGGGGCCAGGCAAAGGCTGGGAAGGAGACAGCCAGAACCGAGGAGCACTTAACAGACCATGCTGGAGAGAGAGCCTCAGGCCTTGCAGAGAAGCTGGGGACACGAGGAAGCTTGCAGATTTGATGGGGTGTTTGCCAAGGTCTTGAAGAAGTCAGACAAACAGTTATACGGTGATGTCTTAGTCTGATGGGGCTGCTATAACAAATTATCACGGACTGGGTGGCTTAAACAACACCACAGTTCTGGGGGCTGGGAAGTCCAAGATGCAGGTGCTGGCAGATCTGGTGTCTGCTGAGGGCCCACTTACTGGTTTCCAGACAAATGTCTTCTCTCTGTCCTCACAGGGAGGAGAGCAAAGAGTGAGATCAAGCCCTCTTCTTGCAAGTCGCATTAATCCCATTACTGGGGGCTTCACCCTTGTGACCTAATTACCTCTCAAAGGCCTCACCTCCTGAAGTCATCACATTGGGGATTAGCATTCCAACATATGAGTTTCTGGGGGACACATACATAGTCCATAGTAGACGGCTATTGCTATTTAAAATTTTCCCGTGTGCCTTTCTCTTCAGCCACTTTCCCTGTATATCTATCCCTGTGTTTTCATTGGTTTTCCATACTGAGAACTTTCTCTCTCTTATCAGCTAGAAAGCCTCATGTTGGCAATGATTCTACCTCTAGGGCCTCTAAGAAAAGCAACTAACTTCACTTCTCATAACCCTTAATTACTGAGCACCTACTATATTTCAGGTGCAGTGCTACACTAGGAACCTACTGTATGTCAGACATAGAATTACGCACTCTAAACGTGTTATCTCATTCCATCCATTAATGAAATCTGAGTATGTTAGCTAGGTTAAGTGACATTAGCTACTGTAACAAGCAACCCCAAAATCTCAGTGGGATAACACAATGGGATTATTTTTTCTTTGTATCACAGTCCCATATGGCTCATGTGTGTGTGTGTATGAGTGTGTGTGTAGGGCTGGGGGGACCCAGAATCCTTCCACCTAGTAGCTCCACTTCTGGAGGGCCTCTAAGTCCTCTGCTTGGTTTTTGTACCCAGCTGGCTAATGAGGAAGAGACAATACATGGGAGAATGTGGGAAAGATTTCAGAGGCCAGGCCTGGAAGTGGCTTTTGACTCTCCTGTCCATGTTCCATTAGCCAGAGCTCATTCAGCTGGGCACTTCAGGGGATACTGGGGCATGTGGTTTATAACCCAGTGCCCTGAGAGAGAATGAACTGGGTTTGGTGAACACATAGATTGTCTCTGTCACAAAGAGATAGTTATGATTGTCACTGTTTCACAGATTGGCTAGCTTTAGCTGTCTTCTGGCCAAACGATGAGCTATTCCCTGAGGGGGAGCTTGTTTTCGGCAGTTCTAAAACCCCTTCATTCTGCACAGGTTCAGACACATAGGAAGTACTCAACAGATCCCTTGCATTGGATTGGATTGGATTGGAGAAGCTAAACCCTGTTGCAGAGTGGTGAGTGATTCTTAAATACACCCTCGCTTCTCTAATACTTTCTGGTTTTCCACTTTGGCTGGCAGCTCTTCCCTTCTGGGTCGGAAAGTTGACAGCTGGAATCCCTGGCTCTCACTCAAGGCTGAAGCTGCGCAGTGAGACTCTTCCTGGCCAGGCGGGTCGCTCGAGGTCCTTTGGAATGTTCCCTCTCTGTAGTTTCTTCAGTGGGATAAGAAGAAGAGTCTAATGATGCAGAAATACAAGGGAAGAGTTTTGGAAGAGGAGAAGGAGGAATGATTTTGTTTAACCTGTTAGTTTCATCTTTCTTACTATGGATAAAGGATAATGCACATCCTAAGCAGAAAATTATCTACTTGGGATGAACCAACTGCTTTAGGAGCACATTTTCCCCTCCTTACACCAGGCAAGCTCAAGCCCAGGTTCACGTGTTGGTCTTGGAGGGCATTCCACCATCACCCCAGTGGCCCCCTTTGCCATATACTGGGTGTTATATATGATCCTTTCGAGATACATCTTCCTCTTCCTCCTTGTCTGTCCTGTCATTGGGGAAAATAGCTCATGAAACTTTGTATTGTTCCTGACCCAAATGTTTGACTCATCAATACCTAAATAGTTCTTTCATGGTTCTTTCTTTCTTGTTCTTAATTGTATTTCTTTCTTTTCTTTTTCTTTTTTTTTTTTTTAAGCAACCTAATCAGTGACGATCTCTGTGGATATCTGAGGACGGATACAAACAAAGGAGACACTGGCAAAGAGCTCCCGGAGTGGGAGAAAAAGGCCCCAGAGAACAGAAATCATCCAAAACAAAGACTGGAGATACGGCTTAAAGAGCTCCATCATTATTAATTTAGGAAGCTTAAAGAGGGCTGGCGACAAGAAAAAGGCAGTAAAAAAAATCCTAATGATAAGCCCGCCAGGCACATGAAGGTTGTCGGAGGCTCTGCGAGCAAAAGCATTGCAGGCCCTTCACTTCCTTTGTTCTTCCACTGGGGCCAGGGGGTGTGCCCTGTGCAGGAGCCGGCCCGGGAGGGAGGCGGTGCGGTGCAGCCCACGGGGCCCTGATTTGGCCCTGTGGGCTGTTGGCAGGGCTCTGAGAAGACGCAGCAGTGCCGGGCAGTCTAATGGGCATATCTACTTGAATATGGAAACTATTTAACAACAGGCTTGGCAGTGGCATTGACCAATCAGAATGGAACCCACCTACCGTGCTGGGTCAGGGTGCTGGCAGGTGCCTACTGTGCCAGCCTTTGCACATTTAGTAAAGTTGCTGAGTTGTGGGGATTTTAGAAGAGGGGTGAGGGCAGCTTGGCAAGAAGGCGGGTGGGAGAAAGGCTTGGGGAGTGTGTTTTAGTTAACCAGTATGCAGCATATTTCAATATTTTAACAACTAATCCAACTGTCCCAGTGCAGACCAGCTGAATTTCTGCCTTGGGATCATCCCTGTAATTTGCACTGCTGTAGAGATTGAGCTATAAAATAGGATTGGATCTCCTTGGTGGAACCATTCATCAGTTCTATTGGAGAAAGTTAATCAGACCCCATAGCTGACAGTTCTCAAGAGTGGGTGCTTCAAGGAACACCAAGGCTAGTCACTCTTGACTGCTCCGATTTTCTTAAACGTGCATTTCCTTAGGGTGCTGCCTCCTCCCTCCACGGAGCCCCCTTTGGTTCCTTTCTCTTTCTCGGGGCTCTTGCTCTCCAATCCTCATGCCTGTGCCATGTATTTTAATCAAAAGTGAGGAGAAGGCAGCTCGTGGGTTGTCATGAGGTTGAGAGGATGTGAGATGACCACTGTGTTGTTTTCATCTCCCTAAGACAGCAGCCTGGCGTCCCGCAGTGCCAGCCCGTTAGAGGATGTCACTGAGAAATGCGAAATAGCCCAACTCTGGCATTATCACCTCCTTCCAGTACCCTGAGCACAGAACACCAGAACTGGAGCTTGCTAATCTGATGTCATCACTTGGGCAGTGGAGGTTTGTATTGCTGCAAATTCCAGGCCCTTTTTTTTTTTGGAGGGAGGGGAAGTGTTTGCAGATAGCCAGTGTGTTTCTGCCTATATATTACAATCTAATATATAACCCGTCTTGTTCCCAAAAGGGTTTAATTAAGCTCTTCTCAATCTGATGTGTTTCAGCTTCAATCCAAGATAGGTAGCTTTGATGTATTAAAATTTTTAAGAAAGGAGAAATTAAAGATAACAATTCCCTACATAATAGAATTCTTGACTTTTGACTCTTCAAAATAATTTAAGCTCCCTACATGTATAATAAGGGAAGAGACCCCTTTATTGGAGCAGAGTGGGTTCAGAATCACCTTACAACCTTTTTCACATTTTACCTCAAAATTTCCTGATACCAGAGGACCATTACTCTGCATCTCAGGGGTCTAACGGCAAGTTCAGAGGGGCCTGCAGCAAGCAGAAACTTCTCCAAATTTACATATTTTAAATTTCAATGGTAAATCTTGCATGCTGTTCCATAATTGATTTATTTTTAATATAAAATGATGTATCTGATTTTTAATGTCAAAGAGGATCCCTCCTTCACATTCTAGATCTTTGGTAAAGTTGACCCTCATGGGTCTTGTGGTGCACCTGGTACCCTCCTCCCCAAAGGCCCTGCCCACAGGCCCTGGTTTCCTGTAGGAAATGCCAGCTCACACCCACCAGCGCCTGTGACCCAGCAAAGGAAAAGGACCTGGGAGAGTCTTGGCCTTGGGGAGACCAGAGGGGCCCAGAACAGCTCTGGCATTTCCATGTCTTCGTGGTTCCCAAGATCTGGTACGTTTTGTCATTTTGTCTTCATTATTGGGCTTTCGAGACATTCTGTTCCATTCCCAGGCTTGTGGATTAAGAGAGAGAATCTGGAGACGGGGGTGGGTGTATATTGCCAGCTTTCAAAATTTTCCATTTGCTTTAAGTTGGAGTTGGAGTAAAACCACTCTCTTGAGTCTCAGTTTTTCTGTGTGTAAAATATAGCTCAGGAAATTCTGTCCTTAGAGAGAAATCTAATATTATGAGGACTATATATGTCTTAAAATGCATGAGTCCCCCTAGAACCCAAATGGTGACCACTAAATACCACTGAAAGGAACCAAAGCTCCTTGCAGAAGGGGCCGATTCCAGTCTAGAGCAGTAAATATTTAAGATGAGCCTGGAGAATCTTGTCATTCCAAAATGCAGGCAAATTTTAAAGCACACGAGGGTGTGTCAAAACGACTCAGGAACCAACCTGAATAAGCTTGTACTGTCCACGGACGGGATGATTCAGGCATCAGTGAGATAATTACTGCAGTGGTTGGAACATACCTATCTGATGCCTTTATACCCATGAGTTCCTGAATGATTCTTAAAAGAAAAAATCGCATTGGTCACCTGTGGAGGAACTGAGAAAACTGCCTCATTATTTTGAAAACTGGTAAAAGAAAGAATCATGCATTTATTCACATTTACTGTATGAATTCTACCTCAGGGAAACCAAGTAGTTGATTAAGAAGTTTTTCTTTGTACTAGTATTCCAGCTAATAAACAAAAAAATGAAGGATGGAATTAGAATATAACATTTTGAAACCTCAAATGAATAAATGGATCCAGCCCTAGGCTTCTCAGCTTTGCACTACTGACATTTGGGGCTGGGTCGTTCTTTGTGGCGAGGGCTGTCCTGTGCTTTGCAGGACACTTAGCAGCATCCCTGGCCTCTACTTGCTGGATTCAAGGGGCATCCCTTTCCCCAGCTGTGACAACCAAACCAGACATTTCCCAGTGTTCCCTGGAAGGGCAAAGTCATCCTGATTGAGACCACAGCTGTAGGAGATCATCACCAACGGCTGACGACATCACAGAAGAAGGACAATGACTTTACTTATCTCCTAATGGAAGCATATACTACCACCTTTGAAGATTTTGCCAAACAAAACAAAACAAAACAAAGCAGCCTTCAAAACACAAACTAACCTAAACTAAGACTCTATATCTAACTTCCATTCTACAGGACAAGAAATATGAGGCATACGCATACGCACACACAGAACTAACCAGCATTGCAGGAATGTATTCAGTAAAATCCAGACCATGCCATGTGACTTATTCAACAGAAATGGCAAGGAATAAGCAATGCTGGGGTTACCTATAAACCAAGAGCATCATAACAAGGGGCATGTCAACCAATTGTACTGCGGGGCCCTTATTTGGATCCTAATTTTAACAAACTGTTAAAAAATGATAAGATTCATGAGGAAAGATAAATTTTGACCATATATTTTATGATGCTGAGGAATTATCATTGTTTCATTTAGATGCGAGTATTGTGGCTATGTGTTTAAAAAGTCCTTACTCTTTTAGAGACATGGCTGAATAAATATAGATGAAATAATATGATGTTTGGGATTTGCTTTAATGTAATCGAGAAAGGGGGTAGGTAGATGAAGTAAGATTGGTGATGTACTGATAACTATTGAAGGTGGGTGATCGGTATATCTGGGTCACTGTTCTAATATCTACTTTTCATGTTATTGTATTACTTTTTTCTTTCTAATTTGGTCTTGAGGTCTCTCTGGAGAGTGGCTATAAAATTTACCCCTGCCTTGATGGGGCTCCAGGGATTTGGTTGTAGATGTTTATGATGTGCCTTTTTTATCTTGGCTGATGACCTACTGCCTATGGGTCTGACCTGTGACCAAGTGCCCCCCTCACAGGAAACTTGTTTATGCTGGCGGATACCCTTGTGGCTCTTGTCTGACCTGTGTCCAGTTTATTCCTACCAAGACAGCCACTCTGTAGGAGGGCACTGACTAGGGAAGAAGTCAGGGTCAGGTGAGACACAGAGGAGGCAGCACCGCAAGACACATGAAATAGCAGAAGCGGTTTATTACTCACAGATCCTGGAGAGAACAGGGCAGCACCTCAGGGCCAATGGGAAGTGGGGAGCTGTCTGGGACATACCTGCTCAACCAGCAGGTGGGGAATGAGAGAGAAAGAGAGAGAGAGGGAGATAAGGTCCTATGGGCCAAAGCCTTTGTTGCGGTCTAGGGCATTACCCAAGCAGGTTTCCTTCGGGGAGTTCTAATTGGTGTGTTTGGAGGAAGCAGGTATCAGTCCCATGGGGTCAGGCTGTGACTGAGAGGTGGTCATCAAGTCATATCTGCACAGTTTACACTGGGTGTGGGGGTCAGTGGGGCCAGTCACGTAGGCTGTGTCTACATGTCCCCCAGGGAAGTGGTCACCAGGAGGCAGTCCTGAAGCCAGATATCTGGATCGACCACGCTGAGGAGCTGGGAGGAGGCAGAGAACTGGAAACTGGGTCAAGGGTGAGGGTGTCCTCTTCTGGTATGAGAAAGTCCAACGTGTATTTAAAATGGATGCCGAGGCAACATGAAATTATAAGAATTCACTGCACATGGTTGACTATTTTCATAATTAAAAGTTAAAAAAATGCATGCACCCTTAGAGAAAGTCCCGGCACTAAGAAACGGTTGCGTTTAGTCCTTCCCATCAGTCCCCCCACCCCGCTCCCCTACCATGGCCTTGCCTGGACACACAGCAGGCAACGTGAGCTGCGTTTTCCGCCCGGAGCCCATCTGCAAGTGAGTGCTCAGGAGCCAGAGCAGAGATGTGCAGAAGGGCCAGGCCCTGTCCTCGTGTTAATTAGCTATTAATCATCATAAGTAATGGATTAACTGATTCATGATTTTCATAAATTTATTGGCTCTCCAGTTAATGAAGATCCTAATGCAGTACGTTTTGGCATATATCATTCCTTTGCGGGACTAGCTTGTCCTTTTCAGCCAGACTGCTGGGTTTGGCTATGCAAGGAATGACAGCTGCTCACGTTTTGGGCTTGAGGAAATTGGTGTGTCCCGTACAGAAGGTGGAGGGAGTGGGGAGACCCCAGGAAATAGGCTGGAAAGGGTAGAGACATCCCCGTGAATTAATGATGCATGTGCACCTCCAGCAGGCACACAGGCACCGTGAGCCCTGCCATTGTCTGTCTGCGTCTGTGCATCAGGATGATGGTTTCGAAGGGTTAACCTATGTCCTCTTCCTCCCTCCCTGCAGTCTCCTCAGTCTCCCTTTGCCAGCCCCTCCCTCCCCAAAGGCAGCCAGGCCATCTAATGCTTGTTGCCTCTGGGGACAGATGCAGTAGGATGGAAAGCAAATAGCTGGGGAGCCTTTTGCTGACTTACACGTGTTTCAGAAGACTGTGCCCTTAGGGAGAGATGTCAGAAGATGAGACTGGCTCCCTATGCCCATCCTCACTCTCAAATCTAGATGAGGCTTCCCTGGGGTTAAGAAAGGAGGAAAGACAGTGGGTAGGGGATGATCCTACAGAGAGAGGGGCCCACATCCTATTTCCAGGGGCTGCCTGCAGAGTAAGGCCAGGTTGCTGGGGCTTCAGCAGACACCGCAGACTTCCATGCCCCAGCGTGGCACAGGCCAGACCAGCGTGATCCTCTCGCTCTTTGCATATCTGTGCCCAGACTAGTCGGGAAAGCCAGTGCACTGGGAAGGCAGACAGAGGAGCGTGATGTCTCAGGGGACTTGTGGACCAGTGATGCTCCAGCAGACACCTGCACAGGCAGATGGCTTCCGAAACAGGGGTTGGGGGGCAGCCCCTTTTACAAAACTGGCTTCAAGTAACTACTCCACTCCAGGAAAATGGACCTGCAGAATTGACCAAGATAAAATTTCTGCAGGGCTGCACTAGGTCTTTGGGGGATGAGGTTCCTGGCCACTACAGCAAAAACACCCCAGTCTAAGAGAGCAACGGCAGGTAGTTGTACATGGTCTCATATACAGATTAGAACTATACCTATGTAAAACTGTATGGTTCTTTTTCTAAATAAAAGAGCAAAAATACATCCTTCAGCCTCCACATGAACTCAGAAAATTAGAAAAATATAGAATAACACAAGAAAATAAAATTCACCTGTAAGTGTATCAACTAGAGATAGTACTATTAACAATGTAGGACATTCTCATTTTAGTCTTTTTATGCATATATTGTATATATGAAAAAATTGAGATTATATTGTATATATCTTGTATTAATATCTTGCTTTATTCACTTAAAATAAATGGTGAACATGTTCCCATGTTATTACATACACTTCTACAATGCACTTTTTAAAAATTAGTCAATACCTTGTACTGGTCTTCTAAGTTGTCTCAATTTTTATTATATGTACATTATATTTTTGTTATAAATAGCTCTTCTACATAAATAATTTTGCACATCTCTGTTTCTTTAAACCATTAGATACAGTCTTGCCCTACATAACAACACTTCAGTCAACACCCAACTGCATATACAATGGTGGTCCCATGAGGTTATAATATTGTATTTTTACTATTCCTTTTGTATGTTTAGATATGTTTTTATGTGCAAATACTTACCATTGTGTTACAACTGCCTACAATATTTAGTACAGTAACATGCTGTACAGGTTTGTAGCCCAGGAGCAATAGGCCATACCATATAGCCTAGGTGTGTCGTAGGCTACACCATCTAGGTGTGTGTAAGTGCACACTCTATGATGTTCACACCATGCCAAAATTGCCTAATGATGCACTTCTCAGAAGGCATCCCTGTCATCAAGCAATGCATGACTCTATTTTTGAAAGAGTTGTTTATCCTTGTTATTTTCTGTTGTTTTCTATTTACACTTCTCATAACCTCCTCAACACACAAATGTTGGTCCCCATCACTCTGTAGTAATGGAAGAGGCTAGCACTGGCCTTCATGGTGCAAAATCCAGTGGTCTCTTTTTTGTAGTAAGTGATACTCTGGCTCTCTCCGTGAAATCCCTGCCCCTTTGCCCTCAGTGACGCTATGCTCACTTAATTTTCCTCATTCTCCCATGACTCCTCTTTTGCAACATCCTTGGTTGGCCTCTTACCTCAAGTTCTCTTCCAACTGGCACAACCCACGTTCTGCCATCACCCCTCTTATTCTTCCCCCCTTCCCCACAAAGTGTCTCCTATGTCTAATGTGCAGATGACTATCAGGCACTCTGTGCCCTTTCAACAGCTGAAGGACTTGTCCATTGCTCATTCCAAGGACAACTCTGATCCAGTGTAACCCTGTACAAACCAGAGACTCAAGTGGTCCCATTTCTAAAGAAATGCTGAATTTAGGGAAATGGTCTAGACTCCAAAGGAACTTAAAAATAACCCAAATCCTTTATTCACGTTTCAAAGACCATCCAAAATGGAACCCAAGTACAGAGTTCACAGCAAATTACTCTTCTCCTACTTGATTTTTCTAACCCAATGCCAACCCCTAAATTATTCAAAGGATCTTATTTTCCAAATCCTAGAAAATTCTCCCACCCCTCCCTGTCATTCCTTGCTCTGACAGTTCTCTCCTCCTGGCTGCAGGGCTGTCTCCTGCACCGCCAGCTGTCCTCCCTGAAGGCTGAACTTCCAACAGGAGTCTGCTCATGTTCGTGGTAGCAGCACCTTGAGAAGTGGAGAAGACAAGGACAGAGGGGGGGCGGGCAGGGCAGATGACAAGCTCTGCTTTTTAGTGTGCACAATCCTCCCCACCACGCACATTTTTTTCCTATGCCTGAATTCTCTGTCTCCCTAAATGACACAACGTCCAAGTCAGAAACCCTAGACTCTTCTTTCTTTCATGGCTGATATCCTGTGGGCCATCAACTTTTCTAGATCCTATTACAGAAATGTCTCTTCCCTTTTCTTTATTGCCTCTATTAAAGCCTGGGTTCAGATCTTCCTCAAATCTTGGCTGAGTTATTTCAGAGTCTATTATTTGATCTCTCTGACACCCATCTCTCTCTGTCCTCTAATCTTCCATCTGCTCTGCTGCTGCTGAGAAGCAGATCTGGTCCCCTCACTCTACTGCCTGGCAATCGCTTGTGGCTCCCCATCGCAGGCACGGCATTGAAATTCCGTTATCCACAGTCACAGCCCTTCATATTGTCTTTCCTTCAGGCAATCTCTCTCATCACTCTCCTCCATGACACTCTAGCTCTATCACATTGTCTATTCACTGTTCTCCTATCTTCCCATTTACTTTTATACTTCAACTTTCTGTGCACGATGTTTGTCGTTCCCCAAACAACACTCTCCCGCCCTCCTCTAGCTTGGACTCCTACGGATTCTTCAAGGTCCAGCCTCACGGCTTCCTCTTTACAAACACTCCCTCCATGCTATTTTCCAGCTCCAACCTTCAAGCATGCATCAATCACACTTTCCACTTTGCACTCAGGACTCTGTTCCTGCCTTTATGATGTCACGTATCACTCTCTGTTTATCTTTTCTTCTATGTTATAAGCTCAGGAGTTGGGACGTTACTCCTTTTGGAAAAATCTCCAATACCCAATTCACAGAAGTTGATGCATAAATGATGCCTTATCCACGTGCAAACAAATCAGTGTTTGTTCACCTTCCGCGCGCGCCTCTTCATCATGTTAGCGTGTGAAGCCTGATTTGCTTATAAGGACTGAAGGGGGAAAAATTTCACTCTAAATAATAGCTAGGCTGTCTGAGTGAGGCTGCAGATGAAATTTATCGGTGTAAAAAGATTCAGTCGGGTCAATGCTACTGTGCAACAGATATTTACTCAGCTGTAAACAAGATTGCTACGTGTGAAAATAGAGACTTCCAGAGCAGATGTATTTGAGTAGTATTATCCACTTTGCAAAAGAAATCACCTTTGCATCTGCTCCTCCTCCCTACTCAGTACCTGTAAGACACAAGGGAATAGCCATTACCAAGTCCTGCAGATTTTTTCCTCCTAAAATCTCTCTAATTTGACTATTTTCCTCCATCTCCCCTGCTTATGTTCTGGCTCAGGCCATTTCCATCTCTCTTCTAGATTATTGCAACCTCTCCGACTAACTTCAGGCTGCAACTTCCATGACGCTTTCTCTTTGGCCTTTTCTACCCTCCAAGCCTGGGTTCGGTGACTTGCTCCTATGTTCCTATGCATTATACTATAACTGCCTTTGAACTTTTCTGTATCCCTTGTCACACTGCAAGTTTCATAGCATCCTGAGCTCATTTCTCTCTTTGCTTCCATTGCCTGCACATAATAAGTACTCAGTAAATATTTACTGCATGAGGGAATTACAAAAGTATGTATCAAAATATTTTGAACACATATTTTTTTGTATCATATATACTGATTGGAGCAAGGCACATTTATATTTCAATGTGAAAAGTCAGGCTACTTAGTGAATTGATTTTAATTGGATTAGGAAGTCAGTCTTTTATTTCCACCTTTGTCTTTGACTTTTCAATACAGATTAACATTTGCCTAACCCACCGTGCGTTGAGTGCTATGTCGCAGGCATGAGGCTAAATGCTTGCACACCCACTTTCTCTCTTTCCCATAGTTTTTCATCCGTTAATTGGAGATAGTAATTACATCTGCTAGCAAATCATGCTGTAAAGAGCGGATTTGATCTTGACAGAATGTGTGTGCTCCTCTAAGCACCTGAATTATTACTAGGATGTTATTCGTCCCTTGGGAAGACCAGGCCAGGTATTGCAAATGGTTTTGAAGTCCCTTAATCAAAACACGTCTATCTACCCATCCATTCACAGCCTCAAAGTTCTCAGAAGAAATCCCCAAATTTCACATTTTTAAAGAAATGAGGACAAACGTTATATTTATAAACACCTTCCCAGGTCATTCCCAATAGTGTATCTCTTCTTTTCTACCCAGGAGGGTGACTTCTAGCAATTTGATTTTGCTTTCAAATTGAACAGGAGGAATTTTTATGAAATTCTAAGGGAGATGAAGTGGCTTCCTGAAATTAAAAGTCAATTAGGAAAAAAAAAAGACTCCATGAAAAATAGGATGGGAGACAAAATAGATTTTTCTAAAATGATATTTTCATGCAGGAAAGTGAAAATCAAGTATTGACTCTTCTCTCATTTAGCTGCAAATGAAATATTCTGGATTCTGGTACCCACCAGGAAAGAGGGGTGGTCTAAGATCCGGGCCATCAAGCTGCTCAGTCTCTGCTTGCCTGGCAGCAGCAGCAAAGGTAGCCTCCTGGAAGAGGGATCTGTGGCCCCAGGAAAATAAGACATTGAATTGGAATGTCCACGATGGCTCAGGTGAGCTACTGAGAGATTGCAGATGGAAATCACACAAAACAAACTGGAACAAGGTGCTGTTCTGTCCTGATGATGTGAGTGAGAAGCACTTGTCACAAAAGACATGAATTGAGTGAGATCTTAAAAGATTGCTCACACGGCAGAGAAAGAGGAGGAAGGAGCTGGAGTCACATGGGCACAGGGAGGAAAGGATGAGCCTGCATCATGTGATGAGAGATGTCTGGAGGTGAGACCCTCAGGCATGTGAAGGAGGATGGGGAAGCCCCATCTAGGAGTGAGATGGGTGTCTCTGACTCCTCCAACCTCAGAAGACCTTGGCAGCCTAAAGGTCATTCCCTGGGGTGATAAGATACTATATTAATAGAAGACTGTAAAGCAATGGGAGAGGGGGCCAGGTCAAGTTCACCTTCTCCTTTTTGATCAGCTTATTTGGTTGAGGCCACAGCGTATAGGGTGTGGACCCTAGAGATTCTGGGGATGTCTGAAATGACTGTGCAATGGAGAAAGAAGAAAGAATTTTTGTGGGAGTTGGTATCGTGGGTTGAGTTGTGTCCCACCACAACCCGAATGTTGAAGTCCTAACCCCTAGTACCTCAGAATGTGACCTTATTTGGAGATAGGCTCTTAACAGGGGCAATCAACTTAAAGTGACATCATGATTGTGGTCCCCAACCCATATGACCAGTGCCCTTATAAAAAGGGGAAATTTGTGCAGGAAGAAACGCACATGGGGAGAACACAATGTGAATATGAAGACAAGCATCTGCGAGTTAAGGAAAGAGGCCTGGAACACAACCTTCCCTCACAGCCCTCAGGAGGAAACAACCTGCCAACACCTTGATCTTGGACTTCTGGCCTCCAGAACTGTGAGACAACAAATTTCTGTTGTTTAAGACACCCAGTCTATGACACTTGGCTATTATAATGCAATTGGCTAATGCTGCTGGCCTCCTCCTTCCATAGGGGCAGGGAGGATTAAGAAGACAAAGGTCTAGAGACTCTACAAAGGTGGGTTTCTTCTGCTGTGACACCAGGAAGCCCCAGTGATGTTTACATAAATGAAATGAGTGGTTCATACCTCAGCTGATTCCGTGATTTCTGTCCTCTTACCAAGCGGTGTTCATTGGCCCACAGTAATTGTGCATCTGCTGCATGATCAGTTGCAAACTGGCCACGTATCCTAGTAGGAATGCACCATGGCTGATTCTGTGCCTGTCTGCCGAAAAACACCAGTGAGCTGGGCTGAGACGCAGCGAGTGAGAGATGGCCTGAAAGTCTTCACTGAGGTTCCCGTAAATCCTTCTGAGGCTGGTCTCCCCAGCCCAGCTACAGTCACTTCTGATTGTGAGGATTAGGAAGAAGGATCCAAAGCTTGGGCCAAAAAGGCTGTCTAAGACATGCTTTCTCTTTCCGGGGTGAATGGAGACTCTTCATTGGATTTTCATTCATTCAAAGAGAACAAATTGTTAGGAAGAGCACAAACATT
>CM052440.1:98870642-98913645 GCA_028533085.1 Varecia variegata | reverse complement strand
TATTCATGTAATGGAATATTCTGCAGCTATGAGGATACAACACCTACAAACTACACACAACACATAATACACAATGCAACAACATAATACAACTACTCATAAGAATATGAATGAATTTCAAATACACAATGTGGAGTGAAAGAAGACAGGTACAAAAGGGTACATATTGTATAAGGGCCCTTATATGAAGTTCAAAGCTTGGGGAGACTTCTTAATGTGATTAGAGGTAGGGATGGTGGTTGCCCCTACAGGGTGGCTGGACGGAGGCATGAGAGGCCTGAAGATACTCTATTTCTTGCTGTAGGTGGTAGTCACCTGGGTCAGTTCAGTGTGTGAAATTCACAGAGTTCCATACTTAAAATCTGTGCAACGTTCTGTAGGTATGCTATACGTCAATAAAAAGTTGTTTTTTTTTTTTTTTAAAAAGCAGATCATATGAGTACCTAACTCATAGAGATGTAAAGATTAAAGGAAAAAACAAATGCAAAACACCTAGTGACAGCAAGTGCTTGATATTTGTTAGCAATTTATTATTGTTATTATTCTTGTCATCCTGATGCAGGAATTGGTGACAAATTTAGTTCCTTCCCCAAAGACCTGTCCCATCTGAGTAAGCCTGTGACACTGCAGGGTTTTTAAATAGGAAGGAATATAAATGGCCCAGTTGATTAAAAACCAAATAAAAACCTATCCTGTGTCTTCCCAAGTGTGCAAAAATAACCTGACAGAAAAGAATAGGCCAGTTTCTGCTGTTCCTAAGCTGGTTTACACTTCCTCTAGTTTCCTCCTTAAATGAAAATAGCAGTTTAATCTATTGACAGATAAAAGCCTTTCCAAGTACTAACTCCATTTGGAGCTGTTGCTCTTCATTGTTGATTTCCTATAATACAGATGT
This sequence comes from Varecia variegata, assembly GCA_028533085.1. NCBI lineage: Eukaryota > Metazoa > Chordata > Mammalia > Primates > Lemuridae > Varecia > Varecia variegata. The sequence continues at coordinate 98,912,750 of CM052440.1, read as the reverse complement.
TTGGGGCATAATGTATCCTCCAGAACGTCCTCTGTCAGCTCCGTAAAGGAGACAAACAGCAGCCTAATCTTGAAAACAGGCCTCTCCATAAACCAGCTGACATCAGCGCAACTGAGCTTCACCTCACATAAAGATTTTAATAAACAAACCTCGCTGGTCAGCATGTTGCTCTGGCATATTTAACCACGTCACATGCTTTCTGCTCCTCTTCTGCAGCTTTTGCACAAAACAAGTTCTGGGTTAACAGAATGTAATGAGTCTGAACAGTGGGTAAGCGGGGAAGGGCAGAGATTATCTTCTCTGTGTGCCACGACAAAGCCACAGCGTGACAGCGCCGGACAGGGGGGCTGGAGCAGAAACCGAGGTTCAAGTCCCGACATTCAGAACTGCCATCTCTACAGCTGAGTCAGCATAAAGAATACAGTGAGAATATAGTGTGAATGCAGTGAGAATACAGTGTGAATACAGTGAGAACCATATTCCTGACCCACTGAATCTGCCCTAAGTGTCTCTCTACCTAGTTCTCCTCCTCTTCTTTCCTTTCCATTAGATGTTGGAAAAGCTCTTCTGGCTTTTCCTTCATCTACCCTGTCTGTCCTTCTGGCACTTGGCTCTGACTCCCCAGATTCCACTCCTGGCTGAGCCACTTCAGACCTCTGTGACTTTGGACATGTTACTTAGCCTTGGATCTTCCACCTGTAAGTGAGGATCCTGGCAGACCTACCTCATAGCGCTGTGGAGAGGATTAAAGGAGGCAATGTGCTTGGTTGGCTTGTAGTAAGTGCTCAGTAAACAAGGCTGCTGTTCAGTTCCTTTCTGACCTCACCTCCACCTACATGTACACACTTATGCCACCCCAGTTAGAGAGGAAAATCCATAATCCACAGAGATGTCAGTCAATTGGATTCAGGAAGTCTTAAAATAAAAATTAAGAGCCGAGTTTAGGAGCTAGTGGTTTTCTCACATTTGGCAGCACTATGGACATTTGGGGCCAGATAATTCATTGCAGTGGGGGCCTGTCCTATGTGGGTTGAATAGCAGTATCCCTGGCCTCTACCCACCAGCTGCCAGTAGTAACCCCAAGTTGTGACCATCAGAAATGTCTCCAGACATTGCCAAATATCTCCTGAGTGCAAAAGTGTTTGTGGTTGAGAATCACTGGTTAGACCAAGACTCTGATTGGAAAACTACAGCCGAAAGGTATACTGAATTATTTAAAGAGGCAGTATAGAGAGGTAGCCCAAGACAGGTGCCTTCTTTGCCTTACCACGGAGCTTCAAAAACAGATAGGTGTGGAAGCCTGGTTTAAGACCCTACCAACTCCTCTGCTGGTCCGTGACAGGTTACTACTTTAACAAGCAATGACTTCCTGAAAACTTCCATCTCATAGGAATGTGTGAAAATAGAACAATAGAAGAAAAAGAAATTACATTCTTAAAAGGCTGTAAAAAAAAGATCAAATCCCTAATCATACCTCTGCTTTTAGATCCAATATTTGCAGATATATTTATAGTATTTCATAAAAGTTCCTTAGTTTTGTCATTTTCCTTCAGAGGTTTAAATCCAGTAAGTGTTTAATCGCATTGGACTGCCCGATTTCCAGCTTTGTCTTGATTGTGTTAAGTTCATAAGAATTACATTTAAAAGCGTTCATTTTTCCATTTCCCCACTTCTTTTTATAAAACCATAGGGGGAAAATGCAATAAAAATTTTCAAATAATTGCAGAAACATTGCTGTGCAGATAAAAATGGCAACACTGCCAACACCCAACTGTTGGCTGACAGTACCACCATGCAATAACTGAAAATGTTCATTTTTCAGCTGATTTATAGAAATCTGAATTTGGCATACAAAAACCGGTTGAGAGGTGTCAGTGTAAAATGTGTGAATGGGTGGAGTATCCAGAAATTTTCAGTTTATGAAAGTTGAAAATTATTAGTAATCATGACAAGGTGAGATACGAGGCACTAGCTCATGGTGTATATTTTATCTTCTTAATTACATTGCAAATACTTCAAGGGGAAGAAAGGACTTTTTCTTCAGAATCCTCTTTAGTATACGTGCAATAAGCACTTATTAATTTTTTTAAAATTTCAAAATATTACAGAGGTACAAATGTTTTGGTTACATGAATTACTTTTGTACAGTGTGAGTCAAAGTTATAAGTGTGTTCATCACCCAGATAGTGTGCATTGTACCCATTGGGTGTGAATTTACCCAACCCCTACTCCCCAACACTTATTAATTTCTAATTTATTTACTTTTAATTTTTTTTATTTCAGCATATTACGGGGGTACAAATGTCCAGGTTACCTATATTGCCCTTGCCCCCCACCCGAATCAGAGCTTCAAGTGCATCCATCCCCCAGATGGTGCGCACCGCACTCATTATGTGTGTATATACCCATCCCCTCCTCCTCCCTCCCTAATTTCTAATTTAATGGGTAACAAGTGGAGTAAAATTAGTAGTTTCTTTAAAACAAGGGTACAAGGCCTAAGGATTTTTTAAATGTTTAGATCCAAAAGTCCTTTGTGCCGAGTTAAGGAATGTTGTATGTATTACAATTACATATAGATATATAGCTATCTATGGATACATGGAGACACATAAATAGATACACCTGTCACTCAAACAGAAGGGATAAGGAGGATATTAGAATGTTGCACGGAGTCCAAGGGCTGTAGGGTTCCTTGAGAGACTACAGTGAGGGCTGGGGGATCATGAGGAACCCAGAGAGGACCCTCTGTGTGTCTCTGATCTTTGTTTTTCTCTGGCGTTTGTCCCATTCTTTTCTCTCCAGACTCATCTTCTGCATCTGTAAAAATGCAGGAGGATGGCCTGTCTACAGCTGCTGAGTGTACCTCTTCTGCAGAACCCAGTCGGCCCAGTTAGCCTCACTATCTCATTCCAATTTCCAGTTCCTGGGAGAGAAAACGTGACTGGTCCGGCTTGGCTCAAGGTCCATCCCTGACCCACTCATGACGACCAGTCTAGCAGGGAGTGGGGAGGGAGTATGTGGTTGAAACATGTCTTAGGGCTCCATCCCGTGAATGGGCGGTATAATTTTCAGAGAAAGGAGATTAAATTGTTGAGGACAGACAACTCCAAAGTTGTATGACATGTATGTTTATAATGAATCGTAGCGAAAACCTTAAGCACATGTGTAGAGACATTTTCTAGTTTGATTTTCTTTTCCTGGCTAGACCAGTATAATAGGTTTTAAGTGTTTTTGTTGATCAATTGATTAATCAGAAATGAGAAAATTAAATAAAAAAAAACCTATGAGAAAGTTTGATAATTATATGATTTGGCTTTCTGGAGCACGAGAATGTAATTTGTCTTTGAAAATGAATTAAGGTGTATTTGTTTCCTAGGTCTTCTGTAACAAATCACTGCACACCGAGTGGCTTAAAACAACAGAAATTTATTGTCAGTTCTGGAGGCCAGAAGTCCGAAATCAAGGTGTCAGTGGACCTGACACTACTACCCTTGGAGTTCTCCAGGACAGAATCCTTCATTCCGTGGCTTGTGGCTGCATCATTTTAGTCTCAGCCTCTGTTTTCACGTGGCCTTTTCCTCTCCTCCACGAGTCTCTCCTCTCTGTGACTCTTATAAGGATGACACTTGTCATTGGATCTAGGATTTGCCTCTATAATCCAGGATGATTCATGTCCAGATTCTTAACTCACTTACACCTGCAAAGACTCTTTCTCCAAATAAAGTTAGCTTTAAGGTTCTGGGATGTGGTTATACCCATGGGAGGCCTCCATTCAACCTGCTCCATAGGGAGAAAATGGACTGACCAATAGACCTTCTTGCACTTTGATCTTACTGTGCCCACATCTTGCTTAGAGCACTGCTGTCCATCGGGAGGCAGTGCATTGTTGCACCTGAGATTTGGAACCCCTGTCCTTGGGCACACCGGGTTCAGTCTGGGGCAGCAGGTTGGGCTTGTAGGTTGGGTCACAGGTCCTGGGCTGGTCCTCTCTGGCTGTGAACATCCTCCACATTTACATCAGTGCTCTCTACAAATATCTTATATCCTGTATTTGCCATGCCCCCACCAAAAAGATTAAGAAGCATTGGTAGGAAACCACTTCATTTTATTCTTCCTCTTCCTTATAGTCTGTCTGACCTTTCCTTAAATTAATTCTGGAAATGTCTTCCTAGTTGCAATTGACAGCTGTTGACTGAATAAGACCCACTTAGATAATTTTTTTCCCCCAGTGGTTTCTTTCAGTCTGCTATAGGGAAGAACTATAGTGCCAATGGGTTGAAGTTTCCAGGAAGGAAAGTTTGGTCTGATGCTATAAAGAAAAGAAGATTTTAATCACTGAAAGCTGGCCCGTGATGGAACAGGCTGCCACAGAAAGCCCTGAGCTCTCTATTGCAAGTGGGAAAATAGATGTGGGCAGATCATCCATCAGGGGTGTTGTTGAAACAGTTGCACACGGATAGGAAGATGGACATGCGACCTCTAAGTGCCTCTGATTGGTATTCTTCTGAACAGTCCTCTGAGATCGGTACGATACAGGATGCAATCCGCGCAGCCTGCGAGGTGGGGAAGATTTGGCTTTTACTTTCCAGGAATTTTAAACAGGAGGTTTGAATTATATTGGCTTTTCTTACACATAAAGACTGCTAAATTTAAACAGTTTGCCATTTAAGAGCTGGGTGATAGGAGATGACTTTAGAAGCTATGAAAACCAAAAGAGTTAGCTCACTCTGATCAGCAACAAAAGAGAAGGAACTTTTCACAGATGTTTGGAATGTCTGGACCAAGAGATTTGGTTCCTTCAGTCAATAGCATAGGGTGCTTATATTTTAATCTTTATTTCTGTTTTCTTTCTCTGTTTTATATATATATATATATATATATTTTTAAGGAATGTCCTACTAGATTGCTTTCAGATGCTACTTTGCATATACTTCTGGAATATCACTTATCACATTGCATTCTAACTTGTTTACTTTTCTATATTTCCCATCTCCAATCCTTAGCACTGTGCCTGACACATATTTGGCCCTCAACACATGTTTATAAGAATGATGTGAATAAATCAATTCTGGAAGAACAAAAGGTACACTGTATGATAAATAGTGCATCGTACTCCCATCTTCCTAAATGAAATGTGTAGACAGAATTTCCCACTGTATTTCTCTCTGTTCTTTGAAGGATAGAGCTTCTTGCTTTTTCTAGTAGACTGAATTAAGAAAGAAATGGATTGGAACTAATTTTTGTTTTGGACTCATTTGCATAATGTAACCCAGTGTCTGGCTGGGGTCACCCTGATCTTTATGGGTTAGGTAAGACCAGCACAAATCACCCTCTTTTGGATAAAGTATAGGCTAAGAGAACCTGAGAGTTGGCCAGGTCAACTCCCCACTCCCTTCATAATGTTTTTCAGCTGTAAAATCAGGTATATAGAGGTATTATCCTTCATAGTACTGAGGATAGTATAACAATGATGATTATTATCATTCTTATTTGTCAAAGTATTATCCTCAGGATTCACCATGAGCCATTTTGAAGAGCAAAGATTAGAATTTTCAACTTGATATTTTCCAACTCCATTTCAGGCAGAGGAAGTTCTTCACTGGCCAGAGTCACCAAACTGTGGCTTTCTAGGCCATTTTGTAGTTGTGCTTTGAATTTCTTGGGTGGGTCTTTGCCAACTTTTTTGAAACTCTCTTCTAGGATATAATTATTTTTTGAAAGACAATTGTAGGGCACTAGAGATAAGGGCTGGTTTGGGATGATTTAGCCATGTCTTATTCATTGAAATTTAACTATGAAAAAAATCACAAGAAAAGTTATTTTACTGTAAGATACTATGCATGTTTGGAAAAATAGTGAGTGTAGGAGTCACTCTGGTAAACAAGATTGAGTTTTATTTTTGACTTACAATATTACAGCCAGTTTGCACATTGTCTACTTACCTGTCTCCTTTATGTCTGTATGTACCAGTTCCCAAGGATGGACATCATCCATAATTTGCTTCCTAGATTATAGGTGACTTTAGCCATAGAGAGGAATCTCTGCTGTGTGATGGAAATCTACTATAATCACTTGACAAAGTATTGCTAGATTTCTCTCTACCTTTCATCCTTATGGTCTTAGGATTTCTGGTATTGAAGTGGAGGGAAGCGCTGGCCTTATTTCCCTGTCTTTTGGCTGGGTCATCTCCTCTCTAGAGTACTAAATGTGCAAGGTGTCACATGGGAACTCAGATATAGCCCCACATAGCTAAAGCACCAACATGTTTAAACAACTCAACAGTGAAGGAGTGAGCCTACTTCTTAGCATCCATCCAAGTTGTTGGTTTGTGTACGAAGTCACAGAAGCCTTGTCAGGGAGCCATCACTTCTGTCTGCGTGTGAGCCATTTCTGACTCTGAGATGCTCTCTGCCCAGACTTGAGAAGCGTTATACCTCCAGTGCAGTGTTTTTACCAAATGTCTGCCCTTATTCTTAATATTCAGACAGACATTTGTGGCCTAAAGAAAGTTGTCTGGGGAAGAAATCTCCCTTGTCCCCCTGCCACCCCCCCTTCCTTCATCAGTATGCATTTTTCTGGTTAAGCAGATTCAGTGACATATGAACAAAAAAGCGGGAGGTGCTGCTTGGAATATGGGAATTGTCAGGGAAGGGGGCCACGGGATTCTTGAGTGATGGGACTTTTCTGACTCTCCTATAGCATCTGTCATGTTGTAATGTAGTGACCTATTTGCTTTTCTGTCTGACTGACCCGATTAAGAGCTGGAGGGCAGGAATCGTGCCTCGTTCATCTTGCATCTCCAGTGCCAACCGAATATCCAGCAGCCGCTTTTCTCCAAAGTACAATAATTCAACTCCAATTCAGGGGTGAATGGCATTACTAGAAAAGAGTACCGTGGGTTGAATGGTGGCCACCCCAAAAAGATGTGTTTACATCCCAATCCTCAGAACCTGTGAATGTGGCCTCGTTTGGAAAACAAGGTCTTTGCAGATGTAATTAAGTTAGGGATCTCAAGGTGGGATCACCCTGGATTATCCAAATGGGTCCTGAATCCGATGACAGGTGTCTTACAGAGACAGAAGAGAATACATGGCGAGAAGAAGGCCATGTGGAGATGGAGGCAGAGATTGAAATGATGCAGCCACAAGCCTGGGAACACCTGGAGCCACCAGATGCTGGAAGAGGCAAGGAAAGATTCTCCCCTAGAGCCTTCCGAGGGTGCATGGACCTGCCAAAGCCTTGATTCCGAACTTCGGGCCTCCAGAAGTCTGAGAGAGTTTTAAGCCTCCAAGTTTATGGTAATTTGTTGTAGCAGCCATAGGAAATTAACACAGAGGGTCACCTGCCTTCAAGAAAAGCCATTAAAACCAACACACAGAGCTTGGCTTGCAGCACTGGAAAGCAGAGACTAGGAAAAGGCTAGATGAAAGATTTCTGTTGGCCTAGCCCAGGGAATATGTGGCAAGAGAGGCCAGGAGGGATGGATCTTAACTTCCAGGGGCCTTGAAGAGCTGAAAGAAGTTTCAACGAGGCTGAAGAGCTGCAGTAGCAGGAGCTTATAACTCACCATGATCGCATAATTTTGACCAGGAGCATACACTGCAGTATATACTTAAGTTGACCAGAAAAATACTTTCAGGCTTTGGGCATGGGAGAGAGAAGTACCTCCGAGGAGGACGGGGTGTGGGTGTGGGAAGGATGCTCATTTCTCTAGGCCATGCCTTTGGGAAACCATCTTTTGCCAGTGCCAGGAGATGAAAGAAAAGGACGTGGGCAAGGAAGGTTTTTCCTCCCAAGTAAGCAACGATAACACACCAGTCTGGCCCATCTACTCCTGGGGTGTCCTGTCCTCTCCAGCCCGAGACCCTGCTGCCTCACGGGGACTCAGCCCTCATGCACGAGGATGCTGGGGCGCTGATGGCACTTTGAAGAGCCGAGCATCCTCCTTTAGAGACAAGCGTGGCACACAGCAAGGAAATGTCAGCGATGTCCTTGGCACCAGGGCCAAGCCAGAGGGAGAAGACTGTGTTTGCTGTCACAGAAGGATGAATGGAAGGCACTGGAACGTCAGGCACTTTAGTGGGGTGGAGCGTGCACTGGACCCACTGTCAGGAGATCCAGGCTGTTGCTGCTCCAGCTCCACCATGTAGCACCTGAATTACTTTGCAGGAGTAACTTAACTTCCTTGTCTTCACTGTGGTGAGAAAGCTAGATCACCTTCAAGGTCTCTGTAACTCTAAGATTCTATGATTACTGCCCAGCTATCGAATGAAATGGATTCAGCCTGTGGAAGAGTCTTCTTGCTAAATCACCCAAACTAATATGGAATGATTTCTGACATATACTCCCTCCCACCAAAAACAAAACAAAATAAAGTGAAATATAGAATAAAATAAATATGGTATGACATACATGGAAATTATATTCCTGAGAAAGGACTACATGATTATAGTGTGGGTGGTCAATAAATGAAAGTTGAATGAATGAATGGGTAAGGGTTGGTTCCCCCTTTTACTAAAAATCTAATCGAATCTAATCTAATATAGCATAATATAATATATCATGAAAAGTATAACCTTAAGAGAAGGGCTGCAGGATCGTAACATGATGCAATGTGGGCATTCAATGAATAAATGTTGAAGAAATGAGTGGGTGAGGGATGTAAAAGGATTTTTAAAAAAATGTGGACTGTTTCATGAATTTGCATGGCATCCTTGCCCAGAGACCATACTTATATTCTCTGTATCATTCCAACTTCAGTATATGTGCTGCCAAAGCGAGCCCTGGAAAAGGGTTTTAAGTATTTTTGCTAAATAATATCCAAGTCTCATTTCAGCCAGTTATTTGTATGATGACGAAATTTATTTTGTTAGCTGTATCTATCAGAAGTGACTTGTAGGTGAGACCCATATCAGCTCTTCCTTCTTTGTCCTCCAAATCAGCTAGGGCAGTCTTTTGCCACAGTTGTGGTTAGTATGTGTTGAGCACGGACTTCCTTCATCTGTGCTGTGGGCTACACAGAAAGCCGAAGATAAAGGGCTGGCTTAAATCTATTTAGGGATCATCGTGTTTTACTCTTCAGTGTTTTCCACCTTCTTTCCTTGGCCTATGGTATCCCCTGACCTTACCAGTCATGTCTGGTTTACTTATTTCATCAAAGGAATTGAGAGTGACAAATTGCTTCCAAACTTTCCTTCTTTCTGGTGTAAAAGATCTTTATTCCACTTGTAAGAATAAGCAAAAATTATGACACTATGCACCTTATAAGGGAGATTACCAGCTTTCTCATAAAATGAACAGACTGTAAGACAGACAGGGCAATCTCAAAATGATGGCAGGAGGCCAGGCCAGGTAGCAGCGAACACCCCTGTCCACCTGGCCTGAAGTGCGGTGGCACCTGGCAGAAGCTGACTTGGAGTCAGACCTGCTGTCCTTTGATTGTCGCCAGTGTCATTCCTATGTAAAATTCTCAACAGGCCATTTAACACACGCTGTCACTGTCCTGACATCGGTCTCTCCTCCTATGGCAGGCGCCGAGTGTGTGTTCAGGTTTAATGAGATTGGTTTTGGCAGCCGCTTCTCCCCACCTCCTGGCTCCCACCTCCACCGAGCCCTACTGGAGGGGCACCTGCTATCGAGGACGCCGCCGAATTACGTGCAGGCTGGACGCACACCCACACGTGTGCAGGCTCACACATGTCTTCATCACACTCCTGGAAAAACAAAAACAAAGACAAGAAACTTGTGCCTTTGGCCGAGCGTGATGAGGCTTTCACTGCTCCAAATTCTGGAAGTTTGTCTAATGAGCTGGAATAACCACACTCCATCTATTAAGGAGCTACGAGGAAATTTACATCTTGTTTGGATGGGGGGGGCGGAGGGGGGGCACACATTTGGGTCAAGAAAATCTATGTAGAGGGCAAGAGAGCTGGAAAATTCATTCAATCATTCATTCATTCTTCTTACAAGTCCCAGAAACTGTGGGTGTCTGAAGATGTTAAATAACAGTTTCTGCTTTTCCTCCCTCCGTTCTCTCTGTTTTTTAATACAATCTAAAGAACAAAGCAGATGTTCGTAGATATAATTTTAACAGTATGAGAAATGCCGTGGTTGAGGAACAAACCAAACGTTACCGGGGCACTGAAGAAACATCATGTAACTGCCTGCAGATGGCCAGGAAGCCTTTTGAAGAGGGTGATGTTTGATCTGAGTCTTACAGAGTAAAAAGGGTTTGTCAATCTGGATATAAATTAACTTGGCTCTCTGTCATTTGTCCCTTTCTTCCTGATTGTCATGCCAGCTTGTCAAGAGCAGGAGCTGTGTGTCCAGCTTCTTTATATAGTGGGAGCCTGGCCCAGTGCCTGGCACATGGGAACCACTTGACGTATTTTAGTGGAATAAATGAACAAATCTAAAAATGACAGGTACTGAGATTCTTTATGTGGTACATAGTGGCCAGTCATGGTCAAGATCTCCTTTTGGTTTTAGGTAACAGCAGGAAGGATAATGCTGGCAATTATACAGGGTACACAAAGACTAGGGGACCTAGATGCTGTCCACATGGGGCCTGGTAGAAAGTGACCCCAGGTCTAAACATGGGTACAGAGTCAACTAACTGTGGCTATCCACGTCTGGACAAAAGAAAACCACCACTTCACCTCTCTGGTTTAGGAGGTGGACTTCCAACTGGCAAACTCTGCCTAATGCATGGTTCCTTGGAGGCCCTGCCTCTCTCTCTAGGTCCTAGACTGTGCGTGGATGACAAGGGATTGACCACACTGATTGTGATATGGATCAGAATGATGAAAAAGGCAACAATGACAACTGACTGTCTCTTCCTAAGTTTCCCTGTCTTCTGTTGCCCTTTCACCTGCAGAGCATGGTCTTATCAACAGAGAAGGCCCAGGAGCTTCAGAAACATGGTGTTTGCTCATTCAGCCTCATTTCTTAGCCTACTTGCCAAGAATTCCCAACAAAGAAGGAAGAGAACATCAGGATGACCAATCTGAGGCTTCCCATCAGCATGAGGTCATCAGACTTTTCCAGGACTTGAATTAGGGGGCGTGGGAGACAATGTGTTGAAACAAAAACAGCTCAGGCTAGAAATCAAAAACCATTCTTTCTAGTTCCAGCCCTATTTCATTGACCAGTGAATGACCTTCAGCAAGTTACTTAACTTCTCCGGGGTACAGTTCCCTCGTCTGTTTCTAAAATCTAGCACTCAAAATCATTATACATTTTTATTAGCTGACACTGAATATATATACGCAACATACCTGTGTAGCAAATATGATTTTCCAAGTAGGAATAAAGAATATTATTTTTCAAAAGCCATGGGCTTATAAATATTTTTGTAGACTGCACGTTATTTGCAACCATTCCTACATTTAGCAGTATCTATGTAGACTGTGCTCTTTCTAAAGGGGCAGAGCTGTTAAATGGTGATATTCTATAGCTCAAGTAAAAAAAAATGTATTGCAGTGCTATGTGATTGGTCCTAGGCCTGTCTTTTCTGAAACAGAGAAGCCAGTAGCCTAGATGTCTGATTTCAAAGATGCCAAAGATCAGCTCTTTTATTCATCAGCTGATATATTTCATTATACAATTGTATTTTGAATTAAAATGCAAATATGAACTTATAACATTAGCATTAAATAAATGCTGATTGATTTAATTCATACTAAGGTATAAATGACTGATATGAGACCCTATCCTCCAAGTGTGTTTTAAGAAATAGTAAGGGGAAGAAACCACAAAGCAAAACAGGAAAAGTGATGGGAACAACAAGGGTGGCAAAGGCATGGGTAAGGGAAAAGGACATGGCAAGGAGAGAATGAAGTTTCCAGGGATAAAGTTCTCCTTTAATTCTTACTTTTTTCCTAAGGTCAGACAGAAAGCAGTGGTATAAGATCCAATTTCAGAGAATGTCACGGTCTCCCTGCTTTATGACCCAGGCTAATTTTCAAGACCAGGACATCACTTCTTCAAAAAATCGGAGAAAGCTGCTGAAGCAAACCTCAGGATCTGGAGGGATTTTATGAAACAAATAATTTTCTCTTTTTACATCATGCATTATTTTCATGAATATAAAATACACCTTCCCCATGGAACATTTAGATACCACAGCAAAGTATAAAGAAAAAAAAATCCATCCTCAATTCCACCATCTTTAACATCATAATGCATTATTTTTTTAAGCTTAAAGGGAGTTTTCAGGACTGCATCCATGGCAATTTAGACTGAAGAGGCAGCAAAGCCACCACAGCAAAAACAGAAGCAGGGACTGGATGTGCTGTGTCAGCAGAACTTGGGACCAATTTTCTGGGGGAAAAATAAAACCACACTGTGTGCATTCAATGAGGCGTGTATGTATACGTGAGGGAGGGGGCTTGGAATGTTCAGTTACACTTCTTTTTTCCATCCTATGTTCTTAGATAGTAGGTTGGTTACCTGATGAGACCATTTGCCACATCCAAATCAGAACAACAACTTAAATTAGTTGAAGACAGGGTAACGCAGGTCAGAGAAGCTCTGTGCATGTGCGTGGTGTTGTTTGAGTGTGTGTGCATGTGTTTGTGTGTGTTCTGGTACCTGCCTAGAGCTCAAGTAACCAAATTGGGAGCGGGGTGAGTTGAGAAAAGCTTTTCCTCTGCTTGCACTCCCTGTTCCCATCTCTGTGACTTGCAAATGAAGCCTTTCTTCACAAACTAAGTCAGGCTGTGGGTGAGAGATCCACAGACTAGGGGGTCTGCTCAGCCCCAGAGAAACACGAGGCTAGTTGGCTGTGCCCGCTGCAGGGAAAGCCTGAGATCTAGGTACGGAGCAGCCTCGTTCCCCTGGAGGTTTCAGAAGGGGCCTGACAGTGATAATAAATATCATTTTCTGACACAGAGTCCCGGGACTGCGCAGGCCACAGGAGTTGTGGGGTCCCCAGGACGCTGAGACCGGTCACAAAGCAGGCATTTAGGAACCGGTTGGCTTTGCATTAATTAATTCCCCAGCCATTCACCAACAGTAACAATCCCTTCAATGAGAGTCCAGGCCTGGAAAGCCCTGGTGTTGATTGGAAGTGACATGTGCATAGCAAAGTGTGACTGTGTTAATATGGAACAGCGCAGAGGGACCCAAAGTCCCTCTCTTGCCCCGCACCTTCCTTCCTGGGGAGCTTTCCAGGAAGAACAAGGACTCAGCTCATTTAGGAGTGTTAGTTTGTGTTTTCTTCTTTGGTAGCTTGCTTGTCAGCTGACGGTTTCTCATCTGCTGCTTCTTCAGGGTTGAATTAGTTGTGATGTGGCAAGTTCTGTCCTGAGTCCACGGAGTATCTCGGGGACCTCCAACAACCACGATCCCCGACGGGCCGTAGGAAGCTGATGGGCCAGGGCTGACACACTCAGGGATGCCGACCTGCCCCTGGGGAAGTTAGGCCAAGCCTGGGCAGATTCTGTCATTGCAAAGATAAGAATTTGGGGGCCAACGAGAGACTTGGGGTGCCCCAGGCCTCAGTATCATAAAAGCTGAAAGGGTAGGGAAAATGTAGAAAGCGGAGCTGATTGGCAATTGCAGACGGCAGGGGAAATATCTCTTCTTTAATGCGTAGGGCTGTGTTAACGACGTACTTCGCAGGCTCTAAATGAACGTCTGATGCCGGCTGACTGGTGGGTGGATTAGATAATTGCCCCTGCAGTCCTCCAGGCTTATTTAACTGCCCAGGTTGCCTGGTTATTCTGCCTCTTTCATTTCTAGCTCTCACTGCTACCTTGCAAGTATCTGCGATCACTGGTGGCACAGAGGATGCACGTGTTTAGCAGGTGGGCATTCCTTCCCGCCCCCCCCCCCCCCCCTGGGAGAATTCCTCGAACTGCAGAAGGCTGGGCTGGTGCCCACCACATGGATAGATTCTAGATTTATGTTACTTATTTACACATTCAGTCAAATATTTCTTAGTTGATACAGTCATTTATTACTTTTGAAGTCTGTGTGTGTTTGTGTGTGTTTGCTTGTACTTTTAGGAAGTAGACTTGAGAGACTTCCCCTTTTCTAGGTATACGCTATGCTAAATGACACTACAGTGATTAAGAAAGAGCTCCCCCTTGCCACTAGAAAAATGGATTAAACATAAGCACATTCACAAATAACCGTGAGGCAGGATTAAGACAGGCCAATGCTGAAAGAGACATAGAAATATGGGAGATGGGGATTCTGAGAGAAGCACACCCCGGCCGCCTGATACACCAGCCAGGGCTTCCGTAGGCATTTGCAATGTCCCAGTTTTGTCATGAAAAGGGAGGGCCCCCATCTGAGGGCGTGTGTTCTGGGAAGAATGAGGAGTACACTTTGGGGTACAGCATCAATTTAGACTGGAGACGTGGGTGGGACTAGTAATTGAGGGCTTTGTCATCCAGGATGAGCTGTCTGTAGTCATTCTGGAAGATTTGGGACCCACCCAGGCTATTTTATTTGCCGGAAAAGGGAAGCAGGGCTGGGACAAGCGTGAGGCAAGTGAGGGACCCAGGGCACAAAATTTAAGGAGACTCACTCTCAGGTGTTCAGCCCACCTTTGTAGGACCCTGAGAATGAGTTCTCCTAACTGCAGCCTCAGCTTGGGCCGGGAGTGGGGAGAGCCGTGAGCAGCAGTTTTATGATTAGAGCTGCGTGCTGGAAACATTACTGTGGCTCACGCCTATAATCCCAGCACTTTGGGAGGCCTAGGTGGGAGGATCGCTTGAGGCCAGGAGTTTGAGATAAGCCTGAACAACATAGCAAGACCCTGTCTCTACCCAAAAAATAAAAAAATAAATAAATGAATAAAAATAATAAAAAAGAAAGATTACTGTGAAATCCCTGTGTACGATGGATTGGAAAAAGTGGGTGCTGGGTGAGACCGCAAATAGAATTAACACAGACAGAGAAGACGTGGAACCTGGAAGGTGGGGAACAGTGTTTAAATGTTCCTTTTAAAGAGTCAACACAGAGAAAGACAAGCAGCAAAAAGAACGTGATGACCACACGACTCCCACAGTTGCTAGCTCTTACAGGGGTGGTTCCACACACTTCAAAACACTAATTCATTTCATGACGACAGGCAAAGCCGCTGAGTTCTAGTCTCTGTCTGCTCTAAAGAGGTGTGGAAGTCCCTTTGGCCTCAACTCTTTGACCTGTGAAATGGCTGAGTCACATTAGACAATTTCGAAGGTCCACGAGAGCTCTAAAATCCCTGTAACTCATGACCTGTGTTAATGTCAGCTGACCCAGGGAGAGAACCAAAGATTTGGGACCCCCAATCTAGACTCATACAAGAGCTCTCAGCCCAGATGCCTTGGGAGGTAAACCCCTCGGTCCAGACTGTTGTCTTTCATCTTTCGTCTTGCATTTCTAGGTTTCAGGGCCCCCTTGCAGACTGAGATTCCAAGAACTCTGGTGTTAAATTCTGCCTTTCTCTTCTCAGCCCCTTTCCACCTTGTGTTACCCAACACCCAGACCCAGCCCACATTTTTCTACCCCTCCCTCGTGTCATTAACAAAACTCCCCAGACCCTTGCAAAGCCCCTACAGCAGAATGGCCCCAAGAGAGAAACGGTGGATTTAATAAGCTTCCCCTTAAATGGCCTCAAATCCCTTCCGGTTGATTAGGGGGAAAAAAACAACTACACACAGGACAGTCTCCTGGTGCAGGAGGTGGGAGAGAAAGAATAAAGAAAGTTCCCGAGATCCCGGGCCTCAGGGACCAAATTAAGAAAGCGGTGCCACTTATTCAAAAATCAGATGAATGTCAGTGGGATGTTTGTCAAACAAACTTGTCATTATTTGTCACAATTTGAGGAAGTATCAGTCAATAGTCACACTTGAGCGCATAACAGAGTTATTTATAGCTGCCAGTCTAGAGTTTTAACTCATGCAGGGCCAAGGTTCGACATTATAAACAGCTTTATTTATGATGATTGCGTGGCTATAAATAGTTTGGTTCGCTGGGTGTCACGGAACAGCTCTGCAACGTTCTGCCAAAAACAGCACCAAGAGGAGGGTGGCGAATCCTGATTGTATTTTTAACTCTTCTCGGAGGACACTCTCTGTGAGTCCTTGGCCAGGGTATTCATCTTCTTCCTCAATGTCCCTTTTGGAACAGGGAGTTGTGCTCGACGGTGTTCCCAGGAGATGGTAGAAGTTACTCACTTAATTAATTAACATCTGCCCCAAGATCTCCTGTTGAAAGGGAGCCAGTGCATGGAGCGCTGTCTCCTTTGTGTCTGTTCACGGACAATGAGCTAATTACAGTCTTTTTCTCCTGCTAGAGGGTGGAGGGAGATATCCTGTTATTCCAGTGAACAGGCAAAGCTCTAAAGGTTTGTTTATAGCTTCAGATTTAATTTGAACGACAGCAGCGTCTCTTCTAAAAATAAGAGGTTGTCAGAAATTGAGAAATTTACTAGTTTCTTGTGTCAGCAGAATCTTGTCTAAGGAGTGGGGAGGTGGGGGGAGCAGAATGGAGGAAGGGGATATGTATACATAAATTTTACATGTGAAATACATACGTATGTCAGCCTCAGAACTGATCATTATACTGTTTGGCCCGGGGCAGTATTCTCACCATCGGCCCCACGACCTCTACCCCCTACCCTCCAAAACGCTAATCCATTTGTCGTATTGAAATTTCTCGTTCTATACCCATTCCCACCCCACCCCCAAAAGGCTTACACTCAATTTTAATACTGTTACGGTAAATCTTATTTTGCTATTTTTTTTTTTAAAAAAGAAAAGGTGTGGCCATGAAAAAAATTTATTGGATCTTAATTTGCAAGATTAGTTCTGGTTCATTTTATGGCTGTAATTTAATACTCATAACGATTTTCTGACACATATGTTTTAGCAGCAAGATCTACTTCCTATTCATTTTTCATTTCAATACAGCTCAAGTGGATTAGGCAGGATGGCACAGATCAGAGAGAGCAGCGCTCGAAAGGAACTGTCACCATGCTGCCGTCTTGGCATCCTCCTAGACACTCGCCGAGCCCCGAGAAGTCTGTACCTAGGCACTTCCAGGCATTCAGGATGGAAGGCGATAGGAAAAAATCCTTCTTTTAAAAGGGATTACAGTTTTTTCCATTTATATCATCATCATCATCATTATTGCAACTCTTTGTCTAAGGGTGCTGTGAGTTGTGTCCTATTTGAACATCTCCCACTGGAAGCGATGAGAACCTCCGAAGGAAACCAGCAATCACACTTCCAGGGATGGCGGTTGTGGACTGCGAGACCCGATGCTCAGGACCTAGAGGAGGTTGCTTCTCTTCCACACCCAGGTGTCAGGGAAGGCATCCTGGAGGACGTGGTCCCCACGTTGAAATCTACAGGTGATCCCTTAGGGCAGCAATAGTGTCTTTTTGTTTCTGTATGGACACCTGCTAGCCTAGTAGGCACATGGTAAATATTTGTACAAGGAGGAAATGAAGGTGTACACTCTTGGAATTTGACGGTCCCTCTGGGAACACTTATGTTGCACATTTGCAATATGCAAATAAATGCATAAATGAATTAAAAATGGTTTAAAAATGAAAAACAGGAGGGAGGAAAGATTTGTGGAGTGTGTGCACTGGAGTGGAATGAAGAGCCCCTTCTGACTGATGCACTGGAATCCCTAATCAAAACGATCAACTCCCTGTTGGGTTACAGCAAGGGTGTCCAAGGCCGAGGTGTAGGGAATAGAATGGAGCAATGTCATGTTGCGGTGAACTGATATGAATGGCCTGACAGGCATCCTCGTTCGACATTCCCGCCCTACTTATACCTTCACCCACACATGAGGCTGAGACCTCGTCTGCCAGCGGCTCCATTTCTGTGCTCACGAAGGACGTGGCAGTAAGAGGATGAGCACAAGGAGATGTATCAAGTTTCTCCCTTATTCTATTTCTCTTCTTTTGTGTTTGTTTGTTTATACTTATTTCCATAATTATTTTCACCATTTTAAAAACAGAGATTCTCAATGTTTATTTTAAAATACAAAGGGCAAATGTTTTTCCACATTGCTTTTCGGGTGAAGGGGGGATTTTAATATTCACATTATCAAGCATGTAATTTCAGAGAAGATTCTTGGAATTGGAAATGTGCTTGGCTACTCAGTAATAGCTCCCATCTCAGAGACATTATGACCATATAGCCTAGACCTAAATGTTCCCATTCAAAGAAAAAGCAACAGCACGATAAAATTTGCAACATAACATATGACCCTGCGGATGGCTTATGCTTAATATTTTTGTTTATTTCTGTTTCTAAGAATTTTCCCCAATGCTGAGTACTAGCTGAGGAGGATGTGGTATAAATGTATAAAGTAGCTTAGGATCTCTGGCCACTAATTCTTAGAATTGTAGATTTTTAGAGCTTCTAGAAAGCATTAGCATTTTCTAGTCCATTTCTCTGCTTTTACAGATGAGGAAACTGGGCCTGAGGGCCTAAGTGACTTGCTCAAAGCTATCTGACTTCTAAAAGACAGAATTGGGATGGAACTAATGTCTCTTTTCTCCCAGAAAAGATAACTAATATTTCCTGGAAATGGATAGAAGTGTCCAGCATAGCAGTGAAGGATGCGGGTTCTGCAGTCAGACGAGCCAAGGTTTGAATCCTGGCTCTATCACTATGTGTGATGCAGTGACATGTTGCTTCTCTTAAGTTCTAGTTTTTCTCACCCATAAAGTGGGAGCAGTGATACAACGACAGATGTGTTGGGAGGATTGAATGAGACGATGCAGGTCAAATGTTTTCCTGATTGTTCCTGGCACGTGGAGCATCTTTAACATATAACACAAACAACAACGAAAACAAAACAAAAAGCAAAACAGACGAGATAAACCCTTTCCACTGATACTAGTTTCCTTGTTCTTTCCGACTGGTAGGGTCTGTTGTGGAGATGTTACTGGCGAAGCTTTTCCTTCTTTACATCCTTTTGTACATGCGCGCTTTCAAGGGGGCTGGAGAGCCCTGTTCACCACGAGGCTTTGAGCGCACAGAGATGGATCTGACAGACCAGGGGATACAGATGGAGGAATGGTGAAGGGAGGGCCCTGCCGAGCAGTCCCCATGAGCAAGAGTCCCATATCCTTAGCTGGCCCAGCGAGTGGGGGTCTGGGGCAGTGGACCCCACTTGGGAACCCAGCTGCTGTAGGTGCAGCTCTACGATGGGCGAGGCTTTGATCACCAGTGGGAACTCCAGGCAGGAGTGACTCCATCACAGGGACTGTGGACCATCTGGCCTTGAGGACCCCACCCCAGAGATGAGAACACAGGTCAGCGGCTGTGAGGACCTGAAACTTACTTGAGAATTATTTATAGAAGACTGGATCGCTGGGAAGTCCAGCAAGTGGGGACTTAGACCATTAGAGTTCCGAGCAGTTGTCTAATCACACAATCCATGTGATTTCACTCATATTCTGGGAAATACTATTTGCATGTAAAATTATCCCATTGAATCTCTCAGTAGCCTTGCTAAATTTTTATGGTATTTCACCAATCAGGAACACGGAGACTCATGGAGATTCAAATCACATGCTTAAAGTGACAGATACCAAAGTGAAGCCTAGAGTGAAAACAAATCACATTGCGTTCACAGTCTACGTCCTGCCTGTGTCCACTGACCTGGCTGAATCTTACTCAAATGTGTTTTCCACTCCACTCCCACCCTTTAGGTTTATGGACGGAGAGACGCCTGGGACTTTCTGTGGCTGAGGGAAGCAGCAGCATGTCTGGTCACGTGAGCCAGGTCTGGGCCAGGCTGCACGCTGTCCAGTCCTGCTGGAGCTACTCGCTGGTCTTGAGACCTAGGGCAGGGCAACTGACAGCTTTGTGCCTAGTCTATTTCTAGTCCATTTCTAGTCCATGCATCTGTAAAGTGGGGTATATTAGTCAGGGTTCTCCGGAGAAACAGAACCAACAGGTGTGCATGTGTATGTATGACACACACACGTATACACATGCAGAGAGAGTGAGAGATGAGAGAGAGAGAGGGAGAAGAGATTTCTTTTAGAAAATCGGCTCAAGTGATTGTGGAGACGGGCAAGTTTGAAATCTGCAGGCCAGGCCAGTAGGCCAGAGACCCAGGGAAGGGCTGATGCTGCAGCCCAAGTCGGAATGTCGTCTGGGGCAGGATTCCCTCTTCCTCCGGGATCTCAGTCTTTGCTCTTAAGACCTTCAACTGATTGGGCGAGGCCCACCCACATTATGCAGGGTCGTTTGCTTTATTCAAAGGCTACTGATTTAGATGTTCATTTCATCTAAAAATTACCTTCACAGCAATACCTAGACTGGTGTTTGACCAAATATCTGGGTGCCGAGGCCTAGCCGAGTTGAGGCATCAAGGTAAGGGTCACCTGGGGCTGAGATCTCCCACCTAAGGCTGCTGTGGGGATGGACAGTATCGGGCACAGAGGAAGCTCTCACTAAGTGTCACCCACCCGTCATGTCCCCATGGGCAGGCTCTCTCTTGCTCTGGCTCGGACATGTCATCTCTGCCACTGGGCCGACGCCGCTGACGTCATGAGGTTCTGCTTCTCTTCCATGTACTTCTCTCCGTGGCTCGCGTGTGGCAGCCTGCGTCCTCGAATGAGGACACGAGGCGTGGCCTCTCGGCAAGGGGCCCAGAGGAGACACGCTGCAAGGAGAGGATGGCTGAGGACAGAACTCCCCCGAGAGGATCTCTGTTGTTGTTTATACTCGTGGCAGGAAGCAAACACACAGCTCTTTAATTTTCCTTGGCAGGGTGCACTGCAGACGCTGCCGCCAGCCCGTCTGCCGGCCCCGTGGCGCCCCCACCCCCAGCCTCAGGTGCACGGCCCCTCAGCAAACGCCTTTTCTGGAAAAAAGAAACAAAAAACGGAGAACACTGCAGCCATCGCCGCCTGCCTCCCCTTCAGTTCAACGCTCCGCTCTATCTCTTTGGCCAGCCGCACCTCCGTGGCCCCTCTCTACCTGGCAGAGGGAGATACCTTTGAGAGCTGCGGGCGCTGCCAGCTGAGCGCACGCGCCGGCTGGAAACAGAGGAATGTTCGTTGGGCTTTGGTGTATTGGGGGGATTAAAAACTGGGATAAATGCAAAGGATCCTGGAGGACAATGGGGAAGGAAAGCTGCGGGAGGGAGGGGCTGGCAGGTCCCGGGCAAGAGTAACTAAGCTTTCATCTGGGAGTCTGATCTGTTTCTGAACGCTGATGGCAAAGGCCATGAATTTTAAAACATGTCTTTCCCGCGGACAGCTCCAGTCCTAGGAGCAGCCCTCTCCGGAGCTTGACAGTGCTGCGGGAGGCCGAGCCCAGGGAATCTGGGGACCCAGAGGCCGGGGGAGTTTGGCCTTGTCAGGAGGCGAGATCCCATGCGGCTGGAAGGCTCTTGGCCTCCCCCCACCCCACCCTGCCCAATTCCCACAGCTCGTGGAGGGTTCTACAGAGCCAGCATCGACAGGTAACTTTCCTAGTGCTTGTGTCAACCGCAAAGTCACACAGACACCTGCTGCCGTCCCTGTTCACCCGCACTGGTGGTTGAGAGGACATTGGACCCCCGGGGGCTGGCGTCTTTCTCACCAGGGCTTTGAGGAGGCCCTCTGTGAGGAAGGGCAGGGGACCTTGCTGGGGTCCCCGCCTGGCTGTGGGAGGGATGTGGAGGCCATCTGCCGTCTGTGCTGGGCTGGAAGAGGCGATGGCACCCGCTGTCCTTGGAACCCTGGGAGAATTGCCTGTGTATCTTACTCTACAAAAAGTGCATGTTCCTGAGAAACGGAGTGTGGGTGTTATAAAAATAGGCATTGTTATATCTTAATAGATGTTTTCATTTTAATTTTTCCTGGAAAGAACCCTGAAGAATTGCAATGGTGATTTATCTGTTTATAAATTGAGAGTCAGGAATATTGAAACCAGGGATGTTGGTAATGGAAACATTTGTGGAGCTGTAAGTAGCCAAGAGCAGCACAGTGACAGCCACCAATAACGCAGCTCCTTAGCCGGCTGGGTGGGCCAGGAACACAGAGGTAAAGGCCCTGGGAAGAGGGTCACCACTCAAAGCCAGTCCTGCAGAGACACTGGGGGCTTCGGGGAGCCCCACTCGAACCCCCACCTCCTCGGCTCTGTGTCTTGTCTGGTCACGTCCTGCTCCTCAGAATCGTGAAGCACCTTTCCGGAAGTTGGAGTCGTGAAGGGGACTCACCGGTGTTTCAGCCTTGGGACTCCTGGGTTTCCGTTATGGGGAGACTCTTTTTAGGGCTACGCTGGACAGAACTTCCTCTCCCTCACTTAAGAAAAAAAATTATTTGTTGTGGTAAAATACACATAACGTAAAATTCACCATTTCAACCATTTTAAAGTGTACCTTTCAGTGACATTAAGCGCATTCATATTGTCGTACAACCATCACCATCACCCATCTCTAGATACTTTTTCGTCATCCCAAACTGAGATTCTGTCCCCATTAAACACGAATTCCTCACTCCCCCTCCCCCCGCCTCTGGTGACCCCCACTCCACTTTCTGCCTCTATAAATCTGATACTCCAGGTATGTCGTGTAGGCGGAATCACATAGTATTTGTCCTTTTGTGTTTGGCTTATTTCACTTTAGCATACTGCCTTCTAGGTTCTTCCATGTTGTACCATGTGTCAGAATTTCATTTACCTGTTTTATTTTTTATGTTTTGGTGAAGAATGTGTATAACATACTATGTATCATTTTAACCATTCATAAGTGCACAGTTCAGGGGAGTCAACTCCATTCACGATGCTGTGTGGCCATCACCACTATCTGTGTCTGAAATATTTCCATCGTCCCCAGCAGAAACTCTATCCCCGTGAAACAGCTCCCTACTCCCTTCCCCTCCCAGACCCTGGTAGCCTCTATTCTACTCTCTCTCTGAATTGTCCCGTGCCAGGGACCTCTTATGAGCGGAATCATACATTATCTCTCTCATCTTGGGCACAGGTTAGAAGAAACATAGATTTGCAAAGTCTCCTTAGAAGAGACAGAAGACCAGCACGTAACTGGACTAAGGGCGGCACGTGGGTGTTGGTGATGGGTTCCTTGGAAGAAGGCAGCAATTCTGCACGGGAAACACGGAACAGGGGCATCCCCAGGCAGCCTGGGCAGGACCCCTGGGCCCCAAGAGGGCGGGTGCTCTGTGGCTGAGGGCCTGGCAGGTCTGTCCAACTGCAGAGAGGCTGGAGAGACTCAGATCACAGTGCTCCCCTTGCACAGACTCCATCCTCAGTGAGCACCCTTCTGAAAGTCTGACTCCACGGAGCCTGCCTGCAGGAGGGGAGGCACAGGACAGGGTGGCACGCTTTTGCTTTGGCTGGGCACCTACACTTGTCTTGGCAACAGAGAGGTGGGATCAAAACATGAGCGTAGGAGTAGGAGTCGTTGCTGAGTTTGAAAACTGGTTCTTTCATTTACAATACATGAGATCTGGAACAAGTTGTGTGCTCGGTTTCCACTGCTGAAAATGAGGATGAGAAGACTAGCCATCTCCTAGGTGAGGACAGGCATGAGGCCTAAGGAAAATTGTACATAATGTGGACAAGTGCTCTGCCGAGTGCGAGCCCTGCAGTAGGTGTTCAGAAATGACAGTAATCGTAATACTAATTCATTTTGATGTTACATTGCAGTTTCTTATAAGTTTTGCTGGCATGACTCACTATCCTCAAGTCCAGACAACTTTAAGACATTGAAATTAGTTTCGGGGATATGCATGCCCCAGGGCCAGGCACCTCTGCGAGTTTGCTGGGATGAATAACCCCGCGTGCATTTTGAGAAATCGGCGGCTTGTCTCCCTGCTGACATCTCAATCTCACCACTCATTTCCCTTCTGAGCACTGATGAAAATTGAGAATTGGGAAGTGTGAGCTCATTTGTGGGGAAGAAATCTTAAACTGTGCCCTTATTTTAGTTGGTTGGTCATATTGCAAGAACTGTGCATTGGTAAGATGGGAGACCTGGTTCAAAAGGCGTAGATGGAACAATGTGACATCTCCCCAGACAGCCCAGTTCACTGTGGTGGGACGCATGGTAAAGTACGGAGCAGGTCTGGGAAGCCCTGCGCTTTGAACACAGGTACCCCATCCTGGACATCGGCACTGGGTGTTTTCGGGGGTTCTGCTCAAGGTGGTGGCTGCTGCTGTTAGCACCGCTGGTGGGATCTGGGTAGTGGTTCTCATGGGCTAAGGAGGGGTCTCCTTCCTTGGGGTTACCCACAACAAGGGCACAGATACACTCTTGTGGGGGCAGTTTCTTTGCAGATCCAGAACCATGACCCCTTGACTCCTGGCCTTTGGAGCAGACGTCCACCCGCTGGTCCTATTTCCCACAGCCTTAGGGCGTATTCCGTCTCCAAAGCTTCCTGGTTCCTTCTTGTCACCTCACTCAGGTTACCCCTAGATTTTTATTAACAGCAAATCCCAGAGCCAAGGCACAGTGGTCTTGGTCCCTGTCCCCACAGGCAGTCCCTCTGCCCTGAGTGCATTCACTCACCCCCCCAGGCTTCATTTGGCAATGGGCGTGTCAGGGCGGGTGACGGGCGTCCATCTGCCCACCGATCCCAGTTGGGTGGATTAATTAATGATTATAGAGGACTTTGAAGGTTGCAGGGCTAATTATTTAGCCAGTTCCCTCCCTTCCCCCAACTCCCCTCAACGGCCTTTTGTCTCTTTCCCTCATGGGGTGTCCTTTGAAATGAATAGGACGAGATGAATCAGGGTCACTTAATAGGGCCAGCCATTGCAGATGGCCAGCCAGAGAGCCCTGCTGGGGGCTGCTCCACGGCAGGAGCTGAGATTCTCTGTGCAGACCAGCAGCACGGTGGGTGCAGCTTTCTTTATATCAGAACAGACCCAGGCTCCCAGAGCACTGTTGCTTCCTGGTCTCCCAGGTGAGCACAGCAGGAGGTCTTCCTAGGCCGTGCAGCCTGATGCCCTTGTGCTTCTGAGGTTTGCTCCCAGTTTGAGTGCAAAACCCTTCACCTCTTAATTCATTTTCTCCTCTCTCTCCGATGACTCTTTCCCAGAGCGTGGCCCTGAAGGAAGAACAGGTGAGTTCTGCTCCCATTCTTAGGTTACGTCCAGGTTGCAGAGAACTAATTCTAAGCCATATCGCGGGAGCAGTGAGTTCAGCCTACCTTGTAGAGCAGGACGACCATATTGTTTCTCTACCAGCCCTTTCTCCCAACAAACCAAGATTTTGAAATAAAATATATTTTTATATTATTCTAAAATCGTGATTGGGCATACTTTTTTAATTGGGAAAACCCAAGGATAAAATATTTTAGGTAGTAGGATTATCTTTCCATATCCCCTCAAGAGTGGGTCTTCTGTGCACATATATATATATATATATATATATGTTAATAAACAAGAGAAGTTTGTGGCTGAAAAATCCTGAATTATGCTAATTCATGCATTCATTCATCCATATCAATCATGTTGAGAAACTATTATAGAGATGTTAGAGATACAAAGAGGAAGACAACACTCAGTTCTAAAGCTATTTCCAGTCTAGTAGGGAGAAAAGTATGAAAACATATAAACATGGCAGAATAATATTTTGAGTTATTGTTTTGCATTTTACCCTATTTTTATGTTTCTTCTGGCCAACAGGTAGATGGGCCCTTTGCCTGTCCCTGCCTGGGGATATTTTCAGGGCAGAAAACAGAAGCGGGGAGGGATTGGCTTGGTTGAGATTTTATCTGGGAGGTGGTGGGCGACACTGAGTGTTCCCGGCCGGGTTGGGAGCGAGGACACAATCACACTGATGTTCCATCAAGATCACCCCGGCTGCTGCAGCCGAGGAACAGCTTCCGCCTGTCTCAGGAGCCCCCTGCTTTCCCAGCTCCCTGAGAGCACGACTGTTGGCATCACTTGCCTTCTTCCCGGACCCCTCACCAGGACCCCTCAGTGGCACCTTGGCCCCTGTGTGCTTGGCTGTTTTTGTTGTTGTGAGAATCTCTGCTCTTATCTCGTAGCCTTGATGGAGAGAAAGAGCCTGCGTCGCAGACAGGCCTTTCTCCCCAGCACTGCTCCTCCGCTGCCTCCATGTCCTTTATACGGGCAGAAACTCATTCCCATGCCCCGCACCTACAAAACGTTCATCAACTGTACTTACTCCATCAACCCACGTGCCCTTCAGTTAGCAGCTTCTGGCCTCGCAGGGCCGTCCACTGCTGCTTGTGGAGGCAGAATTGTGCTTCTGGGCTGGCGGGTCTTGCTGCCTGGGTTTGGAGCCCAGCTCCAACAGGTTATGTAACCTTCCTTACCATGCCTGTGAAATCCAGACGTTAATCGTATTGCCTCACTGGATTGTGCTGAGGATTCAATGCGTTTATAGTTAAAAAGCACTTAGAATGGTATCTGGCACGGACTTGATGCTCTAAGTGTTTGTTAATGAAACATTTACTTCAAAAAGTAATTATGGGGATTAAATGGGATGCTATTCATGAGGTGCTTGGCACAGCACCTGGAATACAGTAAGCACATAATAAATGCTAACGATTGCTACTGCTGCTGAGATGTTCAGAACTGTGTTGGAGTTTGCCCTGTGGGAGGAGGATGAAAGGAGAGGAGACAGCGTTTGGGTCAGGGGGTCACATCATGCAGATGCCTTTTGAGGAAACCGAAGTGGTCCCCATGCCTCTTGGTGGCCTCCCCACAGTCCCTCTGACTCCCCTCTGTCCCACACTGCTGTTGCCCCAGGTGCCTTTTGGACTAGAAGGGGATCTGGTCAGGACCCCTGACTTACTTAGAAACCTGGCACTGACCCTAGTTATAGGTTGAATAGCAGCCCCCCCCCCCAGAAGATATGTTGAAGTCCCAACCCCCAGAAGCTGGAATGTGACCTTATTTGGAAATGGGGTCCTTGCAGAGGCAATTAGTTAAGATGAGGTCATTCTGGAGTGGGGCGGGACTCTAATCCAATGGGAGCATGGCCGGGTGAGGATACGGGGCCCCGGGGAGAATGCCGGGTGAAGGCGGAGGCAGAGATTGGGGTGACGTATCTACAGCCAAGCAGCACCAAGGATTGCTGGCTGGGGTCAGAGGCTGAAAGAGAGGCACGGAATAGATTCTCCCTCAGAGCCCTCAGAAGGAACCATCCTGCTGACACCTGGATTTTGGACGTGAGAGGCTGTGAGACAATAAACCTCTGTTGTCTGAAGTCACCCAGTTTGTGTTCCTTTCTTACAACAGCCCTAGGAAATGAACATGATCCTCATTGCTTATAGAAACCCGTCCAAACGTCTCAACTTGATATTTGAGGTCCACTATCCTCTCCAAACACACACACACACACACACACACACACACACACACTCTGTACCACACCAGGCTATTCCTAATTCCACAAACAAATAGAATGGAAAAAATTATCTGTGATAGGAAGAAATTCTTCTATACTTGCGATCGCTGTCCCCCTCTACTAAGAGCCTGGTACCTGGTGCTCGCGGGCATCTGCACCCCAGAAGACAGTGGAGGTGCCGACACGAGAGGCTGCTGGAGAGCAGGGGTGGGAGGCCTGGAAACCCTGCGGGGCTGCAGATTTGGACTTGAGGGGCCGTGGAGTCCAGGAAAAGAACCATTGGGGGTTGGTGCCCATGGCACTTTGGAGTAGGAGGGCAAAGATGTTGAGGGGAGATTTTTGGAGGGAAATACTGCCTGCTCTGTGATGTGGACAGTCCCTGCTCTCCCTCCCTATAATTTCATTGTTAAAATCATTGCCCCTGGATGCTTGTGGCTTTCATCCTCCCCCCATGGGGAGAGACGAAGTACCTGCCTCGGGATGGCTCCAGGTTACCTGAGTGATCCACGCTGGTGCCTACATTCCTGTGTACATGCTGTTCCCTGAGGCTGGCAGGCTCTTCCGCTCTGTCCTGCCCAAACCCCCTGCAGCCTCCCTTTTGTGACGGTTCCTGGGGCCCCTTCCTTCTTGCTATTCCTGGGCAGCGTCACATCAACCCCCACCTCTGAATTCCCACAGAGCATCTCAGACCCTGCTCTTGCATCCCTCAAAGAGAGAGCTGCCCGAGTCATCATTCGTCCTTGTCACCCCCTCCGCCCAGCCCCACACTGATCCAGGCCGGGCACGCAGTGGGTCCTCTGTGGCTGGTATGGAACCAGGACTGAAGGAAGGGATGGGCCGTGGGGTGGCAGGGCCAGGAAGGGAGAGGGCATCCCACGCCAAGAAGGAGGGGAGATAAAAATGAGGAGCTGGAGCAGGGAGAGCAGAGCAAAATGATACCCTTTCTTTAAGCACCCCTCAGAGAAGTCTAATTTGCATAATTAAAATCCAAATAACTAGGAGAATGAACGGGGAATGAAGCAGGAGATAGAATTGTGGAGATGGAAAGGAAACAGAGCCAAAGACAAGGTGAGGAATGGAACTTAAAGATACGTTTGTACTAGAATTCAAAAGAAAAAAAGACAAAGTTGGAAGTGGCAGCTATACCGCAGGGAGAAGGTGGGCAGGGAGAGGCAGGGGAGGGAGGCTGAGATCGGAGTTATTTACAGGTGTTGGGGGGACCTGCACTGGGGAGGGACACAAGCCACAGCCTCACTCCAATATAGGACAAGTGGGGCACTCGGTCTACAGCCTGAAGAGCTGTCTGCAGGGCCACCAGTCCTCCAGGAAAGGACATTGCTAAGGAGCAGGAGATGGGAGCAGGGAAATGGGCCGACGGCAAGGACCAGCACCGCAGCACAGAGGCTCAGCCGCCCTTTTTTGTGGGGAGGGAGGAAGCGATGGATAATAACATACTGTAGAGATAAATTAATAATCCCAAGCTACCTCGCCAGGGTGTTACGAGTGTTAATTAATTAATTATTGTTTGCAAAGCACTTTGAAGGTGGAAAGGCTCTATAATTATTATGAATAAAATGTCAGAGATAATAATCCGGCAGAATGCAATGACCTCATCAGCACCTCATTTGCATGGCATGAAGTAGAGCTTCCATTCGAGGATGTTCTGCCAAAGGGGAGACCTGCTGGGGATGACAGATGCCCATCTTCCTGGCCCGCCTTCTCCCGGCCCCATCTCTCCGTCAGCCCCAAAGCTGCGGCCTCTGCTCCCTTGGCAGCGGGTTGATGAGAAAGTGTGTGAGATGATATTTTTTATGAGTCAGAAAGCTACATCTGCAATAGGCTGGTGACCGCATCGCTGGGCTGCGTCCTTCTGAGGCGTCGTGTCCTCATGTCATGAGCCGGAGGAACACTCTGCACACTGAGTGGCCTGCGATTTGGCAGGTTGTTTTGTTTCACAGGACATTAAGAATATGGTGCTCTAGGTCTGCTCTGCCAGAGTGGGATGAACTGGTGGGGCAGGGAGAGGTCAGTCCCTGTGACAATGCAAGCTCGGGGCTTGGGGTGAGTGACAATGAACAAGCCATGACCCTGGTCCGTGAAGCCGACCTTCTCAATAAGGGAGATAGGCCCTCCACAGCAAACAACTCCCATCTCGATACTCAGGGTGTCCCGTGGCAGTGAAGGCAAAGGAGAAAGCTAGGATAGAGGCAGGGAAATGGGGAGTGCCAGGGAAAAGCCGTATGAGTTGGGTGTGCAGGAGACCAATTCTGGGTGTACCTACTGGTGTGAGGCCTTCGAGTATGAATCCAGGAGGGAAGATGTTTGAGGACAGTTGCCTTTAGCCAACTTTTGGCCCCTGGGTTTGGATGCCAAGGCAAAAGAACTGCGGAAGGCATTTATTAATACCAACCCTTGCCCTGGATTAGGGAAATGAAACAAGCCTGCCAACGATTCCCCCGTGTGCCAATGTGGAAGAGAGAGAAGGCGATTCTAATCTGGGTGAGCACTGTCAGAGCTCTGTGCGTGTCAGGGAGCATGAAAGTGACCGTCAAGTATGGGAGGGATCTCACACCAATTTAGACCCAAAAAATAGAACGCAAAGTGAAAACTTCTTTTATCTCCTGGAGAGACAAGAGGCTTCGCCCTGCTCTCCTCTTGTCTGCCCGGTGAGAGAGCTTGGCGCTAACTCCCGAGGTGAGCAGTTGACAGTTCCAAGGGTCAGATTGTTGTACAATCAAACAGCCAGGCCTTTTTATTGAGCTCGTTATGTTCACAAGGAGACACCCTACAGTGGGGAGGGTGGGCAGACAGCAGCCTCCTTCCTCGAAGAAAGCTCTATCATTCCACCCTTACACCCCTGGTGGCATTTACTACTCTACTTAAACCTTGGCTGAATGTATCCCTGGAATCGTGCTGTTATTGGCAAGACACCCATTCCTGTACGAACAACTGGCTTCTGACTCCAATACTGGGATCTTAGGAAAAACAACACTGGGTTTCAGGCCGCTTTTTGCTAAGCAGGGATTTGGAGCAGTGACTCTCAAACCTCAGGATGCCCTGGATCTTACAACACAGGTGGCAGGACTCCACGCCTAGCGTGTCCGACTCAGCGGGTCTGGGGTGGGGCCCCGAGAACGTGCATTTCCAACAAAGTGCCAGGGGGTGCCCTTGCTGGTGGTATAGGGACCACACTCTGAAAACCACTAATACGGGAAACTAAGGAAGCTATTTTTGGAGAGAGGGACTGGGATGAAGGCAGTGAGTGAAGATAAGAGGAGATGGATATAGAGGGCAGGTGGAAGGGGTGGCATCTCGATACAGACAGCTCAGGGTACTGACTTGAGACTCACCAGGCTGCTGAGGACACAGCACAGCCGGGAGCTCTTAAATGGGGGTTACCCCAGGTTGGGACTGTAACTCTTGTCCCTCCACCCGGTGTGGGCTGGTCTCCCTCACCCTCCATGCTGCCCGGCCTCCATGAGAAGCACCTGCAAGGACACACTCTGCAATCTCTGGGAATGCCAGTGTTAAATGAGACCGTCCACGGGAAGCGCCTGGTACAGAGGTAGGGGTTCAGTTGTTATTGATAATTAGGAGCGCAATGGGAAATCTAACCAAAAACTCGTCCTTGGAGTACCGAGGTGTTTATTTGCACAGAGAGTTTGCCAAGTTCCTCCTGACTTCTCCTTTCCCTGCCATCCCCCACCGTGGCTGGGAACCCTGCGAGTCAACGGCTTTGAACTGGGACTTCAAAGAGAAGCCGAGCTCTGTTCTTCAAACAGGTTTATAAAGAGATTTTGATACAAGACAACAATACTTGTCAGCAGTGCCCAGTTATTGTCCTTTCCTTTGTAGTTTTATTAGGAAATAATTTCCCGGCCGGTCAGGCTCCCGCTGGCGCGCCTTGTTTCTCTCTCGCGGTCGGATCTGCCCACCAGAGGGGCTGCCCCTCACGCTGCGGCAGTTTTGCCAGCTGGGGGCTCAAGAAAGACATCACCAAAGGGTCTCCTGGCTGCCAATTTACCATC
The DNA here is from genome assembly GCA_028533085.1 of Varecia variegata. Taxonomy (NCBI): domain Eukaryota; kingdom Metazoa; phylum Chordata; class Mammalia; order Primates; family Lemuridae; genus Varecia; species Varecia variegata. The sequence goes on along the minus strand of CM052440.1, from coordinate 98,881,422 downwards.
TGCACTCCTCTGCCCCTTCCTGCTCTTGGTAGCAAAAATGCAATTTGTTTTGACCTCTCAGAGGTTTAAAATCTCAGTTTCTCAAATATCCCTTCTTATTATTATGTCTTTTTAAAGAAGAACGAGAAAGAGGAACCTGTCCAGAAAAGAGTCACTTAAGCCCCCTTTCTATCGTGCCCTGCATTCTAGGTCGGCAATAGGATTCCAGGTCCCTGGGACACCCAGTGGGACCACGTGCAGGGGCTGCTCACCCACGCAGAGGCGGGTGCGGCTCTGCAGAAGCGTTTCTTCCTCTTTCCTGGGGCTGCTGTTTTCCCATCACTGGGTACACATGACAGTGACTCTACCGTGTAAGGGGCACCGTGGCCGGTCTGAGCATGGGTAAGGGGTGCTGGGGGGACAATCACTGTCAGGGAGGGACCTGGGCCTGGGAGCACTCGCACACCCACCGCGGAGCGGGGAGGACGGTTGGAGGGAGGGCGTTTTGTGGTGGTAGGATGGGGCCGCTGGGATGCACTTGCACACCAGGGAGGGGGACAGACAGAGAGGGACCATGCAGATGCGGGTGGGAGGAAACAATGAACAGAATGTGTGTCTGGGGGAGCTGGGACAGGATGGAATTGGGGAAGAAGGGGGCACCCGGCCTTTCCACTTTTCACTTCTTTTTTATGAAATTGGGGAAGAAGACTGAGAGTGCCCCATCATTCAGGGGGCGGGGGACACAGAATGTGGGCAAGGTCACCCTTTCTGCCCTTTAGTCTCTCTGGGAAATAGGAACTGGGGGCACTTGCTGGGCAGGGCGAGGGGTGCTTAGTGGGATTTAGAAAGCTAGAGGCAGAAGGATCGTGGAGCCCTCATTTCAGTCAAGGAGCTTCAGAGGGATTGAGACGTTTCCTGAGGGAAGATGCTGATGGGAGACGGAGCAGGGACTCCAGGTCTGCTGCCTCCGGCACGGGGCCACGGCCCTGCAGGGCGCTTGTGGCCTCCCTTAGGGTGCGGCCCTGTCTGACTCCCTGGGAGGCCAGAGGCCCTCGGGGATTCTTCCCAACGCCAGAGATGAGGTCGGCCCCAGTGCCCTCGGCTGAGATGGGAGAGGTCAGCACAGGAGAGCGTCTGCTGTGCTCAGGGTCACCCGGGGTCACCCCAGGTGCACCTGGGGTGCAGGCGTTACATAGCCGATGCCATTCCTCAGACGTTAAAGAATGTTCTGACCTGGGACTACTCACCTTCTCCTCAACAGTTTCCTACTGCTGAGAGCATAGGAACCAGTGTCAGGACTTGTAGTTTCTGGGCAGAAATGTGTCAGACCACAGGAACACAAGACACCTGCTGGTCACTGCCCAGGATCTATGCCGACGTCATTATACCTGTTGAACAGACGGGGAAACCTAAGAGGAAAGATTGATGATGTCCAAAGATTTATCCAAAGGCAATAAAACCACTCATAGCTTAATGTTTGCTACATTCCTTCCTAAATCTCCCTCCTGCTGTCTCATGATTTCCATGGAATGTAAACTATTGACCAGGACAGACAGATTAAGAATGGCCCATGGACCCTTTTCCAAGGGATCTGGCCAGAGTGGACCTCAACCCCAGCTGCTTATATAATTTTTTAAGATGACTGGTTAAAGAAAAAGTAAAGATATGATAAAAGAGAATCACAAAATTGTAACTTATTTTACAAATTTGAATTGAGGGGGATGGCAGACCAGGCTTGCTGGCTGAACGTGGCCTGCAGGCTGGTTTTGTACAGCCTGGGAGCTAAGAATGGTTTTTACTTTTGAAAACAGTTGTTTAAAAAAAAAAGCAAAAGCAGAGAATACGCTAGAAAGACTGTATGTGGCTCTCAAAGCATAACCTGCTAACTCACTAGCCCTTCACAGGAAAAGTGTGTGGGCCCCTGGTAAGGAATGCTCTTATCATGAAAAGACAACACTATGGAATGGCATTCTTCACAAGATAAGCATAAAATGTCTTAAAAATGTTCACTTATTGTACACTAAATGCATGTGGCCTTGTAATGACGTATAAATTCCAAGTTGTTTGACCACTGCTATTCATCCCAATCTCGTCAGCTAAACTCTTTATCTTCACTTGGAATACGGTCAGCCGTGAACCTTAGATTAGAGGTCTTGGTGACCTTGAGGCATGGCTACGCAGTCCTCCTGGCTCCGGGTTTCCTCTGAGCTGGAGAGAGAAGCTGCAGGGCCTGCTGCACGGATGTGGCATCTCAGTTTGCCTGGCCCACATCACAGTGTCACTCACTACGAAGCCCAGTCCTTTTGTCCTGCGTCACCTCAGGCATGGAGTGTAGCAGATACGGCCAGGGCCATTGGGGGTGTGACTGACCGAGACCCTGACTCCAACCAGGATGTGCATCCAAAGCCTCGTCGTGACTGCGGTAAATTACTGCTGGGCTGTGTCATTACTGCTGCATCAGAGAGAGGTACACACCCGTCTCTCCACCGGGAGACAGAAAGGCAGCATGGTGGAGTGAAAGAACATGGGTGGTGAGGTCACAGAGAACAGGGTTCGAGACCCGCCTCTGCCATTCGTTAGTCACACAGTCTTGGACAAGTGTCCTAGTGTCTGAGATCTTCAGTCTTTTCATCTGTAAGATGACAATAACAACAGGACCTTCCCCCCCAGGGAGTTATTGGAAACCTGAGAAGAGATACTGGGCGCAAAGAAATTGGAGGAGAATGCTCTAGTGCATCCTGTGGAGGGTGGGCTCACTTCTGCATACATGCTTCACTTGAAGGTCCGAGGGGGATCACCATGGTGGGGTTGGTGGTCAGGGAAGAGAGAGAGAGAACATTTGGGGGTGCAGAAATGGAAAGACAGATCTGGAGTGAGAAATTGTAACTAAACCAAAACCAATCAGTGCTTCTTGACAAATGACAAGAATCAGAGAAACAGCCAGCAGGTGCCTCAGTGATCACGCTGTCCAGCGGTCCTTAGACATTTTCAAGGGAACACAGGCAGACAGCCCCGGCCTCAAACCCCGGCTTTTTCATTTACTTTGGGCACGTGACTGAAGTTTCCTAAGGCTCAACTCCCTTGTTGCTGTGAATATTCATTGTTGGCCTCAGGACCACGTTCCGAGTACACTGAGGACCTGGTTCCTCGGGGTGCCAGGTGTGATTATAAATGGGGAGTCCAGGTCATGTGTCTCCACTGGTGTCCCTCATGATCCACGTCTCCACTTAATAGTGCCCCACGGAGGGCTGAACAGGCTTTTCTTTGTGCAGAGCAACAGAACTGCGGAGATTGAATTCCATTAAATGACGACAGTAACAACTCAGAACCTTCTAGCCTACATCACTGAAGTCAAATCCATGCAGCTAATTTCCTGTTTCTCATATGGGTTGGTTTTCCTTGCTTTTGAGTTGGAGAAAAGTCAGTTTTGAAAACATCCCTTGTAGTAGGTGTTGCAAAACATTTGAGCATCGTATGAGCCTATTAAATTCTAGCAGCTCTGCTGGCAGGTAAAGCACATTTATAGACTTTAAAAAAATACTCATGCTGTTTGCCTTTTGGACTGCTGGGGCCATTCTGAAGAGATTTCGAGTTTAAGGCCAAGGAGTTTTGAGGGGTGGAGTTGGTTTCTCCAATTCGTTCCCCTCATGTTGTTCTCCTATGCAGTATAAATTGCAGCATTGTTTATCTCCCTCCAGCAGAAGTTGGTCTTGCTAAAAGTCCGTTGTTCCTCTTCAACCAAAAGTGTCTACATGTTAGCTGTCAAGCCCTCTAAGGGACTATGACACCGCTCACCTTTTCTTATTCTAACTTTGCCCAGTTTAATGTCTAAAACCTGCTGATTTAAAAAAAATCAACAAATTCAACTCTGAAATCCTGTGGTATGAGATTCTGGTACCAACCAAGTAAGGCTATGTGTTTGTTGAAGTAAATATCCCAGGCCCAAAAGTTTCTTCTGAGGGAGAAGGATCCGGAAGAGAAGACAGGCTGAAGCAAGGTCTAGCTTTTTGGGAGAGAGAAGGAGAAGGAGAGAATATGTTGGAAATAAAGAAGCCCTTGTAGAGCAGGAGTCACCAACCTTTTTGGCACCAGGGACTAGTTTCATGGAAGACAATTTTTCCATGGACTGGGGTGTGGGTGATGGTTTCAGGTTGATTCAAGTGCATTACGTTTATCGTACAGTCAAACCTCTCTGCTAATGATAATCTATATTTGCAGCCACTCCCCAGCACTAGCATCACTGCCTCAGCTCCACCTCAGATCATCAGGCATTAGATTCTCATAAAAAACACTCAACCTAGATCCCTTGCATGGGCAGTTTACAGTAGGGTTCACTCCTATGAGAATCTAGTGCCACCACTGATCTGACAGGAGGCAGAGCTTATGTGGTGATGCAAGTGATGGGGAGCGGCTGTAAATACAGACGAAGCTTTGCTGGCTCACCCAATGTTCACTTCCTGCTGTGCGGCCTGGTTGCTAACAGGCCATGGGCTGGTACCGGTCTGTGGTCCAGGGGGCTTGAGGACCATAGTTGTAGAGGATTCTCGGTTAGACAGAGGGGAGAAGGAAGCAGTAACAGCAGTCATGAATGTTCATGGTTATCTATGATATTTAGCAGAAAGATGCTCTAGGGTAAAGTATTTGGAACCAATGCATTCTAGAGCCAGAGGAAGTAGGAACAATGACGTGTGAACTGGAAAATGTTGGAACATAGGTAACGGCCCCCTAGGAGGCTTCTTAAAATGCTACATCTCACATTTGACCTGCGGGAAGGCAGCAAGGGATGAACTGTCTGAACATCAGTTGAAGCAACATGATGTAGCATCATAAAATGATGTCAGAACTTCAGAAAATGTGTTTAGACCAGACTCTGTTTTACTTTGTGGGAATTTAGTTAAAAGAATCAGTAGTTTTTTCATATGGTTTTTTTCATTGATTTACAAAGAATTCTTCTTCCAGGCATACATAAAAAGACATAAAACCCCTAATTAAATGCCTGCTCTGACCACAAAGTCAGACTGTCTTAAACTATCTCTTTCATGCACAGAGAAAGATCTGTCTCTCAGCATCCATTGAAAACTTGCAGATTTTTTTCCCCTTTATGACTTCCTGGTATTGCTGTCAAACTAGGCTCCATTTCAGAAGACAACCAACAGTGGGAAACATTCTGAGTCTACAGGTTTTACTTTTGCAGTGCCCTTTCCTGATTCATAAAGTAGAGTAGCACCCTCAGAGGCTAGTCGACTTGACGTGTGTCCAGAACAAACTGAAGTTTATCATGGACAATGAGTCAGTGGCGAGGTCAGAGGTGGGGGGGTCCTTCCCAACTCTACTTCTTAGATTTAAGCTGCAAATACTGTCACCTTCATGCATTTGACATTGAGGGTTACAAAGACTCTAAACTGTGAGATGAGACGAAGCCAGTATGGCTGCCTGAATGTGCTCTTTGGTACATGACAGAGGAGCAAGCGCTTGGAGTAGCAAGAATTACTGACACTCTATTTGCCCCGCCCCCAACAAGCCTATTTTCCAGATATCACATCTCTCAAACCTGCTTGTGCACAAGGCTGAATAATGGCACCCAAAGATAACCACATCCTAACCCCTGGAACCTGTGAATGTTACCTTATATGGCAAAAGGAGTTTTTAGGCTATGATTATGTTAAGGACCTTGAGCTGGGGAGATTATCCTGGATCATGCTGGTGGGCCCTAAAAGTAACCACAAGTATTCTTATAAGAGGGAGGCACAGGGACGTTTGGCTACAGAAGAGGAGAAGCTGATTGGACGGAGGTGGCAGAGATTAGAGTGATGTGGCCACAAGCCAAGGAATGCTGGCAGCCACTAGCAGCTCAAAGAGACAAGGAATAGATTCTCCTCTGGAGCCTCTAGAAGGATCCAGCCCTGTCAACACATTGATTTTAGCTCCAAAAGATTCCTTACAGACTTCTAGCCCCCAGAACTATTATAAAATAAAATTGTGTTGTTCAAACTCCTGGGCTCCATCAATCCTCCTGCCTCAGCCTCCTGAGTAGCTGGGACTACAGGCACGCAACACAAGGCGCAGCTAATTTTTCTATGTTTAGCAGAGACAGGGTCTTGCTCTTGCTCAGGTTTGTCTCGAACTCCTGAGCTCAAGGTATCTTCCCGCCTTGGCCTCCCAGAGTGCTAGGATTACAGGCGTGAGCCACCGTACCTGGTCAATTCTGTTGTTTGAAGTCACTAACTTTATGGTAATTTGTTACAGAAATAATAGGAAACTAATACACTCTTCTTGTCAGATTTGCTAAATGCTTCATCTCGAATGAGGGCATGAAGGGACACATCTCTCTGGTTCTCTTCCGGCTCTGCAGGCACACTAAAGGGCCACTGCATAGCCCCTCACGGAGAATACACTGGCAGCGTGTCCTTAGGGAGATAAATGCATGTGTTCCCAATCTGTCCACTTAGGCCATTATTCAGAGCAGAGCTCTTTTGAGAATAAAAGCACAGTTGAGTAGATGATGGTTCTTCCAATAGAATAAATCAGCGTTTGAGCTCTGATCTACCCGTGTTGGCCCAGGTAAAAGGTTAAGTTGTTCAAGCATATCTCAGAAACAGATCTAATGTTAAAACTTATATCAAGGAATTCTTCCTGACCAAAATACAGAAACAAAAGGCCTCCAAACATTTTGGACAATCTGTCAGAAAGTTTTAGTCACCTAAATTTGAAGCTGCTTCATAAAAACATGTTAACTTGTCCAGGCAGAGAGTTGTATTTTTCTGGGCGTGCCTGTGCCTTGGTGGGGGGAGGGTTGACCACGGGAGTTGCCGACGTGCCTTCCTTTCCTTCTTGCAGTCACTTTTTGCTTTTTCTCCACCTCCACCCTCACTCCCCAGCATCTCGTAAAATCGCTTGGTTCTGTGTGCTGTTCCCTGAGAGGCCGGCGCCAGGAGCTAAGTGAATCAACCAATCTGTGTAGTTGAGTCAAGATTACTTCCCTCCTCTCGTCCTGGCAAGCTCCTTTCTCATCTTGTTAACCACGTACGTTTAACACTTGCCTCTCAGAGATGGTGTCATCCTTCTTTCTTGACGGAGTCATTGAATATCTGAGTTGGAAAGGATCTTTATTAAGCACATTGATTCCAGCTCCAGTGAAATAATTAACTTGGGGCTCAGGCAGTCTGGAGGAGGAGTCGCGGGGCCTAGGGACCCACAGTTGTAATCCCACCCCAGGTGATGCTGAGACACGTGGCGTGAAGATTGGTATGTCAATGGAGTGGTAGCAAGCAGTGCAGACCTTCATTTTTTGGAACAAATTCTCCTTGCCAGCCACTCTAGTGTCCCTTTCTCTTTGTGCCTACAGAAGTAGAAAATAACCCCAGAAGACTGTCCTTCCAATGGCAATGGGCTAATCTTCCTTTTTTGGCATGTGCTTGGCAAATCCATGGTTGGGTTTTGTTAAAGCTGGGACGCGTGGGGAAAGCTGATGCACATTGCACTTGGGCAAAGGCAGCGAAATTGCAAGAGCACTTCATTGAGATGCTGCACTGTCTGGGAAAGATGCAAGCAGTCAGGCGAACCAGAAAGACCCATTTAACCAACTTAGAAGATGGGCATTTTTGATGAGAGCATTAACCTTCTCTGGGCTGGCTGTCATTTCCAAATGACGGCAGCGTGCCTGGCATTTCCATGAAGTCTTTCATCTCTAAGAGAAGAAGGGGAAGTAAGGGTCACATCTAAGATATTAAAAGCAGAAAGGAAACCTTTAAGCAATTTGGTACCCTTTGGCCTGTGGATTTTTTTTCCCCCCACTGAGGTGGTACATATTTAAAAAGCCTAACCTAGGAGATGTTTTGAAAGAACAGGTTCAAAAAAACTAGCTCAGACCTGCCTTTAGAATGTCAGAAACTGCCTGCCCTGGTGGTTAGCCAGGAGATAAATTCTTTTGGGAGTCGGGCCCTGAATCACTTAGGGTTCTTTTGGTTGCAAGTGACAGAAAGCCAAGTTTATATTTCCTGAGTTAAAAAAGGGGGAGCTATATGTCTCGGGTGTCTGAACAGCCTCATTTCAGGTGTGGCTTTAGGCACAGTTGAATGCAGAGGCTCAGTGATATAACTGAGGATCTAGTTGGCCTCTCTCTTCCCCTGTGTGGATTTGATTTCCATGCACGCTCTCATTTTCTGCTTGCAAGAAGGCTGCCAGCACCTGGGAAATACACATGTCCAGGTTCAAGTCCAATCACTGTGACTAACATGGAAGTCTGGGAATTAGATCCTCCTGGTTTGAATTGGGCCTAATTTGTCATCCCTGGGACAATTACTGTGCAGGGGGTATTGACCCAGGCCTCTCCAACTTTTAATGTGCATATGACTCATCTGGGAATTTTATTAAAAGTCAGATACGGATCCACAAGGTCTTAGGTGGGATCTGAGATTCTGCATTTCTAGCAAGCTCCCAGGTGACGCCGGTGCTGCTTACCCATGCTTTGAGTAGCAAGGATACAGACTGGGATTGTTGGCTTAATCTAGGTGGTATTTTCCATTCCTATAGGCTGAGCGTAGTCTCAGCTTCGACTAAGGACAAGAGCTGAAGCTTGGGATAGGTAGCCGGAATTGCGTTCCCTCAAAGGGAGATGCAAGGTTGCCTCCGTATGCAGGAGAGTTTGGATTCTGATGGCAACGATGCCACATTTGCACTGTCGGCTCTCCGGGCTTTTTTTAGTTAACAATGACATAAAACTCAGCCAGTGATGTTTGGGGATGTGGGATTTGTGTCTGTGCCTCAATAGTACCCCTTGCACCAATGAAAGAAGGGACCTTTAGATGAAAGACAAAAGATAAACACTCTTTAAACATTTGCCCACGATTATTATCATTACATTAATTATTAATAGAGGAAGGACGAACACTTGCTTGATGTGGGTAGAGATTTTGTTTAAGCGCCAGCCCGGAGAGACCCGGGAAGGAAACCAAAGAAGATGCATGAATTATAAATACAGATCCTGCCATAGGAAGCTGATGGAAGCACGAGCGCTTGGCATGGAGAAGGGGTCTCAAGGCTGCAGGCTCCGGAACTGTAAAGTGGAGTTAATGTGCAGCTCAGGAACTGGTGCGCAGCGGCGTGTTAATGCTCGTTAGGGGACCGGCGTCCGGGTCACTCGTGAAAGAGGATCAATGCAAGGGCAGGACCACAGCTTTGTGAATCTTTGGAGGCACTTGCATTTCTTCGACACCTATTATGTAAGTAGAAAAAAAAATCAAATGCTTAGAGTTTTGTCTTTTATTTAATTGCTTTGAATATCATGACAAAGAGGTAGTTAGATCTGGAGTCTGATATAATTAGTTGATAAACTATGACAACAAGAGATGATATTCTGGAAAGCATCTGTTTAGAATGTGGCAGGTAAGGGGATGAGTGGCATAATGTAGATATTTGGATATCAAAAAGCAACAAATGATAAAAATAACCAGAATAATCCCAGCTTGGAGAGGCCCTTGCAAGTTATAGAATGTTCTGGTTAGATTCCCAGATGGAGAGCTGTAATTAGACGTGTTTTTTTGTAATTTAAGAAGTGAAAGAAGCATCATTTTTGGCCTCTCACCACCTTCCCTTTATTCCTCAGCAGCCTGATGCCTTACGGCTGTGGCAAAAAAAAAAAAAAAAAAAAAAAAAAAAATCTCTCCGTTTCTCTCTTTCTGTCTCTGTTTCTGTCTCTGTCTCTCTCCCCTTCCTCCCACACCCCTATTTTTGTCTCTCCGGGAGCATGAGCTGTTAGTGTTTGCTGCTGGGAATCCTGGCGTTGTGCGAGTTCCTCACCCGCATCTTCTCGCGTGAACCCTGCGCCGTCTCTCTCGAATCCTCTCGGGGAGGGATGGCAAGATGTTAGCTACGGCAGAGCAAGTTGTCAAGGAAGTTTCTAAAGCTGTAGATACATTTTTGGAGTGATCCTCTTCTATCCCCAAACATAGCCAGGTTTCCATAGTAGAACACTTAAGTCAGGTTAATTTTTTTTTTTTTTTTCTCGCTTGAATTCAACTAGCTGGGTGGTTCTGGAGTTTTCCTTCTGTAAGTTCTGGGCACCTAGAGGCCCAGCCTCTGGGAGACCACCCTCTCCCACACTCCCCGGCCTGCTGCTCTCTGGCTCCCTTCGGCAGGGACGTTTCTTGATCCTGCTTGCGTCTCAGAATATAAATTCTCCCTTCGTGGCTGTTCCTCCCCACTTTCCCCTTCTTCTCCTCATCACGTATCTTAAGGGCCTAATTCCCGCCCAGAATTAAGTCCAACAGGAGATACAGAATCAGACCAATTCCCTACAGTTCATTTGGGGTGACAAGTTCAGGACAGGAAAGGGGAGAATCCTGAGTCCCACGCTCTATGGTACTGACTCTGACTCTAAGTGCGACTGGCCTCAAAAACAGAGAATGTGGTCCCAGAGACTTGAGAAGAAATATCCATCTTGCTGTGGGATGCCCTCCCGTCCTGATCTTTGCTCATAATGGCATTTACCACACTCCCTGACATCTGCTTTCAACTGTGATTTCCCCTGTTAGACAGTAAACTCCCCCAGGCCCTGTGCCTGCCTCTTTCGTCTATGCATTTCCAGAGCCAAGCACAGTGCCTGGCCCAGGTAGGTGTCAAAGCACATGTGTTGAATTTGTTTGTAATTCATCTTTCAGGGCAGGGGTATAAGAACAAGGAAAGCATACTCTTCCACTCTTAGAATAGCAATCTATTAAAATGGGACTTTTTGTAAAATAGCAAGCACATTTTTAATCTGCTCAGAGTCTAGAAAATAAATCAAAGAATCAAAGGGAAGGCC
>CM052440.1:98806110-98870142 GCA_028533085.1 Varecia variegata | reverse complement strand
GATAATTTCTTTCTATTTTTTTTTTTTAGTAGAGACGGGGTCTCACTCTTGCTCAGGCTGGTCTCGAACTCCTGACCTTGAGCTATCCACCCGCCTCAGCCTCCCAGAGTGCTAGGATTACAGGCGTGAGCCACCGCGCCCGGCCATGTGTGTACATCTTGATGGATTTTCACACAGAGAACAAACTTGGGTGTCTAACCCAAGTTCAAGAAGCAGAATCCTGCCACTATTCCAAAAGCCACCTCCCTCTACAGACACCCTCCAGTTACTTCCCCTACAAAGGTAACTCTTATCCTGCCTTCTATTACTATAGATTAGTTTTGCCTATCTTTGAACATTATATAAATGGAATCATACAATATATTCTTTTGTGCTTAGCTTCTTTTTATCCATAGTATTACATTTAGCAGTCATTCATTTCTTTTCACTGCTATTAATATGTAGTTTTCCATTATATGAATATGCTACTATTTAATTGTCTATCCAATTGTGGATGGTATTTGTTTTGTTTCCAGTTTTCGGCAACTAAGAATAGTGCTACTATAATCATCTTGAATGTCTTTTGGTGCCTGTGCTTTGAGCATATACTCAGGAATATAAATGCTGGGTTGTAGGGCATGTTCATTTTCCACTTTAGTAGATACTGCCAGTTTCCTGACTGGTTAGACCCATTCACACAACAACCGGCATTCAAGGAAAGTTCCAGTTTTCCTATTTTCTGGCCAACAACTTGGTATTGTTGTAGTTTTAATTCAGCCATTCCTTGCGTTGTGTAATAAAGTCTTTTTGTGGTTTTGATTTGCATTTTCCTGATGAATAAAGGGGCCAAACACATTTTCATATGCCCATTGACCACTTGGGTATCTTCTTTTATAATGTGCCTGTTCATATCTCCGTATTTATTTTGCATATCATGTTGGCATGTATTATTTGTGAGTTAATTTTGAAAGTCAAAAGAGTAACTTTTTAACTTTAGCAGGGACTTTAGACTTTATGATGGTGGCTTTCTTACTTAAAATTTTCTTCTTTTATAGCACCCGAGCCCTTTCTTCAGATGAAATTGTAGGGAGAGGACTAACTTGCAAAGTAGGTCAGACAGAGAAGTGCTCACAGAAGGAAGGATGCAGAGCTCAGATCATGGCTCTTCTGTGTCTCCTAACGTGTTCCATTGAAACTTGAAACCACTGCCTTATGGCAAAGGTAGCTTTTAAGAACCAAGGTAGCAAGTGAGCCAATAAAAACCCCCACAGATACTTTAAAACTTTTACTAGCATGAAACGATAAAGATAACTTCAGAAATGAGAATATGAAAGGCATTTTCACAACTTGAAGGGGTTAGAATGGGCATTATACTATTAATTTCCATTTATGCTCTCTTGATTCATGGAGACTATTCATGACCTCCTTTCCCATAATCTCAAGATGCTTTCAAATTTGTTTTGACCCATTGAAGAAGATATGCACACCAAGAGGCAGCGTGTGTGTGTGTGTGTGTGTGTGTGTGTGTGTGTGTTCGCATGCACCTCTCATCCAAATGTTCGATGCTTTTCTGATTTTATAACTTAGACGTGTTCTGAATCCTGCCTTGGTCTCATAGACACTAAAGTACTTGGATGTTTCAAATGGAAGAAATTTGTAGTAAGGTTTATTTAACACAGCTGGGTAGGCATTTTGCGTTTCCAACGCCAGAACCCAGTGCTCATCATACTGAAGAACGTTTTACTAGCCCCTTCCCATCCGCCTCGTCTCCCTGCCTCCCCAGGCCCTAGAGGGCTGTTTGGGGGCTCTGGTTCCCTTCTCCGGCTTTCCCTTTATCTCTCCCAGAGCTTCACTCCCAAAACGCCATTTATTTGCCGCCATCTGCTCTGTCTCCCTTTTCTTTTTCCCAATCCTCACTTTCTTTTTTTCCAATTATCCCCAACAGGAGTGACTTGCAATCTGCAGGTAAAAGAATCTCAAAGATATATGGAAGTAAATTTGCATACAGCAGAATTTGGCAATGTGAAGAAGCTTCGGGAGGGAAGGAATATTGTAGTCTTTCCACAAGTGCGTTATCCATGGTGGTACCTGAAATGATTTTAGGTAGTACACTCGATGCAAAGGTTTTAAAACTTAATAGTTATATATTTACTTTAAGGGCATTCATAGACTTGTTTTCTATTTGTGATAAGATATACTTGTTTTCAGATTGATAAAAACTCCTTTTAAATATTTATTTAAGTTTAGGAAATGACTATGTGAGGTCTTTCTGGAAAGTATACAGCCATATAAGATGTTCTTGTTATATTAATAACAGCTGGATACTTTCTGGACACACCTTGTACTTCTCTAGGAAAACCTGTGAATTAGTGATGTTTGGGAAATATTAGATGGTTCATGCTCATTAAATCAAAACATTTTATTAGAGGACTGTTCTCCCATCAGATCTAGACAAGGAGAAGTGAGTTCATAGTATAGCAAATCCTGCTTCCTCGGTGTAAATGAGTGTTAGAATTAAAAAATATGTAAAGATAGTTTATAACAATGGCTTTTAAGGTACAGTCCAGGGACCCTTAGGGGTCCCCAAGATACTGTCAATGAGTCCATGAAGTCCAAACCATTTTCATAATAATATTAAGATATTATTTTCATTCCCCCACAATGTGCTGACATTTGCACTGTTGATGCAAAAGCAATGGTGGGTAGAATGCTGGTGCTGTAGGATGATTCCAGGCAGTGGCCCCAGATTTTATGAGTGGTCATTGTATACTTCACCACACTCACAGGAAAAAGAAGAGCCAGTGTCACCTAAAAATGACTTTGATCAAGCAGTAAAAAGTATTAACCTTATTAAATCTCAGTACTTGATTCTTTGTAGTATTCTGTGTGATCAAATGGGAAATATGAATAAAACATTGTGCTGTGTACCAATGCACAATGGTTTTCTCAAGGAAAACACTCACTTTGAATTGAACTAGCTACTTTTTTTCATGGAACACTATTTTTATTTGAAAGAACAACTGACAAACTATGGTTTTATAGATTTGGATATTTGGTGGATATTTTCTCAGAAATGAACATAGTGGCCCAGTTACTTCAGAGAGAATAACTGATAGTATTTATTTACAGCCAACGATAAAATTTAGGCTTTCAAGTGAAAACTGGATTCTTAGAAAGCTGTTTTCTCCGCCATTACCTTCACTACTTTCCATTACCTAAAGACTCATGATGAGATTGGTTGTAATATTTACAAATGTGATTTCTTGGTATTTCGTAAGAAAATGTGCCAACATTTGGAAGATATTAGAATTTCAGTGACCTGACCTTTTTTTTTTTCAAATAGCTGATGCATTTGATGTTGCATTGCATGATGTTGCATGATTGATGTTACAAAATCATGCACTGGTAAAAGATCCATTCAAAATGTAAGATAGACCTGGGGATGTTAATGTGATAGAATGTATAAAGAAATTCATTGATGTGGTTTCAGATTCCACATTCTGTAACCTTTAAGAAACTACCATTGTCAAGTTTTGGTGTAGCATCAAAAGAGAATACCTACAATTACATGAAAAGGCTATTAAAATACTTTTCCTTTTTACAGTGATACATCTATGTGACCGTATGAGGTCACATAGATTTTCTTCATCTACTTCAACCAAAACAACACATTATAAAGTTTGAGTACAGAAACAGATCTGAGAATCCAGCTGTCTTTTATTAAGCCAGACATTAAAGAGATTTCTAAAAATATAAAACATTGCCACTGTTGTTGAATTTTTTTGTTTTAAAAAACAAAATATTTTTACTTTCCAGGAAAATATTTATGTTAGCATATAATGGATTTATTATTTTTAAAAAATATTTTAAAAATTCCTCAGTTTTCAATTTTAACACAGTATACATAAATGAATATAACCTACATTGAAAAAAAAGCTCTTTAGGGTCTTCAATAATTTTTAAGAGTATAAAGGGATCCTGAGACCAAAGAGTATGAGAACCAGTGCTCTACAAGACAGATTCTTGTCCTGTGTGATCAAAACTCTCCACTTCTCACCAACTGAGCACGGAACCAAAGTTTGTGAGTGCGTGTGCATAATATGCATGTGTGTGTGCGTGTGTGTGTGTGTGTGTGTGTGTGTGTGTGATGGGGAACATAGGATCTTTGCATCACAAAAAATGTAAATATTGCAACAGAAGGGGATATGATGACTATTATAAGGGGGAAGTTAACTCCAGTTTTGGTTACAGAGAGATTTCTAGTGACTTGCTTTGTGAAAATACGTATAAAAGACTTTGGGTGAAACCGATGATTGAGACAGAAACAGAGAATACAAACGTTGATTCAGAAATTAGAAAATATGATAAAAGACAGGGATCCTCTTCCTTTTCGAAATATAGCATGGTCAACAGCCTCTGTGATGGCCCCCAGGGATCCTGCCTCCTGCTGGTCACGCCTGTGTAACCCCTCCCTGAGTATGAGCTGGGCCTGGCACCTTGCTTCCTCTAATCAACGGGATACAGCAAAAGAGATGGGATGTCACTACTGAGATTAGAGAAAAGGACTGTGGCATCTGTCCTGCCTCTCTCACTCTTGCTGGCTCCTTCTCAGCTGCCCTGTGAGAGGTCCACGTGGCAAGAAACCAGTGGGCCCCCAGCTAACACCCTATGAAAAACTGAATCCTGCCAGCAACCACGTGAGGAAGCTTAGAAGTGAGCAGAAGTCAGTTTTTTTAGTGGATGTTTTAGATGTGATAAAATTCCCTAACACTTTGGTTGCTGCATTGTAAGAGACAGAGGTACCCAGCTGAGCCACATCTGGATTTCTGACCCACAGACACTGTGAAACAATAAATGTTTGTTTAGAGCTGCTAAATTATGGGTCAATTTGTTACACAGCAATGATAAGCCAAACATGTACATATGAATATTCATATAAAACTTGCATATAATGTCAAGAGACTTTGAGACATCCCTGAAGCCCATTAATGGATAGTCTACAGACCTCATTAATAACCTGTGCTCTAGGAAAACCTTAAAAGAAAAGACACAAAGAAGAAAGAAAATAAGAACAGCATGAAAAGGAAAATTCAGACAGTATGGAGACAGATAAATCAGGGAAGTGAAACAAGGACCCAGTGCCTCAATGAAAGGACAGTTTCATGAGAATTTTTCAAGATGATAGATCCCCGAAGATGGCAGCTAAATTGGTGAGGCTAGCACTTTTATCATGAAATGAAATCAAGTAGATCTGTAGCCTGGAGAAGAAAAAACCTATGTTCTGTAGGGATTTAGTTGTGTGGGAAGAAAATTTTCACCCAGTCTTGTGGGTGGGTAAAATGTTGAGAAACAAGTTAAAGGAGCCTAAAGGTGGGATCTGTGGATTAAAACATGAGCATGTGTTAGAAAGGACTCTTTAAATTTCAAAACGTCTAGTATTGGCCTAATTTCAAAGTCCATAGGTTGATCTGTCCTCAGGTGTGGCTGGCATTTAGGGATTTATTTATATTTTGTCATCAGGTCTCATTCTTGGCTTATCTTTTTGCCTGATCTTCAAATGGCCATGAGTTAGGTAGGGGGTGGGCAAGTCTTCAGAGAGAGGGAACTCTGGGTTTCATAAAGCCAGAAAGTGATGCTCCGAGAAAGAGATTGCCTTCCTCTCAATGCCCACACATAAAATCTAGGGAAACTTCCTGCTGGCCCTTCTTGAAAGGCCATTTTCTCCCCAGTTTCCCCAGCACTACAGGAATTGGCAGAAGGATAATTATCCCAAAGAAGAAGGGGTGCTGTTGTCAGACAGGGAGAAACAATGTAGGGCAGATAATATGACCTATGTCTCCCGTAATGAGTGACAGTAACTAGGGGTTGGGAAGATTGTTTAATATTTAAAGTTATGCCAACCTAATTCAATAACTTGAGACTTTTGTGTCTCAGCAGTACCTCATTACAGAAAATTTAGGTTGTGTACATGAATGGACTTCAGATGATGGAGTCTGATGAGAAGAGTCACGACAGGGGTAGCACTGGAGAAGACTTTTTAGAATGAAACAGTGAATTCAGAGCCTCGGATTTCTTTAAGGAAAAATTAAATCATTTCTGCTTCCTGTGCATCAGCATCTGTCGTTTTTCTTCTAGAACGCAAAGTGAATTGCAAAGCCCATATCCATTTGAATAAAACCTGAACAACCACTGTAGCAAAGGCTTAGCTGCCAGATGCTCTCCCGTGAGACTCTGTTGAATTTCTACCATTCTAGAGTTCGTGGGAGATCCTTGGCTTATCTGGGGACTTCCAATATTTTCAGAATTGGAAATTCATTTCAAATGAATTCCCAAACACATGGGACGAGATAGTGCGACTATTCAATTTTGATATTCTTAGGTTATTAATAAAAAATTATGATTTACTAAATTAAGAATCACTATGAAAAAAAATGACAGTTCATTTGAGACCAACAGTAACATAGAACTTGGCAGGCAAGAACTCTTTGGTGGGCCATCTTTCCTCCCAGTCTGCCTACAAAAATGTGTCACAGTGGGGTTTGGTTGGACATAGGAACATGCTAAATAATAAGATGATAAATAATTGACATAAGGTAACAAATTTCTAACTTTTGTAGGGTTTTTCAAATTTGAATTACTGTCATGACATGCAGACAATGTAAATGTTAAAAGCTAGCTTTAAAATTACCTTGTACTGAAATTGCTTATTTTCGGAAGTGAAAATATGATTTTCCATTGGAAAGACATACTCTCAATTATAGTCTATGCCCCTGTTCTAAGGCCAGTCTCTTCAGTAAACTTCTGATATTTTACTACTGGCCCTTTTTATGGGTACACTGCCTTTTGCTTAATGGCTAATGCACATTGTAAAAACATGACATTTTATTAATATTAATCCTCTTAACACTTGCATTAAGTGGAAGCCCATGGTGTAATCCTGGCCCAAACTCAAGGAATCTAATTGCAGTGCTTCTCACTTGGTGTGTTTATCTTGAGAATCATATCAGATGTTAATAATGGTCCCTGCCCAAAAGATTTTTAAGCTGTGCCCATTCTCCAACATCCATGCTCCATCCTCCACTTTTGTATTTCTACCAACAGCCTACCCAGAGCTTTATCGTTCATAAAATAAATATTTTGACTACCTGTCATATTTATGTTCTATGACCTGCCTTACATTTTCCATGCATGAAATTTTTTCAATCACCATACTTTTCAAAGCCAAAAATTACAGGAGGGATTTGCTTTGGCTCTTCTGGACTATTTCCTCTGATTTCTGGAAATTACTTTCTTGGAGATTCTATCTAATATTGACATTTGGGAAGGAAAGTAAAGAAACATTTATGTGTCCCCCAAAATATCTTTTTGGTGGCTTTTCTGTTGACTCATTTGGCTCAGTAATGATTTATTGAGTCAACTATACTACCACAGCGCCAGGTGTCAGGATACAAAGATCATAAGCTGCAATTCCTGCTTTCTAGAATGTATGGTCCAGAGAACCAGAATTAAGGGAAGAAGCCAAGGGAACTAGCATCTATTGATTTTCTAACTCCAGGGAGATATTGTTCCAAGCATTCACATGTATTACCTCACGTCACTTTCAGAACCACTCTATGACCTTGGACATTACAGTCCTCATCTTGGAGGCTCTGAAACATTAAATATTTGTCCAGGCTTCACAACTAGTATGTCATGGATTGGAAGTCACACCAAAATTTGATTACATGCTTACTTCTCCTATATTATACTATTCCTTCCTCCAGTGCTGTTCAGTGTGCCTTTTAATTGAATCCTAGGAATTCCATTTCTCTCTTGCTACTAAGAATGGCTGGAAGAATATGCTGTCTCAGAGCCTAAAAACTGATCAGTTCTTACAGATTGGGAATCTCAACTCTCATGTGAACCTTTTGGGATTTAAGTTCATTTAAAGCTGACTTTCTATTTCTGAAGAAAGTTATAAAGATAGCATGCACACATATTCTGGCTTTTTAGCAAAATATCTTTTTAAAGGAGATTATGGTGAGGTTGAAAGAGCTTGTTGGGTGATAAATAGCTTTTTGCAAGGTAACATTCAAAAGCATTAAAGAATCAGGAATTAAGGACATAGGTGCTTGGAAATATTTTTAATATATTCTACAAATCTTAAATCACATCTGAATTTGCCCAGCATTAGCAGCAGACTTTTTATTCAAGCCAAGTTTATCCAATAGATTTTGTCAAATTAAAGAGCTCAATCGCATGCTGTAGATTCAGCGTTATAGAAACTCCCTAAATCGAGGTAGGCAAGCTGATCCAATACAGTATTTCGAAGAGTTCATATAATGCACTGTTTGATTTGAGTACAGATTAATCGGCAATTTGTGTTAGTAAACACAAAGTTAACATTCATTATTTAAACACACAGGAATAATTGTATAAATACAAGTACGTAGCATGATGGGTCATTGGGCTGTTTCATGAATAATATATTAGCTAGTGAGCATTTAGTTTTATTTATTGTTTAGGCCTGTGAGTACTTGTCCCCCTCTCTGGGTCCAGCCTGCAGCTGGCACAATGCCACAGCTGCCACAGAGTCAATGAGAAGGGTGTCAATCCTGCAGGATGGAGCCTGTGTTTGTTTAAGAAGGAGCCCGATGACACCGTGTCTGTGCAACAGCACACCCTCCCAGCCCAGTTAACGCAGACCTACTCGGGGATTTCTGTCATCAGGTTGGATTTCAAGGTGAACCAGGTTGCAAAATTCAAGGGGAGACTTGGGACACTATAGATTTTTTTTGCTTCCCGAATTGGTTGATTAACCCCATATGTGGCATTTGATTAATGTCTGGGAGCTCTAATTAGCAATGTCTAATCGGCTCCACATACACCAGGATATCGATTCGTGCCTCCAGAAAACTAATCTAATTGCACTCCTTATCATTAGCAAATGGGCGGTGAGCGGAAATGATGAACCTACCTGCCTATTGGAAAGGCCACTCCATTAAGGCAGCTTTGGAATGGGGCAGAGGGGCTTCCGGATATAAGTCCAGAAGGTACTTTGTAATGGTGGCAGGAAAAGCACCACGTTTTATCCCTTTGAGACTGTCTTGATCTCTAGAAGCAGGGAGAGCCACAAATACTCAGAAGTTTTCTTTTTAACTTTTCCAGAAGGGGAAACCAGGCATAGAAATCAAATGTATGACTTGGACCACGGAGAGGAACGAGAGAAGCAAAGTTTGCCGGCATCGGTTGCCCTCTGGAACAGTTCTCTGTTGATCTGCTCCTACCTTCCTGCCACCCTCCGACGATGGCATTTATACTACAGTAATGAAGACACCTCCACTGCTCCATTGGGTGGCTCCCTATTTTTCAGGGATTTTAATGAAAAACATACCTCCCAAAAGTAATACTATTAATAATATTGGCATAGCATTAAAAACGTACACAAAGATAACATTCCTCAACTTACGTGGGTTTTTATTTTTTTCCGTAACAATTGCAAACCCCTGTTTCTAGTGATACCTTTAAATCAAGAACATCATCTAGTAAAGATGGTTTCCATTTCTCTACACACAGCACCGGTATTACTTTTTCTGAAAATATTAAAATCTAAAATTTGTTCATCTGGAAATTTTCTTGGGAAAAACCCAAAGGACTGTACTTGCAGCCACAGCAGAATAATCCTCTGGTAGCCCTGTCTGCCTGGTGCCACCTCCTGATGAGTATGACTCACTGAGACATTTGTGCCATAATTCTTCCTAGCATCTATTTTTGTGAGAACACTTATCATACTCTTTTGCAATTATTTATCTGTCTGTCTCCCTTATTAGGCTGAAAAGTCCTTGAGGGCAGAGGCTCTATTGGATTCATTGGTGCAGAAACTGGTATGGCTTAGGTGCTTGTCACTGAGTGGTGAGGTCACATTTCCATTAATACTTTAGATTACAGTGGGTAGGAGCCCCATGTCATTGGTAGCAGTCTTGACCCACCCCTGATGTTGCCTGGCCTCTCTAGTGTTCTTAGAGCACCTCATAGCGTCTCATGTTCATGGTGCTCAGTTGAGGTTAAGCCTGTTTTGCAGCCCCTGCCTCCTCTTCCTCAAAATCCACACTGAATTCCTGCTGTTGTCTCTCAACAGGTCTAGGACTTCCCATTCCCCTTGGGATGGCGCTGCTACCACTATTCTGGCATGCGGGGTAAGGTGGTAGGCTTTCCTTCCCTAAAAAAAAAGATATTATGGCAGAAGTGAGGGGAAGAGTGGTATGAAATGGAATGAGGTTGGGAAGTCAGGTGGGAACTAGATTATGTAGAGGCTTATGGACATGGTAAGGAGTTTGGTTTTTATTCCAAATGTAGCAGGGGATATTAACTAAAAGAGAGTTATGATTTGATAAAATTTATTTAAAGACTTAAATATAAGACCTGAAAAATTCTAGAAGAAAACCTCTTCTGGACATCAGCCTCAGCAAAGAATTTATGACTAAGACCCCCAAAACAAAAATAAAAATAAATAAATGGGACTTAATTAAACTAAAGAGCTTCTTCACAGAAAAATATATAATCAACAGAGTAAATAGACAACCTACAGAATGGGAGAAAATATTTGCAAATTATACATCTGAAAAAGAACTAATATCCAGAACCTACAAACAACTCAAACAAATCAGCGAGAAAGAAACAAGTAACCCCATTAAAAAGTGGGCAAAACACATGAACAGACATTTTTTCAAAAGAAGATATACAAAAGGCCAACTAACATATGAGAAAATGCTCAACATCACTAATCATCAGGGAAATGCAAATTAAAACCTCAATGAGATACTACCTTACCCCTGTCAGAACGGCCATTATTAAAAAGTCAAAAAGCAATAGATGTTGGAGCAGATGTGGTGAAATGAGAACACTTATACACTGTTGATGAGAATGTAAATTAGTACAACCTCTATGGAAGACAGTATGGAGATTCCTCAAAGAACTAAAAGTAGACCTACTATTCAATCCAGCGATCCCACTACTGGGTATCTACCCAAAGGAAAAGAAGTCTTTATATCAAAAAGATATCTGCACTTGTATGTTTATTGCAGCACAATGCACAATTGCAAAGATATGTAATCAACATAAGGTCCCATCAACTGATGAGTAGATAAATAAAATATAGTATATATTAATATATATCATGGAGTACTACTCAGCCATGAAAAAGAATGAAATAATGTCTTTTGCAGCAACTTGGATATGACTGGAGGCCATTATCCTAAGTGAAGTATCTCAGGAATGGAAAAACAAATATCACATGTTCTTACTTATAAGTGGGACATAAATGATGGGTATACATGGTCAAACAGTGTGGTATAGTGGACTTTAGAGATTCATAAGGGCGAAGGTTTGGAGGGAGGTAAGAGATAAAAACTTACCTACTGGGTACAATGTACACTATTCGGGTGACGGGTACACTAAAAGCCCTGATCTCACCCCTGTACAATTCAACCATGTAACCAAAAACCATGTGTACCCCCTAAATCTATTGAAATAAAAAAAAATTTAAAAAAACATTACTATGACTCCTAAAAAAATTATGGAGTAATCCAGCAATATATTAAGCAGAGACACCAATAGGAGGCTATCACAATAGCCCAGGCAATATAACGGTGGCTTGTATGATGGTGTTGGAAGTAGGGATGGAAAGAAATGAATGTGTATTGGAGATAGAACCAATGCAACTTTCTGGTCTGTTGTGAATGAGGAAGAAAAGGGTAGAATTGAATTTGACTCACAGTTTTTGGGGGTCAGGCATATGGGAGATTTAGCTGAGTGGTTCTGGCTGGCAGTGTCTTGTGAGGCTGTATGCCATCAACAGGGGTTTCAATCATCTGAAGGCTTGTTTGGGGCTGGGGAGCCTGTTCCCAGGATGGCTCACTCTCATATAGTGGTTAGCAGGAAGCTCTAGCTCCACGCTGGCTATTGGCAGGTGGCCTCAGTTTCTCACAATGTGGACATCTCCATAGGGTTGCCTGAGTATCCTCACAGCATGGCAGCTGCTTCTCCCAACAGCAGTGATCTGAGAGAAAGCAAGGGACAAGCCTCAATGTCTTTTATGCCCTAATCTTGGAGGATAAACATCATCACTTTTATATTCTATTTGCTAGAAGCGAGTTACTAAGTACAGCCCACACTTAGGAGGAGAGTTAGACTCTACTTTGTGAAAGGAGGAATATCGAAGAATTTTTGGACATGTTGCAAAACCAACACAAGTTCTTTGGTATAAGTTGCATTTTTCTATTGTTTGTATTCCAAACAAAATATTTGTTATAGTAGGAGTAGCTACTTACATTAGTGGATTCTCAGAATACAGTACATAAATCTCTTCATTGGCTACGGAGAAAATGAGTTCAGAGGCATAAATAGCTTCTTCCAGGTACAGAAAAGTTCAGTGTCCAAATCTAGACTTAGATTCAGAATTCTGATATATAATTCCATGTGTAGTCAGATTACATCTAAATAATGATAGCAAAAACAGGGCTCTGGCACTGTACTATAATTTACTTTTTCAACTTTTGGCTACTTACAGGATCTCAAACATCTGGATTTAAATTGGAAACATCTCATAAAAAAATCCAGATTTTCCAAATATAGCTTTTTTTAGAAAAGTTATCCAAAACCCCTTGGTGAATGAGTAACTGCATGCTCAACAGCAGCCCATTAAAAACCTAACTCCCCTCCCGCATGCATGCTATTGTACGTGGAAGGTTTCTGATGTCATCAAATGTTATGTTGGGAATTTGGACTGAGGCAGCAAGTTATAAGAGATGTCAGATAGCAACGTCAGGTGTTAGACAGGGTACTGAGGTGCAAATGTTGAAAGAAAATATCTGGAAACTTACTGTGCAACTTCTGTGCCCCTCTTCCAAGTTTCCTCACCCAGGATGAGGTTAAGTCAGGGGAAATCTTATAAGGAGGGTTTTAGGGGAAGGCATTTGAGTGTTGTGAAAGCAATCCCCCTAAAGCAGGGAGGGCCCTTGGCCTGACTGCTCAGAGTTGCAGGCAGAAGGCATGAGAAACTGTTACCTGGCTCAGGATTAAAGGGATAGTGATAAATAAAAATAAAGATGCTTTTGTTATTACCGCTCGTGCATCCTTTATGTTTAACTCACGGTTCTGCTACAATCCATCATAGGTGTTTTTTGCCTTTTAAACAAAGTATGGTGAGTTATTCAGAAAAGGTTAAGTTATTTTCAATGTTATCGTGACTAATGCAATCACGAAAGAAACTTGGATCTGTATACTATTTAATACATTTTCAGTGAGATCCAATACAATGATGTCCTCAAGGTTTACGGATATATATGGGTTACTTGTCCCAGACTCACAATTCCTGTAGGTGGTTCCAATTTTCCTGCTACCCCATTTGGTTTCTATATTGTCCATTGTCACTTTCACTAATTTCTTCACACTTCTGTATGTTATCTCCTCTCTCTTCTTTCAACTGATGGCTGGTTGGGAGATAAATTTGTTGGAATTATGAGTTTAAAAAGATTCACCAGGACCATGGTGTTTATTTATTTATTTATTGCTTGTTCACCAAAGTTCTACATAGAGAAAGTTGCTGGATCACTGACTAATGGATAAGGAAGTTCTTATTCAACTTATATATTAGAGAAGAAAAAAAAAAAAAACCCCAGAGGCATGTACATGCTAGGTATTCATAGATACTAAGTATTTGTTCAATAAATTTGGCTTCATTTTTAATAGGGTTTTTCTTTGCGTATTTTTTTAGTAGTCCCTTCATTCAGCTAGTACACTGTGAGCGCCCACTGTGTGCCAGGTGCTGAGCTTGTACCCTTGACTGCCACACTGGATCGCGTTATTTAGTCAACTGGCTCTATTTAAGTCCCTGTGCTTGATCCTAAATGCTGTGCTCTGTAACTCGGACAAAGAAATGGATTTTCCATGTCTTTCGAGAATGGCAAATCTCTTATGCCACTTAAGCAGATGAAGAAACAATGGATTTAGTACCAGATGGGGAATGAATTTGAGCCCCACAAATGGCAGAGGATTTGCTGTGGGGCCTGACAGCAATAAAACTAACACTTCACTTTTATATGATGCTTTAATTTTCCAGACTGCTTTAAGGACTAGCCTCATACTGTACTTTCACAGCACGCTGTGCTCTCCTAGAGGTAAGACAACTACTCTGAATTTTGTTACCAGTGAACTTAAGCATCCTAATTGCCCAAAACCAATGAGCAAGGCAGGGATAGGGTCCCATCTTTATTCTGTGAACTCCAGTCTTTCCTCTTAAATCAGGGCTCTAGACTCCGCTTCTTTGTGCTTAATTTTTTCTTGTGTAGTATTCATTGGGCTGATTCTGGTGCAAGGCAGATTAAATATTTGGAGCTGTGACTGGACATCCTTACAGCCAAGTGGTTTCCCCAGAGCTTGAAATGTATCATCAGTGCCTCTGTTTTGAAGCCTATATATTTCTGACCTTCTGCTCTACTAATAAAAGAGTTGAGTTACCAGAAACAGAACTGGAGTCCAAGAGTGGTTTTTGTGCATTGAGCCTTTGGCATAGGTTCCTGGCAGCAAACCTCTGCCCTTTATGTGGCAGGAAGCTGAGGGAAGGGCCTGCTGCCCAGGGGTGGATGCTTTGAGGAGTTATTCCTCACCACCGGGTCCTTCTAGATGCTTCTGCTGAGGCAACAAGGAAGGACTAAAGCTGGAGAAGGCCCAGGGTGCCCTAATTGTCTTCGACTGCAGAAGCCCTGGCTTCCACTGCAGAGTAAAGCTACAGGGGAAAAGAGAAATTTCCTACCTCTTGACACTCCCCACTTCCAGAAACTCAGCTTCTCCCCAGGGCACTGTTGGGCTCCCTTTTCTGGTCAGCCTTGGGGAAGTCAGTGATGAGCCAGCCATGGAGGCTGAAACACACAGTTAGGGTTTGCAGCCAACTGCAGCATTTCTCTCATTGCACGTATTGTGTTGGGACAATGGTCTGATCAAATGTTTCCTAATTTCATTGTGGACTTCCTCTCTCTAACGAGTCCCTTTCTCCCAGCTCTAAATAAAGAAGATGCTAAAAACGTGACACACACTACAGATGGGTCACCCACATCTGGGGTTTTCATCTTAAAAGGCGGGGGTGGGGGTGGGGAAGACAGTTAAGCAAGATGTGGCTGGCTTTTCTTATAAAAGGGGTGAGTAGGGAAAGGGGGGTAGAGAGATGAGGGAGTGAGACAGAATCATCCACCATTGTTAATGAATGACAGACGTATCCATTGGGACTAATTATAATAATGATCCCAGTCCATAACTGACTCATAGCTTGAGAGCCCCTCTCTATGCCAAGTTCTCAAATTTGGGCACCTGGATTGCACCTATGAAGTTGGCATTTACCAAAGAAACCCATGTGCAGATGGATATTTGCATGTGAAAACCGGGTAATTGTGTGTGTGTGAGTGGAGCTTCTGTACACAATTACCAGCCTCTCCTTGAGATGTGGGGAGCATTTTCTGGTCCCCTGGAAAACTGGCTTGCAATTTGCTGGTGCAGATTGGAGTTTGGGGTGTGCATGAGACACGTGCCTAGGTTCCAGAGAAGTAGCTGTGATGAGTTGTTATGTGCCCAGCACTGCAATATGGTGCGAAGAGCGCAGACTGTGTCATCAAATGGACCTGGATTCAAATTCCAGCTCCACTGCAGCATTCACTAGGTCAAAGTGATGGGAGACAGGGTTGTCTGAGATATGTTTGAGCATTGGGTCTGCATGGTGTTGCAGCAGAATTGTGTAGATCTCCAAGGAAACTGAGACTTCATATAGTGAGGTTAAATCTACAGCAGAACAGTATTTGAACCAGAACTATCTCTTTTAACTGTCCTGCACTCTGCCATCTCCCATGGGTGTTCAGTGAGTGCCTGGTGACAGATGCCACCCAAAGCACAAAGGTGTTCATCATTCACCTGCATAAGAGTTTTCTCTTTTGTTTGTGAGCCACACTGGGTCCTGTGAAGTAGAAATATTCCAGCCCAGCTTTAGAGGCGCACACACAATCTCCACAACTGGCATTTCCTGTGATCAACACTGAGGAACACAGAAGCCATGAGATGCCAGGAGTCTGTCGGTTTCCTACCCAAGACTTGACTGTGCCTTTGGCTGAATCCTTTGCCTAGAGTGCACACTGTCTTTCTCTTCTCCTCTTTCTTCAAGCTGAATTGAAGATCTGTCTCTTCCTGGAAAAACAACACCATAAGAGAAATACTTGTCTTATCCGTATTGTATGGATAAAGAGATGGAGTCACAGAGAGATTAAGTAACTAATCCAATGTCATGAAGCCAGGGAGTGGCAGTGCTGGGATTTGAATACTGGCAGCCTGGCTCCAAAAACTGGTGTTCTTAACCATTACACCATGCAACTGCTCAATTAGAATAGTCTATATAATTTATAGATATATAAATATTTTTAAAAATCTCTAAAATCTCCTTATAGTCTTAGAGCCTGTTGTTGAGCTAGATACTCAGTGCTTTTTTGATGAAGAAGAAGACGAGTTTTCTCTAGCTTTGAACAGATCATCAATGAGCCTTGGTTTAAGGTGCATTTTGGTGTTTTTATAACATTACTAGTAGAATACAGTCAACAACTGGGAGGAGTGAGTGACCATGGGCCTTGGTGGCATTTCTGTGCCACCAGCTGTCTTCAGATGGTCCACCAGCCACAAGCAGTTCTCATCAAGCTGCAAGGATCAAGGAGAAAGTGTTGCTATTCATGCTGTGGGGTAAGACATGTTGCAGAGCCACGTGTCCCGTTGCCAGTTTTGGTAGAACCCCACAAAGCCCTTTCTATTGCAGCTCTGGGGCTTCTCTGAAAATCTACTCCACTCCCCATGGTCTTTTTTCCCCCCCTCTGCAGCAGGGTCCAGGAAATCAACCCCCTTTCCTCTCCTTCAGAACCTGCTACTGCCTTTTGGAGGTGGTTTCCCTAAGACCACCCAAAGACCTTTTTGTCTTTAGGGCTTTTCCTGCTAATCACAAAGGGAAAACAGCATCACAAAAATAACAAAGATGGAGATGCAGTAAATAGTCCAGCAGCTTGCAAAGTTCTTATTGGTTTAATTCCTTGTCTGTGGTTTTTAAATGCCTGCTGGGATGGAGAATGGAAGCCTCAAAGGTCTATAGCCCTCTTTGAAAGGTGGAGCTCACTGAGTCTCCCTACTGTCTTCTCACTCCCTTGGCAAGTTCGTAGGGATCATTTCCTTCATGTGACGCCTCTTCCCAGCCTGAACATGCAGTCTCTTGGTAACCAGGAGGGATTTGACTTCTCTGAAGGTCTTGAGAGTGAGTTATGGGACTGGTTCAATGAACTGTTGTCTCCCTGGGTCTTTCCCTGCCCATAAGTTCTCCAAGGGCAGGAATCAGTCCTCTCCTCTTCAGTCTTCCCCCTTGATGAGTTTATTGCCCATAGCCTGCAATTCTTGTCTACACAAGCAATGTAGAAGTAGTTTATGGCTTGACTTGGGGCTTTACCCCTAAAAGTGCACCTAATTTTCTGGTGGTAAATTTGCACTTTTATCCTAATTATGCATGGAAGGGCCTTTATAGGGATGTAATTTTATTTAAAACCATCTAGTAGATGTTAGCAAATTACCAGAACAGGAGAGTGGGTTGACCTAGTCTGCTTGGGGTGAACGTCTGCTTGGAAATGGCTTCCTAGGACATGTTGTGTTGAGTAATGAAGACTTCCTGGAGTCAAGGGACATCTGGAGATAGGTGTGGAGGTGCAAGAAGAGGACATTCACATGTTCTTACTGTGATCATAGAGTTTGATGTACTTTGATGATTTGGTGCCAGGAAAGCAGAGAGACACAGCTGGGAAGAGGCAGGAAAGAAGAAAGTAGGGTCAGAGGACTTGGGGAAGGGGAGGCCTGCCCTGAGAGGCAGGGCTTAGAGACCAGGCATCGTACTCGGGCTGTGAAAGGCAGGATTTAACGAGGCAAGGGGGGAAGAGGAAGAATGATTCAAGTATGACCAGAGACTGAAAACACATGGAGTGAAAGCCAAGAGCTGTGTGAAGCAAATAAAGAACATCAACCCCAAGATGTGCTCTCCCTTCAGTATGGGTGGCCTTTTCCTGTTCTCTTGTCTGCACTTTCTCAGGCCGTTGTGAATGATGAGGCCACCCAACAGGAACCAGAAGTCCTCGAGACCTCCGTACCATTACATTCTTTTTCCAGCGAAGCGATTCCTGCACGAGATGGGGCAGAGGGTGGTAGCAACTGTTCCCAGAAGACCACCATGAGCTTCTCACGAGAGAAGCTGCCCTGAAAAGATACCAGATTCGGAGCAGATGATGGTAATCATCATCATTTTGGCAATTGTAGCAGATCACGCATGGAAGACACTAAAATCTTGTGCTGGCGATTCCTTTTATGGGAATCTGGCATCAGTTCAGAAGATAGTGCTTCTGGGTAGTTAGCAGCCAACCCCGAGACTGAAATTGCAACAATCTAAAATACACGCCCACTATAAAACAATATGTCAAGACTAGACTGAGTGGAATGAGACTAATAACAACAATGTTAACAATTATAATTTGAGTGTGAATTTCTTATAGTAATCTGATCATCCCAGGGTCTTTAGTCAAGGAAGTGTTAATGCATTAACATCATCTGTTGTACAGGTGATAATCTAGTAATGCGATGCTTTAAGAGCCACTTTGTAGATTTGTCACTAGTTACATGTCCAGTAAGTGTATGTAAAAACAGCTAAGTATTTCTCCAGTGCCCGTATTTTAAGCTAGTCCAGTTCTGCCTCACTTGGATCATCATCTTCCCCAGGCACCTGGAGGGACTCTGGTGCTTGGTCTAACATCACCTGCTCCCCTCCTTGGCCAATCTCTTCCTTTTCAACATAAAGACTTCATCCCTCATTTCAATCTCTCCATCAGTCCCTAGGTTGCTGCGAGTCTCGTGGACCTCACACCTGTTTTGGATGGATTATCCAGCTCGGCTTGGACTCTCCTCCCAGAGGAAATCCACCCAGGATCTCTGGTTCTTGGGCTCAGAGCACTTCTTCTTGATACTCGTCTGGATGAATCAAAGAGCTGGGAGCTCACTTGTCTCTGATCAAGATGGTCTCTGATATTAGACCCTCTGCAGAAGTCCATGGAAGTTGTTTTGTAAAAACTTTATTTTATGAAAGTATGGTACATATATAGTTTAAAAGTCAAATATAGCTTTATAGGGTTATTAATAAGACTCAAGCCCACCCTGCACTCTCAGTTCCTGATCCCTCAAGGCAAATACTTTCCACTCTTTCTGATGTTTCTTTTTCTGTATTTCAAATATGTTTATGGCTGTATTTTAGGTTTTCTATACGCCCTGTTGACTAGCTTCTGTGGAACGTAATTATTTAGTGTCTCACTTTCCACTTACCATGCTCACCACACTTATTCTCCCTGTCTCTGTCTCTCTGTCTGTGTCTCTCTCTCACCCTCTCTCTTCTTATCCTCTTCATTTAATTATGTCTCAAACATCTATTACTGCATAAGAAATTACTGCAGAAGTTAGTGTTATTATCTTACAGTTTCCGTGGGTCAGGAATTTGGAGGTGATTTAACTAGATGGTTTTGGGTTAAGGTCTCTCTCTTTTTTTTTTTTTTTTTTTGAGACAGGGTCTTGCTCAGTCTTCCTGGGTAGAGTGCTCTGTCGTCAGCCTAGCTCACAACAACCTCAAATTGCTGGGCCTAAGCAATCCTCCTGCCTCAGCCTCCAGAGTAGCTGGGACTACAGGTGCGTGCCACCACACTCGACTAATTTTTTCTATTTTTGTAGAGACGGGGTCTCACTCTTGCTCAGGCTGTTCTTGAATTCCTGAGCTCAAGAGATCCTCCTACCTTAGCTTCCCCTAGTGCTAAGATTACAGGCCTGAGCCACCACGCCCAGCCTGAGTTAAGGTCTCTTACAAAGTTGTAGTCATCTGAGCACTTGACTGGAGCTGAAGGATCTGATTTCGAGGTCACACACCTGCCTGGCCTGAGGGTCTTGCTTCTCAGTCAGAGGCTTCAGTTCTTCCCTTTTGGCACCTTACTACAAGATGCTTGACTGTCCTCACGACATGACAAGTGGCTTTCCCAAGAGCTAATGATCCAACAAAGTGCAAGGCAGGAGCGCCAATGTCTTTTGTGGCCTGGCTTCAGAAGTTACAAAGTTTCATTTCCACGGCCTTCTATTCATTAGAAGCGAATCACAAAGACAAGACAATTAGGCCTTTTTGAGGCAAAGAGTGCCAAGGACATATTTTAAAGCCACCACAATTTTTCACAATTTTTGATTAAGTAATAGTATTTGATTATATTACTATGGCTATGATATTAATTTTTTATTGCTGCTGTAGCAAATTACCACAAAGTTAGTGGCTTAACGTAACATACCTTTATTACCTTCCAGGTCTAGAGGTCAGAAGTCTGGGCTAAAATTAAGGTGTGGACGGAGCTGCGTTTTTTTCTGGGGGCTCTAGGGAAGAATGTGTTTCTTGCCTTTTCCAGCTTCCAGAGGCTGCCTGCAGTCCTCAGCTCAAAGTCCCTCCTGGTCTTTAAAGCCAGCAATGGCAGGTTGAACCTGTCTTGCATTGCGTCCTCTGGCCTCTGATTCCCTCCTCACCTCTTGTCCTCTGACTCCAACTCTCCTACCTCCCTTTCCCCCTTGTGACCACACTGGACCCCCAGCTAATCCAGGCTGATCTCCCCAGCTCAAGATCCTTAACTTAATCACATCTGAAAGTCCCTTTTGCCAAGTAGGTAACTGTCACAGGTCCTGGGGATTAAGGCGTGGACATATTTGGGGGCTGTTCCTCTGCCTTCCACAGCTAGGTAAACATCGCTCGCGACATTGTATTATAATGCACGTTATAGTGAGTCGTCATTGTATTTCCTTTCTACACAACGTTCTATTTTCCTTGAAGCTAACATTTGCCTCTTGTTTTTCATTTGCTTGTTTTCTACACGTATCTATCATTAATTCATCTTTAAACTGTCTGATAAAGCTGACACTCTTCGTTCCTCAACATGCCAATTATTCTTTTAACTCTGTCTTTCTTCTCTTGGCACCATGCCTCGAGAGCACTCTGCCTTTCTTTCCCAATTTGGATTTTGCGGTTTTGGGGGTGCAGCATAGACATTTTCTCGGGACTTCACTACCATCCTGAAGTTTGTTTTATTTTTTCTCTCTCTTTTCTGCTTTAGACTCTCTGCTTCCAGAACCCCAGGTCTTTTTCTTCTTTGGTTCACTCTCCCATTTGACTGAATCACATCAAAGTCTTCCAATCACTTCTCCTGTTTCCGCTGCCTTCTGAGCGACCTGTAACCTGAACAGCTGGGTTTTCCCAGGATTCTTCAAGGACAAGAGCTTGTATTTGTGGTTTTTCCCTGCTGCAGGTTTAAATCTCCACTTTCCCTGCTCTGCTAACTCAGCCTCAATCTGCTCTTCCAGCTCTCGGTCTTTGCTGATAGCAGTTGTGTGCTGTCGTCCCTCAAAGTCTCTTTGGCCATGTGGGTTTGAGCCACTTTTTATTTCTTGCCTATATTTTAGTGAGATTTTGGTAGGGAGAGGAGAAGAATGAGTGTGTGGACACCTCAGTGCTGGCTATCAAACGCTTGTCTTTCACATTTGTTCCAGCTCTTCTGCCGAAGGCATGGGATTGCTTATTTTTCCTACAGATATTTTTGAGATGCTCTAAAATGGGAACTATGGCACTAATTGGCACTACGTCATTTATTTCATCATGTACTGGGATCTCTGATGAGGTGGCCAGACTGCATTGCTCTGTTTTTTATTAACAGTATAACTTCTTTATTACTTTCTTTCAAAGACTCTAAATTATTCTAATGGGTTTATACATTTTTTTCTCCTCCTGAGTTAAGACCGAAATAATTTTTCTAATGACTCTGTTATCTCAGTTTAGTAGTTAAATCCTCAAACTTCATTTGGTGGGTCTAGCAGGACAATCTAAGGTGTGTAAGAGGAACATCTCAGTCTCACTCACCTGCTCGTAAAAATGAAACCATGGTTATAAAAATACCCTTGCTGGCTGCTGGAAATGGAATTGCTTCCAGGATTCTTTTCTTGAGTTTTTTTTTCTTCTGAGAATCCCTAGGGATGTTCATGTATGTCCAGATATTGGGTCTGGTCATTTATAACTTCACTGCTGGCCAAGCCAGGACCACACAATAGCCCCGAGCTGGAAATTTCCACCAGGCTTCACTCTGCAGTGAGAACATTTCTCCCACTGCTGGTGCTGCCAGAGGTTCCACTATTCACAAAAACACGCTCCCCACCTCTCCCTGGCAGAGAAACGGGGGCATCTCTCCTAGCCTCGACATCTGTCACCCTTGGCAAGTAAGAAACAATCTCTGATGTTAAGCCCTTGGGAATGGAGGTTCTCGGGCCTTTCTGTGCTACAACTTAAGACTTACCTCTTACCCTGGCATGGCTGAGCTTTGATTTTCCAGCTCAAACCCTAACACACCTGTAGGAATGGGGCTCTCATCTAGCAGCGACCTCCACCTACTCATGATAGATCTTAGTTAATCCATCCAGGCAATGTCTCTATGGTAAGAGGGAGAATATTCCTAACTTTACATTCTATCAGCAGGAGTTTCACAGTAAAACTGCCTGGACTCAATGTAATCTGACTCTATCCACTCACTGTTTTACCCCCCGCCCAGCATTCGCCCCCCATCCCCTTGAAAATTCCCACTCTTTACCAGGAGCTCCTCATTCATCAGGCATGCTTCTATATTCCAGAAACCAAGTGATATTAGAGTTTGGTCCACTTTTTCCTCCACGGAGCTTCTTGATTCCTATGTGGAGTTAAGTGCTAATAGAAGGGGGAGAGAACCCCACTTTCCCGCCCCTCTGTCCCAACCCCTCTGGCCAGCTGTGTCCAGGGACCAGTGCAGCTGACTAGGTGGAGGATAATTTTGTTTAAGGCAGTGGTCTTGTGAACTTCATAAGATGGTATGGGAAGGAAAAAAATAGAATAAATAATAGAATTTCTATTTATTTTTTATATCTCATGCTTTAAAAAAATTTGCATGCATGTTTTACATGTATAAATGTTACAATCCATGGTCAAACATTTTTTGCTAATGGGGTATAGTCTTAGAAGAGTGGGCAAACCAGCAGTGTCCACAAGGTGGATTTGGGGGCCCCAGACACCAATTAAATCAGTGTATTTAATAATTTTGTTGTAAGGCTCAGTGTTACAGAATTTCTGTGTGGGTATCATGCTTGTTTATACTTTTTAATTTATCAATAGGGTGACAACACCCTTTTGCTTTCAACTTTCAGGAAATTCACACTATGTTTGCCTACCAAGGCCTTTAGGTTCATACAACATTAAAATTTCAAATGAATAGCATTGAACTTATGTTATAAGACTGTTATTCCCTAAATCTTGTCACCCATGTTGAGAGAAATCTTCAGTCTTTTTTTCAACTTGTGAACCAAATGTTCTCTTTAGGTTTCTTTACAATTGCTGTGTGGTTAATTGCTTTCAGCTGCAGAAAGCCTAGCTGTTTATAGGTTTCTCTTCGAATTAGAGCTTCAAAAATTGGAAAAAACTCTGACAAATGAATCCATTCATCACAGCGAACTGAACTGCATTTATCCATATCAAGGTCCATTTATGCACTGCTGCTAGAGGCTGCTGACTTCCCAGACTTTGGGTCTGGCTTACCCACATGGACCGTGTGAGACGACACTGACATGAGTGACAAAGGTTCAACAGCACCAGCACTGAGTGCAACATGCGTGTGACAAGAGAACATGTGTGGAGAATGGGAAGCGTTAGACTTTGCTAGTTACACAGTATCTTAAGGTCAATGACTTGGCTGCCATAGAGGACTACATTTGGGATTCACAGTTTCTGGAAGTTGTGGGTTCCATTCCTTACTCCATATCAACCACCGTGGCCAGCCTCGGAGAGGACCCCCAATGGTCCCCACCTGCTGGTAGTTACACCTTGTGTAGACCCCTCCCTCAATGGACCAGGTGTGGTTTATGCAATCAATAAAATATGGCAAAAATGATGGTGTATCTCTTCCAAGGTTAGGTTATTAAAGACACTGTGGCTTCTTCTTGTTTCTCTCTTTCATTTTCTCTCTCTCTGATCATTTGATCGCAGGGAGCTGAGCTGCCAGATACTGTGAAGCCTTGTGCTAAGTACTGGGTGTGCAGAGGTAAGACACATCCCCTCTTTTTAAAATAATTCAGTTTTGTAGGGGAGAGAGCAATGTTCTCAAACAAATGCAGTGTGCACTGTACTAGGTACGATTGCAGGGGAATGGGCAAACCTTCTGTGAAGTTTCAAGGAGGCCATACTTGTGTCAGCTTTGGTTAAACTGGAGGGAAAAAAATAGATGTCCTTGAGGAAAATGTGGGAGAGGGAAGGGAGAGGGAGTCTTTTCAAGCAGATAACTACATATGTAAGAGCAAGGAATCAAGTTCAATAAGAATTTAATGGGAAAAAATAATTTATCAGGACTTTCTTTTATGGAGCCCACTGGAAATATAAAAGATGTGCAAGAGAAAATGTCTGTCCTCTAAAATCTTACACCTTCCCAAGACTTGAAGCCATAAGAGATCACTTGAAACTCAGAATGCTTGAAACTGACACAGTCCAATATGGTAGCCACTAGACACATGCAGCTATTTGGTTCTTGAAATGTGGCTAGTCCAAATTGAATGTCCTGTAAGTATAAAATACCAAAATTTGAAGATTTAACCAAAAAAAAAAAAGGAAAGCATCTCATTAATAACTTTTCATACTGATTACATGTTGAAATACTTATGATATATTGGATTTCATAGAACATATTATTAAAATTGATTTCACTTGTTTCTTTTTGCTTTTTTTGGAGGGGCTATTGATAAGTTTAAAATTCTATCTGTTGTCTGCCTTTGTGGCTGGCAATGTCCCTCTCAGACAGTGCTGGTTTGTAGGCTGCTACAAGAGCCCAAGAGAGCCTCTGGCACCAGCACTGTGGTTGGGGAAGAAGGAATGGGGTCTGGACACACTGAGAGGAGCACAGCCCATGTGTTTTCCTCGACACTCACTGTGTGCTGAGAAGGTCTCGTGTAGGGCCTGGGGAAAGCTTCGCTGGACAAGAGGTAGTACCAGGTTCAGAATCCAGAGGAGGGTGCTCTGGGTGCTGGGCGGCCATCTGACATGGGTGCCGACACCTATTCTTGGTGACTGGTGAGTGATGATGCTTCCATTGCATATCCCCCACCCCATCTGAAGCTTTTTAGTTCAGAATTCTCTGGAGGTTCTGTTTCTCTTTTGTTTCTACTACTACAGTATGGATGGGAGGAGAGAGAAGGGCTGTGCTGGGAGAAAGGGGAGGGGTATACACACTTGTCCATAGAGGGAAGGCCCATCTTACTTCTCCGGAGGAGTAGAGTCTGGCTCTGGACACATTCCATTTGCTCTGTAGGAGGGCCTGAGATTCTAGCAAATATCTATCAAGCCACATGATTTCAGGTCTTTGCTGGGTGGATTTTGGGGCAAGCCATACCTTGTTTATTTTCCTGACTTGTGAGAAACTTCCTGGGCCTGAAGACTTTACCTACTAGCCCATAATCTGAAGGACTGCCAAGGTCATTGTCGGAGGTCATCCAGGCTCTGCAGTGGGATGCTGATTCTATTCTAGTCTCTGGTACCGAGTGTTGTGTGACCTTGCCAAAGTCAGCAGCATCTTCCCATCTTTACATCCTTACTGGTTAACCAATTTCCGGATCTGAGTAGCCAGGGTGCTCTATAGATGGACTTCAGAACATTTTTTAAGTACAGCATCAATAAGAACATTGTGCTTTTTTAGGTAGAGAGCACTTTGAAGGAGAACAATTGATTGTGTTCCAAGACCTCTCTGTGAAGCAGCAATATTAATAGAAGAGAAATTGCTCAATTCTGGGAATGTTGCAGGGGCAGAAATGACTCTGGTCACAGCATCCTCTTCACCCCCTTCAGGTTTGTCCAGACAGTGGAAGGACATGTGGTCTGAACAAGGCCCACACAGCACGCTCGGTGGGCCAGCTCTCCTGATACTGCAGAGTTTTAGGAAATAACTCTCTTTTAGTTTGTTAGGTTGCTGTAACAAAGTAGCACAAACTGGGTAGCTTAAACAACAGAATTTTTTTCTGTCAGAGTTCTGGAGGCTGGAAGGCCAAAATCAAGGTGTCAGCAGGGTTAGTTTCTTCTGAGGGTTTTGAGGAACAGTCTGCTCCACGTCTCTCCCCAGGCTTTGGCGGGTGGCTTGCAATCCTTGGCGGTCCTTGCCTTGTAGACGCGTCACCTCGATCTCTGCTTTCATCTTCACATAATGTGCTCCCTGTGCACATGTCTGTGTCCAAATTTCCCCTTTTTATAAGGACACTAGTTATATTGGATTAAAGCCCACCTTAATTACTTCATTTTAACTTGATTGTTTCTGTGAAGACCCTATCTCCAAATAAGGTCACATTCCAAGGTTACAGTGGATTGGGACATTGATATATGCATTTGGGGAGGAAATAATCTGACCCATAACAAACTCATTGAGGAAAGTATTGAGATTTTTGCCTTATGTTATTTTTATATACAGGTAGTAGGTTTGGTTGAGGAACCTCTTGTTGAGGGACATGTGTGACCTGATGTTACTGTTGTACAACTGCTACCTGTGTGCTCTTTCAAGCATCCTTTCCCCTCTGGGTCCTGGCTCCTTGAGCACATCCTACACTGATTTCATCACATTTTTAAAATTAAAACAGCCTCACTTGGTTATTATGATTCTGATCTATTATTCTTCCCCAAAGGCTTCCCCAAACGAAGCCCCCCAGGGGCTTCGTTTCCGGTGGTTTGGTAGACGTGGTAGACGTTGCACAGGACCTGCCCAGATGAAACAACTAAAATACTGATTTCTTTTAAAGAAAGAAACATCTTTTTAAATGCAGTACTGAGCTGGAATGAAAGTAAGAAATCATCAGAGTTAAACTTTTTAGAATAATTTTTGGAATAATTTTAAATCTACAGAAAAGTTGCAAAGACAACACAGAGTTCCTGTGTCTTACGTTGTGGTGCTATCTTTATCAAAACTACCATGTTAACATTAGTACATCACTGTTAGCTAAACTCCAGACTTTCTTCAGAGTTCACCAGTTTTCCCACTTAATGTCCTTTTATGCTCCTGCACCCAGTCCAGGGTACCACAGTGCATTGGGTTGTCCCATCCCAACAGTCTCCTCTAGTCTGGTCTGTGACAGCTCCTCAGTCTTTTCTTGTCTCTCATGACCTTGACAGCTTTGAAGAGTACTGGTCAGGTACTCACTGTCCACCCCCTTACCCCACTACTCATGCTTTAAACTGGGAACCCAAGGAACTACCAATCCTGGTTAGATTAATGAGAAATAAACTCTACGATTCAGAAAAGAACAGCTAGGAAACTTGCCTATTACAACCCCCTAGGAGCTGGGTGGGGGAAAAAGAGAGTCTCCCATGAGAATCTGTAACCA
Source organism: Varecia variegata (assembly GCA_028533085.1). NCBI lineage: Eukaryota > Metazoa > Chordata > Mammalia > Primates > Lemuridae > Varecia > Varecia variegata. The sequence goes on along the minus strand of CM052440.1, from coordinate 98,842,644 downwards.
CAAGCCAGCCCTCATGTGAAAATTCAGTCTGAATTCACACTATCCATATGGGTAGAAAAAAAATCATGAAAAACAAAGTAATTTAAAGAGATCCTGGGTTAGTATCAGCATCAAATATATTAAGTACTTTTGTGTGTATATACACACACATATATATATCTCAAAATATAATGGCTAGAGACAAAAAATATATAATAGTTGAAAATTTAAAAATATTAATGATTAAATACATGAAAGAAATTATGAACCAGAAGATTGATCTAAATAAATCATTCCAGTCTGTGGTCCTGTGAGACAAAGAGTTGGAGAATATGAAAGGAAAGTTAAGAGGAAATAAGAACAGAATGAGGTCTGCCAGGTCCGTCCAGTGGAATTTTCTCCCATAATGGAAATGCCCTAAATAGCCACATGTTGCTAGTGGCTAGTTCGCTGGCCATCACAAGTTTAATTGTTATCTAATCAGTGTTCCAGAAGGAGATTATCTGAATGGGAAAAGATACTTTCCAAGAAGATAATGGCTGATAACTTTCCCGAATTATGGTAAAACACCAATATTTATCCTAGAAAGTCTCCTCAAATATAAGTAAGATAAAAAGGAATATATACTTTGACCTACCATATGCAAACTGCAGAATACCAGAGGAAAAAAGAAGGTTTTTATAAAGTAGCCAGAGAGAAAAGCCAGATCACCTACAAAGGAATGGCACGGGGACTGTTGGGCGCTTTTCACCAGCAGTGGTGGAAACCGCTGCAACAGAGAAACAATGTCTCCAGTGTGCTCCAAGAAAACTTGTCAGTTTGCAACACTTTACCCTGCAAAACTACCTTTTAAGAATGAAGACAAAGTAAAGACATTTACAGACAAACCACAACGGAGAAAGTTTACCAAAGAAAATTCTGGAAGATTACTTTAGGCAGAAGGAAAATTATTCCAAACGAAAGGTGTAAGATGCAAGCAGAAATAGCGAGCTAAGGTGCAAGTAAACCTAAATTAAAACTGCCTAAAACAATAAAAATAATGTCTGGTTTGTGTAGGAAAATAGGCTGAAGAAACTAAAATATTACAAAACAATAGAATTGTTATGGAGGAGGCTTGATCAGAGTTAGAGATATAAATATCTTGTCTTTTAAAAGGAAAAATAAATACTAAAGAATAGACCAAAGCCTTTAACTTGCAAACAACTAGAGGATAAAAATGGAATAGAAAATGAAGATAATGATAACCCGTCCAGAAGAGGGGATATAGAAGCTCTGAACAGCTTCATTAGCAAGCTTGATCAACTGGACCTCTATAGAACATGGCACCCAACTCTAGAGAAAAATATTTTTTTAAAACACATGAAATATTAACACAGAGTGCTCAAGTGCTAGGCAATAATGTTGGATTTCAAAATATCAAACTCACCCATATTTGGGCTCAGACCACAAATAAAGTTGGCAATAGCATATTAAAATGTAGAAAACCCCATTTGTTTAAAAATTAAACATATATACACACAGACTTCCAAACAATTTATGGGTCCAAAAAAAAACTTAATGAAAATTTAAAAATACTTGGAACCGAATGATATTTGACATATGGTAAATCAAAACTTGAGAATGCAGTTAAACTAGCACTTAGAAAGCTAATGCTGACATTGGAAAAGCAGGAAGGACCAAAATTATTGAGCTAAGCATCAAACCTAAGAAGTAAGAAAAAGAACAGCGAATGAATCTCCCAAAAAAAGTAGGAAGGAAAGAACAGATACCTACTAAGATAACAAGTTATGGGTGTGACTTTTATTCATTCATTCATCTAACCAGTATTTACTGAGCACCTAGTGGAAAAGAGCACACTACTAGGAAAAGACAAAGTTGCTAGCCCTCAAGCTTCTCTTCTTGTGGGGAACAGACAGCAAACAAAGAAACTGAATGAACGGATGATCAAATAGCATAATTTCAAATGGTGAGAAGCACACTGACACTGAAGAAAGGACAGCAGAACAAAGGAATAGGAGTGGTGAGAGGTGAGGAGTTGGTGGTGGCTATTTTAGACTCTGGGATGCCTTCCAAGGACAGGAACCCGTGTAGCCAGGAGGAAATGTAAAAAGCCCACATCCTAAATCCTAGAGCAATGATGGACTCCCAGCTGGATGCCTTCCTGCACATGGCCATTTGTGGCTGGGCCAGGGCCGCAGATCGGGTTGTTGCCAATCTGGACAAAAGGGTGAAGCAGGTAGATAATTTCTCACTTCTAAGAGCTTTGCTGATTATCTCCCTTTCCTCAGACCCAGGTCCCTGTGCTGCCCCAGCTGTCCTGGCTTCTTGGCTGTCCCCAACCCTAGCCTTCCTTGGAAGCCCTCCACACTCTGACTGTTGTCCCCCAACCTACCTCTTTCAGCATCTGTCCTGTTCCTCTAGGAGCCTGGTGGGATGCACAGAACACTGGGCAGGTAGTCACCGCAGCCCGGTTCTGAGTCCGGCTGTGAGACGTTGGCTAAGTCGCTCCCCCTGGTTCGTCTTCTGCACCTGTGAGATGTGTGGGCCAGTTGTGATCTCAGAAGACCTTCAAGCTCTATACCCCATGACACTGGGAAATTAATCAGTGCAAGGGATACCCAAAAATACATCAGTGTAGAAAAATGCACACCCCACCCCCCAATCTGGTTTACCTTCTTAACAACACTTTCCTATACCTTAGTGCAAAGAAGTGGAGTCCTAGAAACCTTCCTGGCAAAGTGAGGATGGTTGGGGGAGAAAGGTGATGCTGCCATTTGAGGGACCCAATGGCTTCAAGAAAACAAAGAAGCCAGAGTTTTATTGCCATTGGGAGGGAGGATCAGCAAGGATGCTCTGTAGAATGTGGCGTTTGAGTAGGGCTTTGGAGGATGTGTAGGGAAAAGTCTTTCATGGTAAGGGACCAAGGTAAGCAAAATCCAGCACATAGGGAAGAGGATGGCACATATGCCCTGGCTCCATCCTGCCTGTGCAGGAGCTGGCAGTGGGCAACTAACTGTTCACATGCTTGTAAAATGTGCCGTGGGAGCAACCGCTTGGTCTGTGCCAGGTTCTTCTATGTGCTTCCTATACTTTTAAGAGTTTAATCCTTAAACCAGTTCTCTGAGGTTGGGTACTACCACAATCCCCATTTTAGAGATGATGAAACTGAGGCTTAAAGGGGCTTCTACAGAGGTAAAGGTAGGACTCAGATGCAGGTCTAACTAGAGCTGTGATCGGCACCAGGTGGAGGGGATTCCTCCGAGAGGGAGGAAAGAGCCGCAAGTGCAAGCCGGGAATTTGGGGGGGTGGGTGTCGGCAGATCTGAGGAGATGCTGGGTCTGTGCTCGTGACGAGAGAAGTTGTGAGTCAGTCGACTTTGGTGGTTTAGTGCCTTTTTGGAGTGAAAAGTTCATAAGGAAAGTTCTGCTTGACAGAGGATAATGGTTCTGGAGGGAATCGTGAGGGAAGACAAGTGTATACAGTGCATTATCCTAAATGCAGTCACTGGAGAAAGCAGAACGGCATGAGGCTTGTCATGCTGTCTCTCGGGGAGACAGCCCGCGGTGTGTGCAGTGACGGCTCTCCGACAGATCACACACTCACATGCACTCACACTAACATAGGTGCTCACACGCTCGCATGCACGTACACACACCTCGATTTGTAGCATCTGCTGACTTCATGACGTGCATGCTCCTCCCCTGGCTAATTTCAAGCTACCAATGTGGTGTCATTGAGCGCAGATTTGGGAAGAGATGCTCATGGTAAGCCCGAGGGCCTCTGCAGCAGGGCTCAGCACACGCATGGAGATACGTCATGGGAGTGGACTTTGAACCTGGAGCCGATGCCAGACGAGTGGGGTGGCTCACGCATTGCCCCTCTCTTTCCTGACAGATGGTCCTCTTTTCTTTTGTGAAAGGATTTTCTGGGGAGTATAAAAGAAGAGAAAATGTGAGACTCCAAAGAAGAGCATAGGTCTAAAAAATCTGTCTCCTCTGGACCACTGCAAAGCCCATCTCCTGCACTCAAGAAATAAGAGTTGAAAAGAATGAAAGTGTGAACAGACGAGCCTGGACCTGGGAGGATTAACTCCCCGCTCAGTGTGTAGTTGAGCCAAGCCTGCTGCTCTCCTTCCAGAGGCTGGGGACGTGCCCCCGGGAAACTCGGGAGAGCCCGTCCGCACAGTCGTCAAGAGAACGGTCTTGGAGGGAGGCCCCCTAGATGCCAGCCCGAGCTCTACCATGTATTAGCTGTGTGACCCCAGACAAGTTACTTACCAGCTCTCTGCCTGAATGTCCTTATCTTTAAAACGGAGATAGTTAAAGCACCTACTTCACAGGACTGTTGTGAAGGTTCAGTTATCATACGTAAAGTGCTTAGAACCGTGCCAGGTACACAGTAAGTGTCAACGACTGTTTGTCATCATCATTGGCATTATCATCTCTAGTTATTATCCTCAGTCACTGGTTTTTCCTTGCTATGTAAACGGTAGCTACAATTAGCATGCACAAGTTACAATTGATTTCATGCCTTAAGAAATACCCTAGGTTTAAAATAACATCTCAATTCAAATATTCCTTGAATATAACTTCTTCCTACCTGGGGCTCAGAGTCAGCCATTGCAGCCTGGATGCTCCAAGCATCTGACACAAACATTTCAGCAGGTGGAAGAGTGGTTATGATTTAGCAAAGAGCATCAAGCTCTGCACCATTTTGTACATGTGCAGCCACGTCCATTGCTTGTGGTAGTAGTGGGGTTAGGGGATAATCTGGATAAATTAACTCTGCCAGGAATTCCCAGGCCTTATTTTGCCAGGAGCTTTAGGTCATTCCTCTTCTAGGCTTCATGATTGTTTTCTAACCTAGAGCTACAGATGGCTGGTTTCGTGGCTGGCTTGGCAGGTTCCTCCCCTCACCCTGCTGTAGTAAGTCCTGGGCTTTCTCTAACAAGCAGCGCAGCCTGGGGATTCCCCACCTGGAACAAAAAGCCAGTGGGCCCCTGAGAGCTCATTTCCCTCTGAGGAAAGTTTCATTACCAAGATACCCTGAGAACACTCTCATTTAAGGAAAACATGTAGCTGGATCTCAGTCAAACCAGCCAAGGCATTCTGCCCTTGACACCCAGAGGCCCCAGGGACAGCAGAGACACAAAGTGCCATTTCCTGGTTTATATGGAGCCAAACACAGCAAATCAATTTCTCACGTTTTCACAGGCTGGCAGGGATGGGGGCAGGCAGGGCCGGGCAGGTAGGTGGAAGTACCTCCCAGCTCTGACTCAAGGCCATGTAGTCAGGCTTAAGCTTGGGCGCATTTGCCCAACAAAACATTTGTTGGGCACCTCCTCTGTGCCAGGCACATTTTTAGGCATGGGGAGGGAGGGTGTGTAGTGACCAACAAGACAGAGACAATGCCTGCCCTCATTGAGGTCATATTCTAGAAGGGGAGGCCATAAACGAGCAACAGACAGATATATAATATGATCTCAGATGGAGGACCAATGAAGAAACAGAAAGCAGAACAAAGGGATGGAGAAAAATGGATATGGGAGCCTGTTTGGAGGTGGTGGTGGCATCTGAAACCTGGGGAGTCCTGTGGCGCATGAGGAAGCAGGTGGCATGATGACCTGGGTGGGAGACCGGCAGCTGCACAGGCCCCAGGGGTCAAGGACTGGGGACCAGCGTGGCTGGAGCAGAGACGTGAGCAGAGGCCATTGGGTGGTTTGGCCAGAGGAAGTGAGCTACAGGCAGGCCAGCACACGTGGGGTTGGGTAGGTGGGCACAGGGACTGGCGGGATGTTATTCCGAGTGTGACTGAAGGGTGCCGGGAGTGATGAGCTCTGATACACATTTTAGGAAGCTCCCACTGGCCACTGTGTAGAGAGTAAGACTGGAGGAGAGCAGAATGGAAACAGGGAGGTGAGCAAGTCGGTGGTTTTGTTACCAAAAGTTCAGTACTTGTCCCCGAGGCTGAATCAGTGAGAATGAAGAATGAGGACAAGTGGTTTGAGGAAAAGGAAAGGGAAGTATTAATTTGCACATGAGGAGGGCATCAGACTAACATCTCGAAAAACCACTGTCCCACCATTAAGCAGAGACACAAGGCTTGTTAAAGGGGGGTTTTCAAAGGTTGGGCTCAGGTCTGTGTGTCCAGTGTCACACGTTGCAGCCTTGAGCTATTGTTTAACTGTAGTTGGTGCTTTGGTCAACCTGATCTCTGGTAAAGAGGATCTCATGAGGTCCAGACAATTCTGTTGAGCCATCTCCTGTGGCTTCAGATACCAGAAAACAAAGAACATTTTCCTGCCCCTTTGATTACTGGCCTCAGGCAGGAATGCAGGTTTTAATTCCCAAAAAGGGTGGGGGATTTTAAAGAGACAACTTGGAATACATTTGCCCTTTTTCAGACCTTTACCTCTGTTACAGTTTCAAAGGTCCTCGGGATTTGTTTCCATCGGGTTTGGCAGGACACACAGACAGGGAGGACTGTGGGGAAGGAAGAAGCTGTACTCACGACACCTTAGAAGCAAGAGACGCACCAGCAGGGCCACCCGGGGAGGCACCGGGCCAGCCAGGAGGCAGAGGGAGCGAGAGGAGAACGTGGGCAGAGCCTTTGCTGTGGTTTCACAGGAAGGGTGGAGGATGCAGGTGAGCAGGCTTAGGATTGGCCAGTGGGGGCCTAAGCTCAGCAGGCTCTGTGGCTCAGGGGCTGTCCCTAGTTGTCTGGCAATTAGGACAGGGGAGAGTGACCCAGAGTGTGAAAACCCAATAGAGGAGGTGGGTGGGGTGTGGGCTCTGGATTAGTTGGTTTGCATTCGAAAGGCACATTGACCCTGAGTTGTATGCTACCTCTAGGAATTCGCTGGCCCTGGGGTGTGCAGTCACTTGGGGTGGCAAAGCGTCAGGATACAGAAACTAAAAGACATGGTTGATACAGTAGAAGGTGATAGTTCTTAAAGACCCTGCCAGGAAGAGGCGAAGGAATAATAATTTCAAATAATAAGGCCAGAATCATTATTTTTCGAGGAATGGGTCAGGGAAGTATGCACTTAAAGATTCAAACATTTGATCTTCAGGAGAGAATTTGATTCTTGCTGGGCAAAGTGTGTTTTCTTTAGAGACTTTTCAGGGAAAATGGCTGGAGAGAAATCAAGCTATAGGGAAAGCCACCTCTTCATCCCCCACCACATGTCCCCAAAAGAGCTCCCACGTCCACATCCCCCCTGTCCTTTCCTCTTCCCACCGTGGAGCCAGCAGGCACCTGACGCCCAAGGCAGCAGAATCTGCAACCCACAAGAAGAGACTGAACTCTGTTTATCTAAGGGTGCAGGGACTCTGGGAAGGTGGCTGAGCAAGACCACAGGAGACAGGAGATGCTGGGAGAAAGGAGCTGTCCCCATGGGCTCTTGGGGAAGCCTGAGAGAGTGAATCCTACTGAGTGGTATAAGAGAGAGAATAGCTAAACTGAGGCACAGTTCCCCATTTCTTGCCAGCCCCAACTCTGGGATACTAACTCCAAACCTTTTGTAAAAGACCCAGCTACAGGTCCCCTGAAATTCAGATTGTATTTTGCTGGGGCCGCATTAGCAAGGCAGAATTGGGAAAGGGGTATCCCCTATTCCAAAGTCACCTGGTGGGCATTGGACTGTCCCATTTTAGATGCTGTGCAGAGAAGAGTACTAATCAATGGATGATCAATCATCCACCCAAGGAGGTGGTAAGACTCTGCCCTGATTGCCTACCTGACCCCACTCTCATTGTTCTGGAAACACCTCCACCCCCATCCTCACCCCCATGGACAGCAATGTGCCTAATGTGCTATACAAGTGTACTCTGCATTTTAAAAGTCATAACATATCAGGATCTAAATGTCCCTCGAGGTCATCCAGTTTTATTTGATGCCTGATTTCCCTGCACAACATCCCTTGTAGTGAGCACCCAGCTTCTGGCCAGATACACACAGCGATGGAGAACTCCAGGAAGCTGGCTCTATTTTCAGACAGCTCATCACTGATATTTGGTTTTACATAGGGAAATTTTTCAGCCTTCTCAAAGCTTTCAGGTAGTTGTTTAATCACTTTGGAATACACAAGATAAGTTTAATTTCTTTTCCACAAAACAGACTTCCAGTTATGGAAGGCAGGCATTGTGTCCCTCTTTGTCTTCTCTTAACAAGCAAGACAGTTCCCCCGTATGCTTTTTTGTACGGCTTGGTTTGATGTTCTTTCAGCCTGCTGGTGGCTCTCCCTAAGATATATTCCAGATTGGATACCTCACTCTTTAAGTATGGAAACCAGAAATGAATGCAAAATTCCAGCCTGTTAAAAACCTTTTTAGATTCTGATTCTTCCCTGCAGTATCTACGTTATCACACCTACCTCTGTTACCTGCAGAAGTGATGAGCACGCCCCTCGGTCTCCATCTAAGTCACTGATAAAAATATCGAGGCCCACACAGGCTGTGAGCTATTTGTCTGGCAGAACACCAGGCACTAGAAAGCCCTCAGAGCTTTGATATCAGTCCATTAATGGGTATGCTTTGGATATAACTTCTGAGCAGTTAAAAACCCGCTAAAATGTTCGAAGATTCTCTGTCTTAACCACAAGTGTATCATTAGAGACACGGCCAATTGTTTTGCTGAAGTCCAGATGCTGAAAGGAAATGTGTGCACATTGTCTTTATCTGCCAGCCCCCTGCTGAGGGCTGGAAATGGGCCGGGCTGGCAGGACTTGTTCTTGGGAACACATGCTGGGCCCTATAATCACTTCTTTGTCATTTGGGTGCGTATTATGACATTGCTTTAGTAATACATTCTGGAATCTGGTCTGAGATCCATATCAAGCTCAATCATCCATAGTTTACAGAATCCATTTTCTATCCATTTTAGAAAATTGGAAAGATAGTGACTCATTTCCAGCCATCGAAGTTCTCTTGACTTCTTTCCGAACAAGCTCTCCTGTCCCTGATCTCCAGCTAATCCCACATATAGCTGAAAGGTATTTTGGTTTTGGTTTTGCCTTTTTGATTCTTTGCTAGCCTTAGGTCATTTTGATAAAATTCTGTCTGTGTCACTTTCTTATACACTTTTTTTTTTTTTTTTGGTTTGTTTGTGTCTTTTTTCCTATTCTGTCCTTTAAAATCTGAGCTTCCTGAGCTGTAGTTTGCAGGCCAAGTTGAATATGGGAATCACCTGGGGAGATTTTAAAAATTGCTCATGCTGGTTTCCCACCCTAGACAAATTGAATAAAAGCTTCAAAGAGTGATGAGTGTTGGAAGCATTTGTATTTTTTTAAAAGGCCCCTGGTGAACAGCCTATGTTGGAACCATAATAGAGGGACTCATTTGTTTGTTTCTGTGATTGTTTCCTGGTTCCTGTTATTGTTTTAGATTTTCTTTTTCTTTATCATTGGCCTTCCATGTATCTGCATGGTGAGATTTGAATGTTTGAGAATTTCTGCAACATCCTGAGTGCAATGAACCTTCCTTCCTCATGATTCCAGGTTATGCTTTTCTTTACCTTTGAATTTTATCTAGGAATCATGCCATTTTCTCATCTGCTCTTTTAAATTTTGTGAACTCAGTGAGTGACCTTTTCCCTAAGGCTCCTATCTCATCCTCTTTGCTAAGCGTTACTTTAACCTAGTTGATCAGAATTAAATCTAGGACAGTAGTTTTTCCACTTGCTTGCATGATTTTATTAGAAACTTAGCAAGCCAAGTTTTCTGCTGTTCTGCTTTTGGTCAAATGAGGTATAGATGTTTAGAGAGTTGAAATTCCCCATTATTACCAAATCATGCCTAGATGGCATTTAAGAAAAATGTGTTAGGAATCCATCATTCTTTTTATTCATCTAGCTCAGTGATCCCCTCTATATATTAGGGATCCACTTGAGGAGTTATTAAAATACAAATTTTAAGATCTAACCCCCCCAAATTATAATATAATGGTAGCTTGTTCTGAGGGGGACAGGTCTATGCAAATCTACCCCCAAAGTCTGAGGAAACTGAGAGGCCAAAGACAGAGGCTGACAAATCCAGTTTCTCAGAAAGAAACATTTAATAGGGACTTAGAAACCGTGGAAGGAATGGGTAGGGCAATTGAAGTTGTCCTCCTCAGGAAGAGGCAAGAATGCCATGTGAATTTTCCCAAGGGCAGGTTTTCTGGCCAAGGTTGTTTTGATCTAAGGGCAGAATTTAAGGTAAAGTAGAAATCTTAGAGGCATTTTCGGAATAGGGGGTAGTCAACATGGCGGCTTAGCATCCAAGATGGAGTTGCTTTAGCCTCCACAGAGTTAAAGAAGCTGCATTGTAAAGGTCTCCTAAGCAATTTTGATGACTATCTAGATTTGAGAAACATGGATTTGCCCCACAACAATATTCTTTCTATTCCTGTCTTCTTATCTATTTGCTCCTCGGCATCCATCGGCAGGTTCATGGGTTTTCACAAAGATGTCTGTCTTCTTGACGTAGCATTCTATTCAATCTCTTCCGCTAACAGGGCTATTTGTCTTGAATAGAGCATATGCTTCTGTCAGTGTATTTCAATTTTGTGTCTACTCTTTCCCAAGCTTGGTGAAACAAGGTCATATTTATTGCCCTATCTTGTAAGAATTTTTTTCAGATTATCTCTAATTCATTTTGTTACTCACGATCTGCTGACTGGCATAAAATAAGGCATCTCAGATTAGAACAATTTTTTTTCTGTCCCTTCTGCTCAAATGCTTTCTGGCAGAAAGAAAATCAACAGATACTTTACTCATTTTTATTTATCTTTTTCTATGTCATATCTTCTGATTTTCATAGCAATTAGTTTTATGGATTTATCTCTTCTATAGATTTCATAGATTTATCTCATCTATGAGATACATAGATGAGGTTTAAGACATTCTTTCCCCCCTTTTTAAATTTTCTTTGCTTTTTAAAAACTTTTTATTGTAAAAACGCTCAAAATACCCCAAAGTAGAGAGATTAGTGCAATAAACCTTCATGTACATCACCTGGCTTCCAGAGTGTGTCAGTTGGTTCCTTCGGGAAGCAGATGTTGAGATGGACTTAGGAGAGCCCAAGACTGATGGGGAAATGGCAGCCATGGAAAGAAACAGAAGGAGGCTGGAGGGGGCACTGTCAGACGGTGATTACTGATTTGACAAAGTTTCTGCCAGCTCAACAAGGAGATCCAGGGCAAAGCTGGTCTTTAGAGGGGTCTTGTTTTGACAGATATAACTGGGTCCTTGGACCATGGTCTTGCTTTTTCATTAGCTGGGGCCACCTGGAGAAAATTGTGACCTCAGTTCAAAAGCTGCTATATCTGAAGAAATTAGCAGCTAGAAGACAGCAGCTGAACACACTCCTCAATGCGGGGCAGAGTCTCCTGGAAAACATACCTGTCTTGGGCTAGTGTTGCTGTACCTTTTTTATTCACAGTCACAATTGAGCAAGTGAGTAAGAAAAGACCAAGAAGCATCCAGGTGGATCGCCTGGGTCTGCATGTGTTCCTCCCAGCCACCACTGTGTCATGGCAGCTGTATCTCTTCCTGCTCATCTACCGGTGCAAAGAGGGTGACTCCTTTTCTGGCCTGCTGGTCCTTTGACATAGGAATTCAAAGTGTTCTGACAGCAGCCCAATCTTGTGGTTCAATGAGATCCTTTGGGGACCAGGTCTTTCAACCCTGCAAAGCCCAGATTTCTGTGGGTGGGAAGAACAAAGATTCCCAGTGGGTCACTGGGAATGATGATAAGTTGGCCACTTCTGGTTATACCCTCTGGTTCCCAGATCCGTGTATTTATTCTGCTGGGAACATGGCATCAGATGGCATTATACAGAGATATCTGAATCACTACACATACTGCAGCCTGGAAGGTGATGTTCCATCTTTACAGATGGCACTTCAGCTGCTTCCTCAGTAGGCCGTTCCACTTTCTGTGGGGGTCACATGAGTGAATTCATAGAGCTATGTTAGGGATCACTCATCCCGCATGTTTAGATCTTTAAAAGGGACACTAATCTGTCATCCCCCCTCCCCAAATTGTGATGATGATTATTATTTTTGGTTTCAACAACTTGATTGGAGGTGGTAGGAAGGACAGTTACAGAGGCTTCCACATTTCCCCCCCATGCTAGATTTTACTCCAGACCAAGTATCTAAAGTTGGGATTATCCCAATTTCTGAGTATGTCAATCCCAATTATATATGTGGGAACTGGGGAAACAGCTACTGGGTGTGCCCCTGGGCTCAGTGGACTTACTGTAAGTTGAACTTTGGCCAGAACTCTGTTTATTACCTGACCCCACATGCTCTCACTATACCAAGGGGCTGGGTCTCTGGATATAAATGTGGGCTCAGATCCTGTGTCCAATTCTCCTCAAAAAAGACCCAGGTATTCTCCTTTCCATAGCCAGCAGTCACCCAAAGGAAGGACCATACATCCCTTTGGGGCAGGACCAGAGGACCTGTTACAGTATACACTTGTCATGGTATTTCAGGGCCCTCCTCTGCAGTTAACAAATTCAGGGTCTGAAAACTGGCTCAGGTCTGGGAACTGGATCATGACTTATAATTTTTTTATTTTTTTTATTATTTATTATGAAATTTTTACAGGGGTACAAACATTTGGGTTATACCTATTGCATTTGCACCCCCCAAGTCAGAGCTACAAGTGTGCCCCTCCCAGACCTTGCTTACCACACCCATTAGGTGTGAATTTACCCATCCCCTGCCTCCCACCTGCCTGATCCCCAATGAATGTTACTTCCATATGTGCACATAAGTGTTGATCAATTAGTACCAGTTTGATGGTGAGTACATGTGGTGCTTGTTTTTCCATTCTTGTGATACTTCACTTAGTAGAATGGGCTCCAGCTCCATCCAGGATAATACAATAGGTGCTAGATCACCATTGCTTTTTTTTTTTTGTGGCTGAGTAGTACTCCATGGTATACATATACATTTTTTTAATCCATGATCATGACTTTTTAATTGGGGTGACCTCACCCAGCCTCCTGCTCATCCATTCTCTCTTTACTTTGCTTATATATGTTAAGCAGCACCCTTGTTGGCTGCTTAACTGTTTTGCCCCTGCAGATGCCAGGTTCTATTAACCATCTCCATAACTCTCTGACTCCTTGGCTACTACCCCTGTATTGCCAGTTATTTTGATAGTTGCAACCACGGGCTTCTGACAGTAAGGACTGGCTCTATTTTGTCAAGTTTCCACGATTCCCATTACTATCAAGGAGACAAGCTCTCTGACAGCCTCTCTTTACCCTCAGCCCTGGCCCACAGAAGACAGACACTGCTGACATTCTTAGGCTGGTGCCCCTCACCAGCACTCTCCTGACAGCCTTCCTGAATTGTGTGCCCTCTGGTCTTTCTTGGTGAACACAGAACTCTGGTGGATCTGATCTCATATGATACATCCACTCCACACACCCATGTCTCCAAGCCCGTCAATCCCTTCCTCCCCCATCTGCCACGATGATTCAGGCATTTCAGCTCTGCTCAGCATGGGCCACAGCTCTCTGAAGGCTTCTAGAAGCCACCCTAGCAGCTAGTTTCTTTCATCTCCTGGTGTCCTTGCTAGGGAATTACATACCATAGCCTGAGAGAGTGCCCCCAAGTCAATGTACCCCCCCCCACACCCAGTCTTATGTGCCAGCCCCTTGACTGAGCACCCTCAGAATCCAGGCTCTTGGTTGCTTCCCAACTCCTGCTGGTACATGTTAGCTAATTCCTGCAGATTCTTTGGGGTTTTGTCTCTTCCTCCTTTGTTGGACTTGGTATGTCTCTAGCTGCATTATGCTCAGACTTATCCCCCCGTTATTGGCTTGACAGCCAAGAGGGGAGGTGGAGGCAAATTCTGAGGGACAGATGAACAGAGCAGGAGATGTTGCCCCCAGGAGGGAGGTCTCCATGGTGTCTTCCCAAACGGAGGAAGTGCTAGCTCTTGAGAGGGAGGGGTGAGCCAGCTTCACAGGCTCTGAGTTTACAAAACTTTGGGGAGCCAAGGTGTCGGGGGACATCCACCAGTTGTCCCCATCCCCTGTGTCAGGGCTTCAGGGTTTCCCAACCTGAACCTCAACTTTGGCACATCGAATATACCTGAGCTTAGCATTAAGTGTCTTTGGAGCTGGGCCTCCGTCCCTTGAAACCTGAATGTGGTCTTCAGCTTTTTCTGCTCTGCTGCTGCAGGAGATAAAGGTCTCTCTTTGTAAGATACTTAGGAGACCCTCTGGCCTCCACTCTTAAGTTTCAATAGTTTGTTAACTGCCTTTAGCTTTTCATTACCCCTCTGTAGGGTGGCAATGCAACTTAAGAACAACCAGCCCACAATGAGCTTGTATGCACTGTATCCTCCCCGCCACACACACAGCAAACATCTGAATTATAGGACCAGCCAGGGCATTCCTATCCACTGCAATAGTCTCCCAGGTGACCACTAGTAAAAGTTGTAGAAATTGGGCTACCATGTTGTGCCAAAGACTATTGACAACCCACATGCCACATGGGATGGAGTCCTCATTGCCAGTCATTTGTGGGTGATCCAGTCTCCAAGCCCCATCTTTTTTGGTTTTAAAAAATTATTTACTTTTTATTTTTAATTGTGGTATAATATATGTAATATAAACTTATAACTATTTTTAAGTGTACAGTTCAGTGGCATTAAGTACGTTCACATTGTTGTCCATCTCCAGAACTCTTTTCATCTTGCAAAATTAACACTCTGTATCCATTAAACAATTCTCTGTTCCCTCTGCTTCTCCACTAGTCCCTGGTGGCCTCACCATTCTAGTTTCTACTTCTATGAGTTTGACTTTTTTAGATTTCATATGCAAGTGAGATCATGTGGTATCTGTGTTTCTGTGTCTGTCTTCTTTCATTTAGTGTGATATCCTCAAGGTTCATACGTGTTATCGCATGGGTCAGAATTTAATCCCTTTTTAAGGCTGAATGACATTCCAGTGTGTGTGTATCTATATATATATACACCATATTTTATTTCTCCATCCTATGATGAATGCTTGACACTAACCCCATCTTCCTGCCTGCTTTCTTGAGCTGCTCCTGGACACAGATGCTGAGGGGTCGTAAGAAGTGCAAAACACCTGTGAAAGGAAAAGAGGAAAGTAGGGCTGGGCAGGGGAGCCATCGGACTTCCGTGCACATCTGTCACAGTCTGCCAGCCCAACTGAGAGGTCTGGAGCAAAGATTGCCATGAGAGGAGGCCCGTGTTGGGTTTAAATGTCTAAGACCTTGGACCACAGTCTTGCTCAGTCATTGGCTGAGGCCACTCTGAGAAGAGCACTCTCAAGGAGTTAACATCTGGGGGCTATTTCTAACCCTCTCTGCAGCTAGGCAGAGTCCTTTCTTAGAGGCAGATCAGCCTATCTCTGTGTCTGCACAAAAAGGTTATCAATATTTTCTGGACTTGCAGTATTAAAACATTATTAATTGCATCAGTGAGCCACTGGGCAAATTCTTTCTTTCTGTCTTCATGAAATGCATTCTGCCCTCAGCCAAGATTCCACCACCTGGGCATCTTAAATCATGGCCCAGCAATCAGATCCTGCCCACAATACCATCTATTCCCAACTGCTCCCCTCCTCGACTTCCCTCCCTCTTCCAAAATCCCAGCCATTGACGTAGAACAGCAATGAAAACTCCACCTGTGCTTCCAAATATTTCAGTTTCTTCCTTCAGATTTCATAACCCTTAAAAATATATTCCTGGTCACTTCACATGATGCTATTTGCACCCCTAAGAATAGTCAAGATGGATGTGGCTGGTGAGTTGAATAAATTTTGGGTGGCTTTCTTTCCCATCCCATGTACTTGATCCAAGAAATTTGGTTATGGCTGTTCTACAAGGACTTCCCTCCACCTCTCAACAGGAAGCCCCAGCACCATAGCACGCCCAGTTCTTCTTAAGCTATTAGGAAACTCCCTTGCATTCACCAAGGACTGATCAGATCATTCAACATTTTTTTTTCTGAAATTTTGAGCCTCACCCTCATTGGAAAATGTTCATATCACTTGTAGAGCTCTAAGAATGAAGAATTTCTTCATTTTCCTAAACTCTTTCTCTTGATTCCAGTTTTAATTCCACCCCCCCTCCCAACCACCACATTTTGAACTTCCTAGTTTTCTTTTTGCATTTCCCTTGCATTTTCTCCAAGAATGCCCATAATAGATAGTATACAAAGAGATGGTTCTCATGCTCTCCGCCTACCTCTCAGTTATGAGCAGTGGTTTGCATTTGCAGTGGATCCTTCCACATGCAGACATCCCCTACGTGGTGCAGGTCACAGGTACAACTCCTGATGGTTTCCATTCCTCCTGGTTAGGGTCCAGAGCTCAAAGGGGAGAGTACTGGTCCTCAGGATTCCACTTTGTAACTTACTTGGCCAGACAATGAAGCAAACTGTCCCAGACTTTGGTAGACCTTAGCCTCAGGACAAATGTTTACAGCCACACCTATGTTTACAGCCTTTCACAGTTCCCCCGGACAGAGAGAGTCAGTGATTCGGCACCACTGAATTACCACCAATTAAAAACGTTTGCTTAATGTTGATCAAATTGCCAATAATTAACACCACTTTGCCATGGCCACCAGATTGCAAAACGCTGAGGAAGCAGAAGGAAAAGCTCTAAGGATTTTAGTGATTCATTCACCTTCTCCCACATACCAGCCTCTGCTGCAATGTCAGGTTTAATTTCTGTCTTCCTGGCCTTAGGCCAGCAAGAACAATTCTTCTAAATTGACTATGTCCACATGCAAAATGGGATCAACATTTTTGTCCGAGCTGAACAATCAATTCTTACAGAAAAGTAAAACAATCAGTTTGACTCTTTTTCTTTCCCCTTAATTGTTGAGCTGAATTGACTGATCAAATAGCGACAGATTGTAAGGTAATGGGAAATACTGTTGGCACCTAGTCACATAATGCAGGAAGCTCTTCTACAGGAATCCTGACAGATTCTTTATTATCCTGCCGAGTCTACGGGATATTTGAATTCTTCCCGTGATGAGGAGGGCTCTACTTCACTGCTCCATTGAGCACTCTACTGAGTCCATTTATTAATAATTCATCTGGGTCAAGTTTTCCTGGAGTTGGGTATGGAGGCATGTAATGAACACATATTTTAGTTTCACCAAAAAGTGTCCTTTCAGCTTAGTGTCCCAGAGCAGAGCCCAGACACTCTGGTTTCAGATTCACCTGGGACACCTTCTTCAGTGTCCATGACCTTGCCCTAGAGTCCCCCTCCCCCCGTATGCCCATTGCCATCTGGATTCCATGCATGTGCTCTCCTAGAAACCCTCCCTGTGTGCCCAGTATCTGAATAAGGGCCTCTTGAATACCCTCCCCAATCCTCTCTAAGCTTGGAGTCGTCCTGGGAGAAAGGGAGGCCCAAGGAGAGATGCTATTTTCACAGTCTGGGAGGGAGAGACAAGGTTCTATGATGTGATGTCATCATCACACCACCATCCCCAGCAACCACTCATTGCCTTTTCGTACTGACTCACTCATCCACTCGTTCGTTCTCTGTCTTAGAATTTAAGACAACAAAATGATGCATACAATAAGAAAAGAAAAATTAAAAGTGGTTATTAAAAACAAAACAAAAATTTTAACAGTGGATGATAAGGGAAAAAAAAGAGAGAGAAATAAAAACTAAAATCCAAACAGGTAGGAGGCTAAGAAAAAGCTCACAGGACAATACTTTATACTTTTGCTTGTAAATACATTAGAAGTTTGTTTCTAAGCTTTCTAGTAGATTCTCAGTTTAGTGACTAACAGGGCCCATGAAAATTAATGAATATTTACTGCATACCAAGTGTTTGCTAGATTTTAAGTTAGGCAATGAGTGACATTTGAGTTGTGAGATTCGACTGCAAAAACAAAGTTTCCTATTTTTCAACCACCTGATTGGCAAAGATAAAAATGAATGATAACACTTTGTGGGGAGGGGGAAATGGGTGCCCTCAAACTCAGCTATTGGGACTAGCACGCACTACAGACTTGCTGGAGGGCTTTTTGGCATTTTGTATCAAAAATGCACTTATCTTTTGGCCCCACAACTCCATTTCTAAAAATGAACCCCAAAGAAATGAGTGGACAAGTGTACAGAGATATGTGTCAAATGATATTTATTGATGTCTTATTTTTAATAGTGAAAATTACAAATAATCTCAGTGTCCATCAATGAGCCATATGCTGAGGAAGTCACGCAGTAATTGAAAATCCGATGTAGCTATAGCTACATCAACCTGGACAGACGCCCGTGATGAACGCGCTTTTAAAAACATTACCAGATCATGTGTGGTGCACTTAGATTTTTATAAAAAGAAGAAAAACTATTTGCAAAAACTATCTTAAAGTATACATTTAAAAGTTCACAGTGACTGTTTTTGGGTGGTGATATTACAGAAGAATTTCACTTTTTTCTTTATACTTTTCTGTACTGCCTTAATTATTTTCCAGTCTACATTACTTTTATCATCAGAAACAAAAAGAAAACCTCGTTCATGCCTCTAAGAGATGATAGAGTTTATCCAGTCCGGCCTGCTTATTTTACAGATGAGGAAATTGTGGTCCAGAAAGGTGGTCATTAAGCTTTTTATAAAATTTCTATAAGTCATTATAATTATTGTTTTGCTGTCTGTGGGGTGCTATAGAGGCATACATGAAAGGGTACGCTGAGTAGGGTACCTGCGTTCACTCGACCACAGATTACCTTCAGTCTTGGCTTTGGTGCTTTATACCGGAAGGAACTCTGAGAATATTCGATGCAGTGTACTCTGTGCATTTTGCAGTTTGTTTCAATCCACTAAGTGACAATTACAGCAGGGAAGTCTTCCCCACAGTGGCACTCACACCTCTGAGCCCCCTCGGCTGTCATTACCTCTTCCCTTGGGAATTGGAGTTGCTCTTCACCTCCAAGTTGATGCTGCCTCACCCCCAACTGCAATGTTTGCTGAAAAGGGACCTGGCCCTGCTTTGTGTTGCTATGTCCTCAGCTCCTAGAGCATCCTAATGCTCAGGCAGGGCCACCATAATAGAGCACGCTGGCCTATAAAATGGAGAACGCAAAACAAAAATCCTGCTCCAAATTCTGAACATGAAAAGAAAGTTAGCTTGGTGTTCCTGTGTCATGTGGTCCGCTGGGAAGCTGGCTTCACTGTACTCAGTCTCGAGACACTGGTCTGATTCTGATTCTATGAAAACTGTGTTGGGTTGCCGGGAGGAGGAGATGATAGAGGTGGTTCTTGGGCTTCCATAAACCTAGGCTTGGAGATACAAGCATTTCCTTTCTACTTTCATAACACTAATGAATTGTTCACTGGGGCGATCTTTTTACTCTCCACCCTTAAAAAAAAAACATATCTCCATAAAGCATTTATGAATGAACAAACTGTTCTAGGTGGCCCGGTGTTGCCAGCTGGTGCACCGGGCTCCACGGCTAATGGGCTTTCTTCTGCTGGGGTGGGGTCTCGGGGAGCCTAAGGCTAAAGAGCATTGAGGATGGTTGTTGGCAAAGACGTCTGCAGATGCAAGTGTCCGGTGAACTGACTGGTCAGCTCTGAGCTTAGTGGTGGGGACAGAGGTAGAGATGTGACAGGCTGGGTCTGGGTAGGACCTGCATATCAGGTCCAGGCCCTGAGGGAAGGAGAAGGATCCAGACAACGTGGCTCATCTTTGCTCTAGAGGGTGCCTGTGAGCTGGGTCCATCTATACACAATACTCAGACTGTGGAAAAGTCTGGAAAGGATTCTGGGTTCGTGCAGATCCCTGCAGACCGAAGTCCATTCTTTCTCCTCCCACTCTCAAGGACAGTTTAAGCATGGGTCGGGGAGGGCCAGTTTTGTACCTTCTTTGCCCCCACCCTTCCCATGCCTGGGCTCTGGAAAAGCACTCCACTGCATTCACAGATATCTCCATGGGTCATCTGTAACCAGCGGAGAGGCAATGAAGCCAGGAGCTAAGGCAGAAGAAGGGAAGTGAAGATACTTTTCCCCCTTCTAAGTCCCTCATTATCAGAACCAGAGTCCTGAGAAAGACCGTATCCAAAATACACCCATCCGCACGTAGATGCTGACACCTGGCGTTTTCCTTACATTCATTCACTCACTCGTGGTGTCAGGCATTAGAAAACAGATCTGATCCCAGCTTTCATGGAGTATACACAAGCTAGCGAAGAAGCAGATATTAATTAAAGGATTGTAGTAAAAAATACATAGTTTAAAAACATAATAAGTGCTTAGTGGAGAGGTGCATAGTGCCATGAGTTAAAAAGTAAGCGTGCTGGATGTCCAGGGAAGGACTCACCATTGGTGCTTGTTCCCTGTAGTTCAAGGAACTGATTCCAGTTAAAATCAGCAAGGCCTGGCTGGGGTGACATTCAGGAACAGGCCTGTGATGTGTTGGATGCTTCTTCTGTGCCAGGTGCTCTACACACCTCAGCCCCTTGATCCTCAGAGAGCCCTGTGAGATTGGGCCCATTATTCCTGATTGACAAATGAATCCCTGAGTTCAGAAAGAAGTGACTTGTCCGTGATCACATGCCTTGTGAGTAACGGAGCAAAGGTTTAGGCCCAGGCACGTTACAGCCAGTGGCGATTCCTTTACTCCCAAGTGGAAAGGAGGCGTCTGGGGGTGGGGGGCTGTTCTTCTTCTGGAGCATTAAGGAGGACTTGAAAGGCTGAGGGTGGGAGAAGAGAACAGAGTTCCCAAAGGAGGGAGGAGAGAGAAAGTGTGCAGAATTGGGACTCTGATCAATTTAAACTTTGAATGTCACAGTAGGGCTAGCACTGCCTGATCCAGCTATCTGTCTGAGGGTAAAATGGAAAAGCTGAAAGTTCTTGCCATGGGAAGGACACTGCTATGCCTACTACAGGGGGACAGTACATGTGCTTACCCCCTGGCAGGGCACAAACACCCATTGACCAGAAGGGGTGGTAGGCTCGGAGCAAGGGGAGGCCCTGCTGCCCAGGCATTAACCTTCGGTCCCTAAATCAAGGAGGGCCTGGCGTCCTAGGGTGGGGCAGAGTCACCCAGCTGGGGAGGGAAGGCCTTGGGGATTGGGGGTGCTGGAGCTGTAGTGGTGGGGGGACGAGGGACAGTGTTTTTTACCAATGGTACAAATATACCTCAACACTTCAACAACTATACTCAGACCCACCTGTTGAATAACAGCCCCCAACTATTGGTATTTTAATGATAGTCTAGACAGAGGTAAAAACAAAAACAAACAAACAAACAAACAAACAAAAAAACCCAGATACGTCAATGCCTCTTAGATGGAATTTTACCGGAAGTCTTGTGTTATTTAGCCCACAAGGTAATTAAAAGGAAACATGAGCCAACTTTCAAAATGGGGAGGTTTCACAAAAGCATTTGAAAGTCTGTTTTTCCTTTTAAAAACGAATCCCAAGGACTGGCACCCCAGGGCCCACAGTTTCCACATGGCGATGGCTGCCTGGAGCTGAGCAGAGCTGTCCCCCTCGCATGGGGTGGGCTCCCCCGCGGTGAGGTAGACCCCTGCTTGCCCCGCTGCCTTCCCGGCCTGGAGGCCACATGTGGGCAGCCGTTCAGCCTGTGTCCTGGTCTCATTACACAAAAACGATTCCCCAGGGCCTGGGCCTGTGTCTACACCAAAGTGGAAAGCAAGAAAGGGACAACACCAAGCTGTTTCAGGAAATACGGCCGAGAGCATATTTTCTTATAGAAAAGAAAACTCTTCCTACTCATTTGTAATCTGACAAAATTATGTCTGGGGCGAAGCAACAGATTCATCCAGCTTCACTCACTTGCTCCCTGCCTGAGTCTGTGACCCATCACGGACTAAGTTCCAGTCGGCTTTTCTGATGCTCCCCCTGTGGCCTGGCTTGGGTGGAACTAGAGATAGGAATCTGCATTTTAAGCCGGTGGTCCTTACGCAGGTGGTTCAGGCATCACACTCGGAGCAGGGCTTGGCAAACCCTTTCCGCAAAGGGCCGGATAGTAGATATTTGAGACTTTGCGGCCCATACGGTCTGTCTCACAACTGCGCAACTCTGTGGCTATGGCTCAGAAGTGTCCAGAGACAGCACGTGAGCAAACGAGCCTGGTTGTGTTCCAGTAACATTTTATTTGCACAAACGGGCCGCAGGCAGGCAGGATTTGTCCACGGGTGGTAGTGTGCTGATCCCTCTAGAGGATAAAATGAGGGAACCTGGGCTAGTGCCCGACACACAGTGGTGTCTCAGCCTGCGCTCCCCCAAAAGCAAAGCTTGAGACAAAGACTGATGTGCCGGTGTGAGACAGGGCCACTGAACAGCGAAAGAGGGAGATTCAGTGCACAGGTGCACCATGGAGTTAGCTGCCACTCGGGCAAATGGGGGCTGCCAGGACTCGCTGAGAAGCCTGGTGGAACATGCCTCAGAATCACCCCCTCCAGGGGCCTTGGTATATGGGATGGTTCCCATCCCCCATTGGCCAAGATCTGCCCCTTAGGTTCTCAACTCTTCTCTGCTTCTGTGTTGGGCATGTGGGCTCTGTAGATGTTCTAGAAACAGAGAAGCCTGGAATGGACCCAAGAAGCAAGGGGCATGTGTCTATGGCAAGGCAGGATGAGGTTGTGCCTGCAGGAAACCTACCTAGAACCAGCCGTTGAAGCAATGGTGGGAACAAAGCCTGAGGCCAAAGGGGTTTGAAGCAGTGAATGTGCAGGTCTGGTTCATCGAGCGCTTATCTGTCCCGGAGTCCGTCACTATTGTGGTTCATAATTCTCAGGAGCGAACCCAGGAGGGCAGTGATGGCTTTCACGCTTGTCATGCCTGGGAATGGTGCCAAATGGCGAGGCCTCATGGAAACCCCAGCCCTGGAGTTGTCCCCTTTTAAGGGTTGAGAAGCAGTAGTTGATTAAAACATGCAGCCATTTCTTGCTTTTTTCGTTTCCATTGTGCAGTTCATTTATGCAAGTATTTATGTAGTGTTAATCATTGCAACAGTCCTGTAAGACAGTTATCACCATTCCCACCTTACAGATAAAACTTGAGCACAGAACATTGAAATAACTTGCACAATTTAACAAGTGTCTCTTGATTCTTTCTGTGCTAGGTACTTAGGTTACTAACTGGCAGAAGGTGATTTGAAATCCAGGCCTTCTGATGCTACATGCCTTCTTTTTTCTGCTATAGATTTAGAAGGGAATGGAGAGACCATTCGTGTCAACCTTTCATGCAGTGAAATAATTTCTCTTGGTGCACACCTGGTGTTGAGAGAAATGATAACTTCCCTGCCAGCTCATTTTTCTTCTAAAATGTATTTAGTGTTCATTGATGTCTTTCATCAACCACTCATTAGAACCAATCTGGACACAGGAGGAGATATTGAAGTCATGGCTACGTGGTCCTGAATGAGAACCATTCACCGGCCGGCAGGGTACACGTGGGGTCCTCAGAATGAGGTTTCTGGGGAGAGAAAGATTGTGAGAGGCTGAGAAGCAGGTGAAGGAGGGAGGAGATAAGGTGAACCGAGCAGTGCAGTGGTCTCGGAAGGCCACACTCTGGGGATAACTGTTGTCTCCTTTAAGAGCCTGTGACTCCTTTGAAAGTCACCCCTATTGGGCTTGGAAGAGTCCCTGAGAAGAGAATGCCTCTCAGTTCACTCCGCTATTAGCCCTCTGAGCCACACTTAAAATTAGAGGGGCAGTAAGAGGGCGGCTCAAGGGGAACGGTGTCTGCGCGTAAATTAATGCCGACCTTGTTGGAATAACTTGCACTCTTCAGCATCCGCAGCTGTGGGATCCCGGGGGAGTTGTCTGGCTACATGTGATTTTACATATCTGACAGCTAAATCAGAGATCCAAATGCCAAATCCTGCACTCAGGAACATTATGTGGATTTGTGACACTCCCAAGGGGACTTTGGATCCATAAAGCAATGAATGGATTACAATGGGGCATAAATATAGCATTTTCATCTGTGACATACAATCTTGCTCTCTTATTTCTCACATTTTTATGTGAAGGAAGTCTATACCCACTCTCTCAGATCTGTTCTCTGAAATTAAAAGGGAAAAAAAGAGGTTTAACAAAGAAAAAAAAAAAGCCTCCTGATGCATCAGGAATAAACTAAGAACAAAGTGTGATAATTCCATGGAGGCAATTTGCAACACAGGATAAACTCCAGGATCACACACATTGTCAGGAAGCGGCAATCTCAGATCCATGTGTCAGCTCAGTCACCAACCAGCCATGTGGCTATGAGCAGATCACCTCATCTCTCTAGGCCTCAGTTTCCTCATTTGTCCACTGGACTCTAAAATTACAGGCATGCACTCTCAGGAGTGGGCAAGGTGATCCACTGTGTGGTGCTGGAGTAAAATGTTAGGACTTTCTCTGTGCTTTTAAAATGTCTAGTGGTGGCTCACACCTGTAATCCCAGCACTCTGGGAGGCTGAGGCAGGAGGATCGCTCTAGGTCAGGAGTTCAAGACCAGCCTGAGCAAGAGCAAGACCCTGTCGCTACTAAAAATAGAAAGAAATTAGCTGGACAACTAAAAATATATAGAAAAAATTAGCCGGGTGTGGTGGCGCATGCCTGTAGTCCCAACTACTCGGGAGGCTGAGGCAGGAGGATCGCTTGAGCCCAGGAGTTTGAGGTTGCTGTGAGCTAGGCTGATGCCACGGCACTCTAGCCTGGGCAACAAAGCGAGACTCTGTCTCCAAAAATAAATAAATAAATAAAATGCCTAATGTTGTATATGCTTTTTATAGTGCCCATTATATATTAGCACACATCTATTGTTTATAAATGAATAAATATGCATATGTGAGAAAGGTGTATTCAAAAATGCATCGCTCCTAGAAGCACGTGAGCAAAAAGTTTGGAAGCCACTGATTTAACCCTTCCTGGTCATCCCATAGATGACAGGAAGGCTACACTGCACTTCCTGTATCTGGCAGTCCATGATTCTGTGAATTTGAGGAGAATTCTCAATTGTTTTCCTGAAGTCCAACCCCACCTACCCTAATCAGGGCTGAGTACGTCAGCTGTCCAGAGAAAAAAGTTTGTACCCATTTGTGTTGGGCCACAGATGTGTGGGCTCAGGAAACACGAGATTCAAGTAATGGACCCCTTAGAGCTGTGCCTTCCAAGGCCAATGTGGTGCCACTCTGTCGTTGCAAATAATTATAATACCTTTTATTGGCTTCCCCCTAAGGAATTCACGAATCAATTTCAAAAGTAATTTTATATATCCATCACTGAGAGAGTCAGAACAGGTATTATTTTGCTGTTATTTTAGATACAAGGAAAGAGATAAAGAAAGGCCTAATGACTTCGCCAAGGCCACCTAGCTAGTATGTGACAAGGCTGCCACCAAAACCCCATTCTCCTGATAAGCATTCCAGGGCTCTTTGCACTTTCAACCAAGTGCAAATGCTGTCCCAGATCCCAGGGGGAATTAGGTGATATTGTGTGAGTGGGCAATGTAAACTCTACCCCCAGCTACTTAAAAAGCAACGCAGTGCTTGGGGCCCACTGCGGAAGATCAATAGCATTGTTCTTGTGTACACAAGACCTCACATTATTCAGGGAGGCCTGGCAGAGAGAGAAAAGCAGATGCATGGGCTCCTCGTGCCACCAGCTGTCATGGCTTGCTACGCTGCAGTTCCTGACAAGTGCTGTTGTGACAGTCTTTCTACACAGTTGCAGGGAGCAGCTTGATAGGAACAGGAGCAAAAAGCCTTGTTTACAGAGGTGTGAGAGAACAAAGAATACACATATATGCTTAAGAGAATGTAGTTTTAAGAAGGCCTTTGGTCCTGCCAGGTGTGTTAGCAGTGGGCAACGGCAGGTACGGCCACGCCCGTGAACTGGCTGCCCTGTGACCCGCTAGGAAATGGGACCTGAGGCTCAGGAGAGACGCCCTCCCCATTGCTCTTCTTCAATCATGTGATAATGACCTGCAGAAATGTTTATCCTTTTTATCCTAAAATGGCATCACTGTGGCTAAGACATGTAATACTGCATTGCTAAGCAGGATGGCTCTGATGGGGTTGTTATAGAATTTAAAATGTTTGTTTCCTCCTCTAGATTACAAACCTCTTAAAGGTAAATAACCTGACTTGTTTATTTCTATATCCCCAGACCTTCTCTGTACGGAGTCTAAGGGATGCAATACCTGTCTATTGAATGAATGAATTATAAACCCATATTGGCTGTCCCTTTGGGAAACCTTTTTTTTTTTTTGTCCTGCTTTGGCCTTAAGGTAGGACCAATATTTAGTCAAATTCACCATAAGGATTGCTTTAATTAATACTTGCCACAATGCATGCCACTAGCAAAGGATTACTATCAGGATATGTAAAGAATACCTACAAATCAATAAAGACAAATAATCCAATTGAGAAATGGATGGATCAAAGAATGAACAGGACATTCACAAAGTGGGAAATCTAAATAGTTCATAAAATATGAAAAAGAAAAATTTTCCTACTGGTGATCAGAAAAATGCAAGTTCAAAACACCGACATATGATTTTACTCCTTTCAGAGTAGCAAGCATTTTAACAATCTGACCGCACCATTTGTTGGCAATGCTACAAGCAATGACTTCTAACACCAATGAGTGTACATTGGTACAACCTGGTGGCACCATCAGGTAAGATTAAAATTGTCCCCATCCAGCAGCAATTCCGCTCCTAAGACATAACCTAGCGGTCTTTCTCAACCATTTAGGCAGAGAACTCAGCCCTCCTGTCCTGAGGCCTCCATTGTGTGAAATGAATTAACTTCTCATTTCTACATCTAGAATGGTGCTGGTTATATACCATCCACAGGTAACTTTAAAAAATAGTCATTCCAATTGTCTCCTGTGTTCTGTGGTTTTGGGAATTTTCCATTTGCTGCCTTTTGCTGCCATTGATTGCAGGTAACTAAAACCACAGAAAGTGAAACTGCACATAAGGGGGCTACTGTTTTGGTATATGTTATATGCTATAATATATAATAAGTATATTAAGTATGTTATGTACTTACAGCATATATAAAATAATATGTATATTAAAAATAGAATACAATACTTATGTTAATATATATTATTCTTTATATTATTCCTTTATTTTTCCATATGTTAAAGTAGATAATTTTAAGAATGCACCATACTAAAAGAATAAGTAAAATATACCCCCCCCCAATCCATTTGTACTTAAATAATTGTGACGAATGAGTCTTTGTCTTATGGGAAGAGAGTTTTTCTTTCCTGAAGTTTTTCTGGAGAAAATTATTTTAGACAGAATCTGATCATTTCACTCCCTAGTTCAAAAACGCATGCTGGTTTTTGAGTGCTACTTGACCAAGCCTGAATTCCGCAGTCTGGTGTACAAAGTGCTGCACAAGCTGGTTCCAGACCACTTTAGAAGCAGCTCTTCCATCTCTCGTGTTCGAGCACTTTACATTCCATTCAGATTGGCGTGTTTGCCATTTTCCAGATATGCCCGCAGGCTCCTCCGTCTCATGCTGCTGTTGATCATGCGTTCCCTTCCTGAGAACTCCTTCCCTCATTCTTGCGATTTGACATTATGTACCAAAGCCTTAATACCATGCCTACTCTTTGACACAGCAAGTTTCCTACAAGAAAAATAATTCAGGATGTGCACAAAGATTTAGTTTAAGGATGTCTACTCTAGCATTGTGTCTAATGTCAAAACATTAAAAATAACCTTAATGTTCCCAAGGAAGGTTTAAACAAATCCATTCCACATGGAAACATAGAACACAAAAGGCTCGGGATGCAAAAGACAAACTACCCAGGTCAAAGTCCCTGTTCCGGAACATTCCAGCTCTGTGATCTTAGCCTTTCTATGCCTACATATTTTAATCTGTAAAATGGGAATAAACTAGTACCTCCTTCACAGAGTTATTAAGGGGGTTAAATATGTTAATATTTGTTAAAGCACTTGGAAGAGTATCTGGCATGTTATAAATTTGTTTATAATTGGCTAATTCTGCACATAGCTTATCTGCAAACTCTTTAAGTGAGGAAATGCTGCAGTCCACTTGATGTCCTGGTTAAACCAAGCGTGCTTTTAAGACATGCTAGCGGGCTTTTAAGACATGTGTGTTGAATGCAAGAATCAACACTGTTGTAGCTGTGGGATTCTAAAGTAGTGAACTAGAACTTGAATAATTTGGGGGGTGTCAAGTAGAAGAATCCAAGGGTTAGAAAGTGAATTTTGTAAGGAAAGTATAAAGAAACTAGATTATGATTTTTAAAAAATCACACTATAATGAGCGTGGAGTAATAGACTAAAAGAAATACATGGGTTCCAGAGTGAGAGCAACCCAGTGTAAACTAACTGTGCCACTAGTCAGCTGGGTGGACTTAGACTTCTTTAACTTCCTGTCTAGTTTTCCTCTTCTGGCGAAGAAGTATAATAAACCACTCTTATAAGCTTGTTGTAAAATTTAAGAATAGTGACTAATAGTTCGTGTTACTTGTGCCAGGCACTCGTCCAAGCTCTTTTCAAGTAATCTCACTGAATTCTCACAACAGCCCCATAGGTTGAATTGTGTCTCCCAAAAGATGTGTTGAAGTCCTAATCCCAGGTACCTGTGACCATGACCTTATTTGGAAATAGGGTCTTTGCAGAAGTAATTAGTTAGGTTAAGATGAGATCACACTGGATGAGGATGGGCCCTACATCTGATGTGATTGGTGTCTTATAAAAGAAGACACAGACACAAGGAGGACATTTCGTGATGACGGATGCAGAGATCGGAGTGACGGAGTGACGCAGTTGTAAGCCAAAGCAGCACATGGACAGCCACCACGAGGAGCTAGAAGAGAGAAGAAAGGATTTGTTCCCGGAGCCTTCAGGGGAAGCACAGCCCTGCTGACACCTTAGTTTTGAACTTCTAGCCTCTGTGAGAGAATACATTTCTGTTGTTTAAGCCACCCAGTTTCTGATCACTTGCTATGGTAGCCCTAGGAAACAAATACAGGTACTGTTATTTTCCCTACTTTACGGATGTAGAAACTGAGAAAAAGGCTGGGTACATAATCTGCCCGAGTTCTCACACAGCTGGCAAGCCAGCCATTTAGGATATAAAACCAGGGCTGACTGTAGACTTTGCGCGCTTAATGATTAGGTGATATTTGGCTGGATTCTGGGTGGTTTCATCCTTTTCCTCGGGAACACTAAAGTTTTTATTTTCAACTTTTAAGTTTTGATATACTTCACCATCCACCATCCACAAAGGACATTACTGTGCGGAGTGAGAGTGATCTTGTCACATGGTTATCTGAAGTTCCGTCCTCATTAGCCCAGCTGAGTCTATGTCCAAATCATGTGACTTTCACAAGCTTCACACAACAAGGGCCCCAGCCTAGCTGGGTCACAGCAGGCTGGTGACAGAGGCTCTCCCTCCATGGCTTTTGGGGAAAATGCTCAAAGGCTAGTTCCAGTGACACCAGAGAAAGGTCTAACTAGTATGTCCGGCTGTGCTTCCCCTAATAATTGTGTCTCCCCAACTACAGCAGAAGCTGCTATATGCAGAACAGTTTATAGTTACTGTTAGAGGCTCCTACTGACTCAAAGAGAGAAAAAGAAAGTGAATAAAGGAAATCCGAATTACTCCCAAATTCTATTTCACCCTTCCTCTTTTGTCAAAATGATTTTTCCAGTTGCAACGATTAGAAAAATTTTCAGATTTGAGCATCATCTTCAGTTATTCCATTGCATTCTCTCTCTCTTTCCCTCTCTGGAAATATCCAGGAAGAGGCATGCCTGAGAAAGGAGAACAGAAGATCACAGGCCATCCAAAACTAAATATTCAGCTCTGGAATCACTTTAGCTTTTCTTAATTAAAAGACATGAAGGTTTACTGGGCAGCTACCCAGCAAAGAACCTTCCTGGTTCTTTTTGCCCTGTGATCTGTATGTAGCTTTACCAAGAGCTTTCCCAAGTTGATTCCCCAGGGGATATGCTCTGGCTCTTGTTTTTTAGCTGCAGAGCAAAGAGAAACCTATTCATCACCCTCTGTGGGCTCCAGGCTGCAGCAGGTTGTTATTCAAGTTGATAAAAGCTTCCATCCCTGGGGGAAAACTCCTCCATCTTGGCAA
Organism: Varecia variegata; assembly: GCA_028533085.1. Lineage (NCBI taxonomy): Eukaryota > Metazoa > Chordata > Mammalia > Primates > Lemuridae > Varecia > Varecia variegata. Next base: position 98,812,564 of record CM052440.1, on the reverse strand, counting down.
CCGTGACCCTGACGGAGGGGTGTAAGCTGAGCCCAGGCACACCTGTACATCTGACAGATGAGCCAGGCTCTGAAAAGCCTCTGCTGACAAGCTTATCAGAGTGCAGACACCTGTGAGGGGCCCCCACTTTTTTCGTGAGGGCTCCGAAGGCAGCCTTGATCCAACAGGTCTGTGCACTCCATCAAAGAGAGATTACTTGGTGAACCACAAAGGGGCTGGACTACGCCAAGCCCACACGTCATGCTTGGAAGGAAATACAACCACGCATTCATAACATGGCTCTGTTTGATGGAATTCATTACATACCCTTCACTGGTTTTGTTCCAGATAAAATCCTATCTTTGTCTTGGTGAGATAAGGAAGTTGAGGCCAAAGACAATTCAGATTTATTAAGCCTACTATGTGCGTAACACCACAGTAGGAGCTTTATATTCAGCATCTGTCTAATCCTCCCAAAAACCCATGTGACAAAATTGCTGTTATCCTGATTTTACAGACAAGAAAACTGAGCCTTCGAGAGCTTAAGTCCCTCTGCAAGATTGCACGTCTAATTAGTGGCAAGGCAGGATTTGAAAGGGTTCTCCCAGGGTTTTATGTCCACTAGCAGCTGTTCCCAAGCAAATCAACCCAGGAAACCCAAAGCCTAGGGGTTTGGGGGAAAATTAATTCTGCTTTTGGTCCTTCATTAGTAGGGCTCATATTGTTACGGGTTGGCTGTTGGTGGAGGGTCAACCTGAGGCATGACCCTGTTACCCAGAACTCCAGGCAGATGGTGCAGAACGGCCTGGGGTGACCTGAGTCAAAGCCGACAGGGGTAGCCTGCAGTCTCTGCGCTAGCCTGAACTAGAGGCAAGTGGTCCCAGTGTATCCGTTTAGAGGCACATCAATTTATACTCTAAAACAGTGGTCCTCAACTGGGGGCAATTTTTTCACCCAGGAGACATTTGGCGATGTCTGGAGACCTTTTTGGTTGTCATAACCAGGAGAGGGGGGAGCTACCCGCATGTGGTAGGTAGAGCAAGGACGCTGCTAAGCATTTTGACAATGTACAGGCAGGAAAACCCCCTACAAGAAAAAACTATCTGGCATAAAATGTCAATAGTGCCAAGAACAAGAAATCCTGCTTTGAAATATTATCCCATCATATACATGAGGTTCTTAGCACAGTGGCTGGTACACAAGCAGTCAACAATGTCGGCTTGTTTGTTATCAGTCACCAGATCCCAAGCATTACTGTGTGACGACTGTGTTGTAGGTTCTCCCAGGGGTCCTCTCTGGGGGAAGCAAGGAGGAACTGCATGCCTTTCTCCTCGCAGTGACTGTGAGAGCCGCCGAGCACCAGCACACACCAGACTGTGGCCAACGGGCTGCTTCCACCAACACCAGCTCTCTCGCTAGCGTGTAGAGCTCCCTGCGAATCATCAGCACATGCATCAAAGCTTCCTAGTTTTTGTTTTTCAAGTAGAGGCTGCAAGGTATGTGGCCAGCAGTGGGTAGCCTGGACTGATCTCTGAAAAAAATGTTTACTGGGTCTGAATTCCGAGACTTTGGCCATGGGGGAGGGCTCCAAAGGTGGCAGTGCCAGGAGGAAAGCATACAATCACTGGAGTCGGACTGGGCTTCCCAGAGCCGCCATTTGCTAAGGTGTAGAACGAGAGTCATAATTCTTACTCTCAGAGCTGGTGTGAGAATGAATTGAAGCAATGAATGTAAAGTGCCTAACACAGCAGTTGGCATAAGGGACGCTCGAATGATGCCTCTCACCGGGAAAAGATGACAGGCCAGCCTGAGAGGATTGGCTGGAGTGCAGCCTATTTGCTAAAATAGTGACCACAGTGCTTTTTGGTGGGCTTCATTCACCTTCCCACTGGTCACCACATGCCCGAGGAACACCTAGATTACCTGAGGGTGTGGAGGAGAGGAGGGCGGCCACGCCCTGTTCTTCCACTACCTGTGCTCGAGCCGGGGTGTATGGGGCCTAGGTTGAGTCGCTGGTGCTCTGTGAACCTCCATCTCCTTTCCTCTAAAGTGGATAAAATCAGCTACTTCATGGTAGTTACGTGAGGATCAGATTTTGATGACGGTGATGATGACAGTGGTATACAATCAATATGAAAGTAACCAGTTATAGCAGGAACCTGACAAAAGTTAATTTTTATGTTGTTATTTTTTTTTTTCTGTAGGAATAGCTAAATTCTTCACAAAAGTGAGGATCTCCCTTGATGGTTCTACTTGACCTGCCTAAACCTTTCTTCCATTATTCATGGACATGATCCCTCTGCCTGGACAGGGTGGCCACCTCTCTCTCTCCCGCCATTCTCATTCCCACTGCAACACCTTTGCCAGTGGCGGTCTGCTCAGAACAGCCTTACTTTTCTTTCCAAGCAAATCCGCTCCCTCTTTTGAAGCCCAGCTCTGGGCTCATGTCTCCTGGTCACCCCATCCTCCCTAGTAGTTTCAGTCACGATCCCCTGTGCCCCACGGGATGACTGCTAGGCCAAGTGGAGCCGCCATGCCTCGTGTGGCTGCCACCAAGGGCCAACACGGAGAATGTATGGGCTTCCTGCTTTGTTTAGAACGTTTTGTATTTAGGGATATCTATCAAATAGAAACAGTTCCTGTTCTCACCTTACCTACTATTAACATATCCTGTAAGTACTCTGTGCCCAAATTTGAACTAAGTTTTCTTGCTATAAAATACTACTGAAAGAGTTAAGTATGCCCACATAGCTCTACATAGCCTCTGTAAGCCTCAGGAGCCATGTGGTGTTTGACTTTGCATCTCCAGACTTGAACAAAGGGTCAGAAACAGGGTAGACACTTAAACATTGATGAATGAATGAACCAATGCATGGTTTTTGTGGTCACATATTTTCTTCTCCTCTACACTGTCAAATTCTTTGTCTCACAATCACCTACTAAGATGGCTGCAGGTATGGACAGGTGGACATTCAGCCTTCTTCCCGGTGTTCCTGGGAATCGGATTCAAACTTAGGGGACACTCAGCAGACTCCTGCTCACAGCACATCCTCATGATTTTCACAAAAGCTTCAGAACCGGACCTTATTTTTCTCTTCTCAGCCTGAGCATTTCCTGCTCTATTGCTTTTCCCTGGCCAGAGAGAGGTGCTCGGCATTCCATAGGTGCATTTTTATTCTCCAACCAATTTACAGGCTATCATCCAAATTAAATGTCCCACATGCCTCTGACCCTCATGGGCCTCGTTCTGCCTGCCTTACCCGTGCATTCTAGTCCTTCAGGATATTCAACTCAGAGCTTCTTTCCTTATTCTATTATCCTGCAACTGGTTTTGTTTATTGGCTGTTTGTTTTGCTTTTGCTTTTCACTTTCATTTTTAAGTGCATTCTTCCTGATTGGGCACAAATTCTCAGAAGGCGTACACTGAACTTGCCACGACCTTCCTCAGCGCCAAACACAGGGCTAGGCAAATAGCAGGTGCTCAGTAAAGAGTTGCTGAATCCAGCGGAATCAAACAAGACTCTATCTTTCTAATTCATCTTCCTCCACGCTTATCCTGATGACTAAACTCAGGATGTAGCAAAGTAATCCCAAGTGGGGATTTTTAAAAGGTGGGAAAATTCAGGTGTCTGGACAGGTAGGAAAGGGTAGCGGGAAGAAGGCGAAAACACCAAGACTGACAACCACCCCACCTGGCCCCCAGCTCCTGATGAAAAGAAACCAAAGCCATCGGATCCACTTCAATTGCTCTCCGGACCTGAAATGACTCCCTCCCCCAGGCCTGTAGGAAAATTCAATTAAAGGGTCCATCTGCGAGGGAGCAGCTGAAGAGGAATGACAGTGGGGAGGCCACATTTTCATAAAAAAGAGCTCTTCTCCTCCTAGCCCGCCCCTCTTCTGTGCACCCGCCCCGCCTGCCATTAGGCCCAGCCTTAACCTCTAAACTGCAATTCTCTCCAATTAGGCCGGCTCAGAGGAGCAGCTTTCATCTGCCCCTTTGAAATGTGTGCATGTTAAGGACTCAGTGCATCCCACAGACGGGACAAACCCCACAAAAACAGCCCACAGAGGCTGAGGACGGGAAGCCCGCAGCCCATTAATCCCACCGCATCAGCCGGCTTAGCGCCACGGTGCCTGGGCTCCGCAGGCTGTCCGCACCAAAGGCAAAAGGAGATACACAAATAATAGTCATAATAAAATCATAGAAATCACGACCAGGCTGCAATGAGAAACAAAGAGAAAAGGGGGAAGGGAAGGATAAAAGGGGTGACCTCCAAAATAAGACTTTGCCCTCCGGAGCCCTCCCACCCAGGGGGCTGCCTCCCGGCATCAGGGTTTGCTTTTGACAAAGGCAGTGGGGCCACCACTGCAGGGAGAGCCAGGCCGTGGTCACGCTGGCCGAGGGGCAGGTGAGAAACCCACCATCCCGTGACTAAATGTTGTCCGCGAGGGTTTGCTGAGGCTAATTTTAAATGTGAAGGATGGTCCTTCCAGGGACAGAGTGCTTCTTCCTTCTCCCTACATCCCTTCAATATCATCGATGTTCACAGCAGTGTCTGTGGGCGGGAAAGAAGCCCGGTCTCCACAAGGGCCTCTCAACCCCATGCCCCTCAGGGTCCTGTTGTCGCCTCCAAGAAGTCCTCCTGGTCTGCCTTAGGGACTTCTCAGGCCTCCTTCCCCCCCTCCCTCTGCTCCCTTATGATTATTTTTAATGAGAGAACATCGGGAAGAGGGCAGCTCCCTGCCTTCCTGTCACCTCAGGTGAGAGGAAGTGGAACCCTTTTGGTGCCAGAGCTGACTTGCTAATGTCACCCACATGGGGTCCTCTGTGTGGCTGGGAATGGCACAGTGGGGGGCTTCTCAACAGAAACTGTCTTTCTCAGGATTCTGGAGGCTGGAAACCTGAGATCCAGGTGCTGTCAGGGCTGGTTTCTCCCGAGGCCTCTCCCCTTGGCTTGTGGACGACCGTCTTCTCCCTGCGTCCCCATGTGGTCCTCCCTCTGTGTGCATCTGCGTCCTCATCTCCCCTTATAGAGACATCTGTCTTATTGGGTCCCACTCTAATAACCTCATTTTAACTTAGTTATCTCTTTAAAGAACTTATCTCCAAAGATGGTCACATTATGAGTACTAGGGGCTAGGACTTCCACATGTGAATTTTGAGGGGACACGGTTCAGCCCCTAACGGTATGCCTTGGGAGTTCTGCCTGAAAATGGGCCCATTATTGGCCCACCTGATTATGGGACCTCAGAAATTTTAGGACTTTGAGGAGACATCAAGTTTACAAAGGACTAAAACTTTCTAAGGAAAGGTCTTCGTTAGTCAGTATTAGTGTGCTCCTAATGCAGTCAGTGGAAAATAAACTTTGGGAGAGTCTTTATTACACAAAGTCGGATAGAAGATTCTGTTACATGAACTCTGTTAATTTAATCAAGACAGAGTCGAGAAAATCTATTTCTGACCCTGAAGCAGCTGATGTGTCTCACCAGCACATGCAAAAGGAGCGGCCTCACCTCTCCTTCCGGGTCCAAACCCATCGAGGCCCCCTCAGTCTCACGGGACCCCTCATTATCCTTCAAACGCGGGCTCGCTCAGCATTCCCTTCGAGCCTTTGCACAGGCTGTTTCCTCTTCTCGAAATGCCCTTTGCCTTCTTAACATTGCAGAGTACCACGGAAGGCAAGGAGAGGGCAAATTAGCCTATAAACATCCTCCCCACTGGGAGAAATGGGGCTCGTGTAATACAAGCCGTCGGATGCTGGATGCTACCGACTCAGGTCTCTCCCCAGAACTGTCCCCTCTCCCTGTTCCCAGTCACAAAGGACTCGCTCAGTGGTGATGCTGTCAGAAAGCGGTAGCAACACATCACCAATGCACAGATACCTGGCGGGTACTGTGCATGCTCCTGGTCACTGTCCCCTGGGCGCTGCTCTTCTCGGGAGCTATGAGAGAAGCTCTTCTACTTTGAGCGTCTTTTAGGAGCCAAACCCACACGAGCCCCAAATCAAATTAGGCAATTAAGCACGCATGTCTGGTTGTCTGCTGTACTTGCAGTTAGACACTGGGCTGGACGGACTTAAGCCCTTTCGTTCTTCCGAGACTGTGGATGCCGTGGGGTTCCAGGGAATGCCTGGCTCATACTCCCGTGTGTGACTCCTCTCTCTTTTGAGGGAGGGGTTTGTCAGACAGGCCTCTGATGACCGTGAGCCTCAGCATCTTGCTCCCCCGTCTTCCCCACAGCCCGGACCACACCCTGAGCTTGATGCCTCCTGTGACATAGGGCAGTGGAGTGGCTAAGGACTCGGGCTGTCTTTCAGAGTGCTTCGCTTCCAACCTGACTCTGGCCTTTATGACTGTATGACCTATGTGTTCCCTGAACCTCCCTGGACCTCAGTCACTTGTCTATGAAATGAGGATGATGAGAACCTATTGCGTCTAAGAACCTAGAGCAGGGCTTGGAAGGAAGCACATGTAC
>CM052440.1:98778849-98805610 GCA_028533085.1 Varecia variegata | reverse complement strand
GCAACTGTGGGAAGATAAATCTATGGAGGGAACCAATGGAGGATGAAGGTAAGTTCGTGAGCCTTGGTTCTCACTAAGCAAGTTCTGCTGCTGCTGTCTCTGGGCTGAGACGAGTCCAGAGTTGTCTCCAGTGAGCGAGACTCGTCCTGCCCTCCCTGGTAGGGAGGAAGAGGCAGGGAGGTTTCTCTTGGGTCTGCTTCTTGTCAATTGCCTTCAGCTCCAAGTACTCCTTATGTCAAAGTGGCACATTTTGGAGTGGCATATTCTGATCCCCTACAACAAGTGGCACCGTAAAATAGAGGGGCATGTGTGGTGTAAGCACGTCAAGATGAACAGCCTCAGCAGCACACACGTGTGAGAGTGGGCAGAGGAAGGGGAGCCGGCAGAGGAGATGAGAAGCAGCAGGTAGGAGAGCAGGGGAAAACCAGGAAGAGCAGCACCGAGAAGCCAAGGGGGATGGGAGGTCAAAGTGAAAGGCATCAAGGAGGTCATGTGCCCCAGAGGACTGAGAGCATGAAGTCCAAGACCAGGTATTGAATCTGCGATTGGGAGCCACTGGCCTTTATGCAGACAATCTCTGGTCCATGGAAGCCAGGGTAGCACGGAATGAAAGATGAACCAATAGCATTGAAGGGGAAAGAATCAGAGGAGATATTCCAAAGAGATCTTACGGTGCAAACAATGAGAGAGATGAGATGGTAGCTTCAACAGAAGGCAGGATCATGGGGACAGCAGGTTCCCTTTGTTAATTAGTTTAGTTTTAAGGCTGCAGAAATAATCATATATATTTGTGTTCTGAGGCTAGGACATAGTGGAAAGGGAGAGGCCAAGTGGAAAGAAAGAAGGGAAAATTGGAAAGGAAAGTCTACTGGAAGAAACAGAGTCATGCCAACAACACAGACCTAGCACAGTGGCTTATTCCTATAATCCCAGCACTTTGGAAGGCTGAGGTGGGGGGAGGATTGATTGAGACCAGGGGTTCAAGACCAGCCTGGGCAACAAAGCAAGACCCCATCACTGCAAAAAAACAAGAAAAATTAGCCAAGCATGGTGATGTATGCCTGTAGTCCCAGCTACTCAGGAGGCTGCAGTGGGAGGATCTGAGAACAGGAGTTTGAGAGCAGCCTGGGCAACATAGCAAGACTTTGTCTCCACAACGAAACAAAACAAAAAAACACAGGAAAATAGGTTACCTTTTGATCAATAGAAAAATGCCATTTCCACTGAGCTGAGAGGGAGGAGCATGTGGATACAGACTCATTTGTAGGGATGTGGAGGAAGGGGGACGGGGTGGGCAGGAGGTTGACAGAGCTCTGGACTCCACTTGGTTAGGGAAGAAGGCAAGATGGTCGGGGGAGTTCCAGTTCCTTCCGACACTGTGAGCTAGCACAGACCGCTGGCTCCCTCCCTCTCAAGATCAGAGAAACAGGGAGGGAGACAGAGGGAAACAGTGAAATAAAATGGATGAATGAAAAGATAAATGTTTAAAAATCTCATCTTTAAAGAAAAGTTGCAAATAACTCATGGGTCAAAAAAGAAATCCTAATGAACATTTTAAAAATATTTAGGTCTGCATGTTAATGAAAACACTAAATATTAAAACTTGTGAGAAGTAGAGAAAGTAGAGTCACCATAAAGTCACAGCATTAAATGTTTCTGTTAAAAAGAAAAAAGGCTGAAAACGCGTGTCCTAGGCTTCTAGTCAAAAGTTAGAACAAAGAGAACAAAAGAATAAACTCAAACAAAACAGAAGGAATAAGATGACAAAAAATGATTGTAGAAACCAATAAAATATTAGTAGAAAACATAATTCAATAGAGAAGAGCCTAAAGAAAAGTCTAATTCAATAAAACCTAAAGTTGGTTCTTTAGAAAGACCAATAAAATAGATAAATCTCCAGTAAGGCTGATCAAGAAAGAAAAGAGAAGACAGAGGTACCAACACTGTGAATGAAAATGGGCACAGTGACCAATAAAGTAGGATCCAGAAAGATAAGTGGAGAATACTACCAACAACTTTATGCCGGCAGATGGAAAATGTACTAAGTGGACTAAACAATGCACTTTTTAGGAATATAGACAAGTGGGATAAAAACTGTATTTTTAAAAAGCAAATGTGATGGTTAATTTTCTGTGTCGACTTGACCAGGTCATGGGGTGCCCAGATATTTGGTTAAACATTAGTTAGGGGTGTGTCTGCTAGGGCATTTCCAGGAAAGACTGGCATTTGAGTTTGTGAACCAAGGAAAGCAGATGGCTCTCCCCATGTGGGTGGGCTCATCCAGTCCACTGAGGACCTGAATAGAACAAAAAGTTAAAGGAAGCTTGGATTCACTCTCTGCCTGACTGTATGAGCTGTGAGGCGGATCTTCTCCTGCCCCTTGGCACTCCTGGGTCTCAGGCCTTCCGACTCGGACTGGAATCTATCCTGTTGGCTCTCTGGCCTTCAAACGGCATCACTGGCTTTCCTGGGCCTCCAGCTTGCAGATAGCTGATCATGGTGATTCTCAGCCTCTACGATTGCATGAGCCAATATCTTATAAAACATCTCTCTAGATAGATAGGTAGGTAGATAATCCTATTGGTTCTGTTTTTCTGGAGAACCCTGACTAATGCAGTCAAGCAACGCCGGGCACAAGCTTCAGCACTGCGGTTGCTCGGTGAGGACGGTGGAGCAGCAGGATGGGAGAGGCAGACGTAAACAAGTGTAAACTACTGTCCGTGTTTTGGTTCCCATGTCGCATGAGAGGTTCAAGGAGTTTATATTAGAATTATTTACTTTCTTAAAAAGGGGCTTTGCACGGGCCAAGGATCAGAATCTTTCAAAAACCAAGAATTATGATGATTTAATTATGTGCAGTTGAAGCCCCCAAAAAAATTTCAAGAAAAGAAACAAGGCCATGCCATCCAGTCTGGGGAGAGTGGCGAGGAGTTGTATAGCTGCAGCGGGAAAGAAAAAATAAGGTATAGGTTAAATTCAGAAAAGAAAACAAGCATGTGTGAGTTGACTACCTTGACGCACAGCGTGGTGGTTTGCAGTGGAGCAGATTGCTGAGCAAGATGGTAAACTTGTGGTTTCCTCCTCTGTTCAGGTGAGTGGGGTTTAAGAAAGTTACCACCACTGGTGTTCAGAAGGAAAGCTGTCACTGAAGCAGTGAACATAGCTACCTACGGGCAGCCCACTATCACCCAGGAAAGGGCATATAAACAGACCTTCTGTGTTTTAAGGATCCTAGATCAGTTTGCTCAAGCTGCTGTAAAAAATACCCCAGACTGGTGGCTGCAAGTCTGCAACTGAAGTGTCAGCAGGTTGGTTTCTACGGAGGCCTCTCTCCTGGACTCACAGACGGTACCTTCTCTCTGTGACCTCACGTGGACGTCCCCTATGCAGGCACTCCTGGAGTTTCTCTGTGTCCAAATTCTCTCTTCTTATAAAGGCAACAGTCATATTGGATCTGGGCCCACTCTAATGGCCTCATTTTAACTTAATCACCTCTTTAAAGGTCCTATCTCCAAATACAGTCACACTCTGAGACACACATGAATTTTGGAGGGGACACAACTCAGCTCATAACAGATCCAAAAGAGAAGCTTCCAGACCCCAAGAGAGGATTGAGAGGAAAGAAGGTTTTCGTTGCCCTGGGTCTGTGAGTTAACACACGCCTGGGCAGCTTGGGCTCAGTACCCTAGGCTGAGTGTGCAGCAAGTAAGCAAGAGCACGTCAATATGTGAACAAGATGTGGCTGGAACAGAGGACCTGGCCAACTGGACCAGTGCTCCAGGTCACTCGCCCTTGGCCACCAATGCTCTCATCATAGTTACAGAGGAGAAAACAGACCCTAATTCCCCAGGCCCCACATGAACCAGAGCTGTGGGCTCTAGTGCTGTGCTTGCTGATGGACAGGTGGCCTGGGGCATATTGGTTGCACTTTGAACCACACAAGTGACAATGCAATGAATTGAGCAGATAGTTGTTATTGTCCACACTGGACCATGGAGATAACTGAGTCTCAGCAGGGTCATGTAACTTTACAGAGACCCAGACCTAGAAAGCAGAGGAGCCAGAATTCAATGTAAATCTGCCCAACTTTAAAGCCATATACTTTCCATAAGAATCTGTCATAAGATCATCTTAGACTCTGTGATGGTTCATTTTATGCATCAAGTTGACTGGGTTATGAGGTGCCCAGATATTTGGTTAAACATTATGCTGGGTGTGTCTATGAGGGTGTTTTGGGATGAGATTCACATTTGAATTGGTAAAATGAGCAAAGCAGATGCTATAACCAATCCCTTGGAGGCCTGAAGGGAGCATTTGCACTTTCTGCCTGTCTTCAAGCTGAAATACTGGTCTTCTCTTCCCTTACTTCTCAGCCTCCACAACTATGTGAGCCAAGTCCTTATAACAAATCTCTCCATCGATGATAGAAAGACAGACAGACAGATATATCTCCTATTTCTCTCCAGAGCCCAGACTATTACAGACTCCCAAACACTCTACAGATGTTTTCCCATGTGGATTGATTGATAAGCTATTCACAAATCCTTCTTGTTAGCTCAATAAAAAAATAAATAAATGAAAATCAATTTAACTAATTGTAATTACTATGTCTAATTGAAAAGAACAGTGCAGTATTCCCCGTCTTATCTGCGGTTTTGCTTTCTGTGACTTTGCTTTCCATGGTTTCAGTCACCTGCGGTCAACTGTGGTCTGAAAATACTAAATGAAAAATTCCAGAAATAAACAATTCATCAGTTTTAAATTGTATGCTGTTCTGAGTAGTGTGGTAAAATCTCACATCGTCCAGCTCCATCTACCCTGTCCTGACAGGAATCCTCTCTTTGTCCAGTGATCCATGCTGTCTACACCACCCACCCCCAAAGTCACTTAGTAGCCAGCCAGGTTATCAGATGGACTGTCGTGGGACCACACTGCTTGTGCTCAAGTAACCCTTATTTGGCTTAATTGTGGCCCCAAAGCACAAAAGTAGAGATGCTAGCAGTTGTTATAATTTTTCTATTTTATTATTACTTGTTGTTAACCTCATACTTTGCCTAATTTATAAATTAAACTTTATCATAGGTATGTATGTATAGGAAAAAACACAGTATGTATAGAATTCAGTACTACCCTCAGTTTCAGAAATCCACTGAGGGTCTTGGAGTGTTTCCCTTAAGAATAAGGGGGGACTACTGTATTGCACTTAAAAACTCTTCTCTATCCCAGACTTTTATCATTTAAGACTGGATTTTCCCTAAAAAAAAATAAATGAAGACTTCTTTAAAATTTTCTTTCAATTCTTAATATCAAATTGTGCTTATCAGGTAAAAGGATGAGACTGGTGTTTGCAAGTGATCGCTCTGTGCTAGACAGTGGCCTGGAGTCCTCACCTGTCATCACAGATGCTCTTCACAAGCATCACCTTATTCAATGCCTTTCTTGTACCTGTGGGGAATGGATGGTGTCCGTGAGACAGGAAGGGAACCAGCACCCTTGCTGGGAGATTGCTCTAGGGTGTCAGGATTTTATAAATCCACAGGGTCTCTTTAGCAGGCAAAAGACTGGGTTCCAAATAGGGCTGGGTCTGGATGAACTTCTCAGGGTCTTAACAATTGGAAGCGCGGGAGACAGTAGCACACGACATGCAAAGAATCCCGGCTGAGCAATTTCACCCAGATGCTCTTCTCCCCATCCTGCCGAGTTGTCGGGTTTGGAAAGCCACACGGCTGTCGAGGGCCGCTAACTTCAGGGGACGTCCCAGTAACTATCTGAGCCCTGTGGTTACTGAAACGGTGAGGTGAGTATTCAGCTTTAATCACAGTTCTCCTCGGTAGCACTTAAAAATGTAGTTGATGAATTTAACAAGAAACACATGTTTTCATTTAAATTACAATTAGCAATTAGAGAGTTAAGTGTGCCCCAGATAGAATATATAATTGTTGTTGAGTTTGTGGCATAGCTACTTTACTGTTGCCATTCTCCTTTTATGTTTAGCTTTATGATTTTATAGTAAATTTATGTAGAAACTGTGAGAGAACCCCTCACTAAATAATCCTGCTGGGTTGGAGTTATTTGGCTTTTATAAAAAAAAAAAAAAAAAAAAAAAAAAAGGTCACCAGTCTAGGCTCATCACCTGGCATGGTTCTCTTTGTTTTAGGAACTATGAGAAAAGAAGACATTTTACTTACCCTCCTACCAATTTAAGCTGGATAATTTGTTAGTGATGGTTGCATTGTCAATTGAATGCTCCTGAGCAATGCTAGATCAGCTCTATCTACCTGTGGCTTGAGAGGATTTCCTGAGAATTCGGAAAAGGAAAAGCAAGCTACTTTCTCCTGCAGGTCTTTTGGAATGTTCCATAGTGAAATTACTATTTGCTTCTGCTTTTCAGTGGAGATTATTGGGAAAAAAAAAAAAAAAAGAGGCTGAGGAAAATGTGCCAGTACATACTATTTGGGTGACGAGTCAGGTGCATTCCAGATGGCGGGGACCTGGCTGAAGCAACTGCCAGGGGGAAATCCACAGGGCTTAATGGCCGTGGCACAACCCCTGCTGATCCATAAAAGGTTTCTGTAGCAAGGCAGGTTGGCAGTCCTACCGAAGCCATCTCATGGGAAAGTACTTCCTGGTGAGGAAATACCCTCCTGCCCCAAATTAAATAAAACAAGGGAGAGATATGGTTTATGGCAGAATAACCACCGGGACTGGATACGGTACACATCATAGCCAAGACAAGCAATTTTAGGTAGTTTGGAGACCTGGATATATAACTCCCTGGCAGTGGCCAAGGAACCACAGCAGTTTCTAAATTTTAGCAAAACCAGACACAAAGGTGAGGGGAGATGGCTCCTCTGGGAGATGTCAGTAACCTGAGACTTTTGGCAGCGTTTGGTGTAGCTGGCAAAAGGGCAGATGGCCACATAAAACTGTAGACACTGGAGAGAATCATTTCTAGATTTCTCTGAAGTCATACGGGCTGAGGGGAATGGAACGATCTGGTTATACAACAACCAATGTTTTGTTTTGGTTTCTCTTATAGTCACATAGACCCTGTTACTCAAAACAACCCAAATGCATCATCTTTCCTTGTTTCCTGGAGTTCAATAAATATCTCCAGGCCAAAATACCAGGATTGCAAAAAAAGGAGTTCTCTATGTATTGTTGCAGGCAAAAAATGGCTCATCGGACACTACTGTCGTCAAAGTGTAGAGCCAAACTTCCACGTGTAGAGCCAAACTTCTCGGAGCAGACAGAAAGCCAGGTCCTACTTCCTCCTTCTACATTGTTTTTCATGGCGTGGGACTGTTTGTCTCCAGCATCAGAGACAGGGAGTAAATTTTCCCCGCCACGCTGACAGCCCGCGTGGAGCATCTGCATAACGACGGAATTTATTCCGTTCATTATGACTGCCGCAGCGCGGAGGGCTGTATTTCACTCCCACAGACCATCTCTGTTTTCATAAATTACCCGGCATGCGCCCCGTGTGCATGGCCGGCAGTCTTTGGAGAACTGGCAAATAATCTCCGAGTTGTCTCTGCGTCTTCATTTTGGTTATTTCTATGTCATAAAAGTTATGACATGTCAGACAGAAGAAGCATCAAGAAGGTCTCTAATAAATACTTTTCAACAAGCTCCAGACAAATCTAGTAACAGAGCCACGGAGGCCTCACAGAAAACCCTAAAAGTTTCCCCAGCCCAGAGAGCTCCAAGGCAGAGGCACCTTCCTGAGGCCACCAGCACCTATTTCTGCTCCCAGCGTTTTGTTTTGTGTGTAGTGATGGAAACTTCATTTCGCCCACTTAGAGACTGCCCAGCTCCCTGGCAATCTTTGTGTTCTTAACAGTGGATCTCCCCTTTGATTTTTTTTTTTCTGAAAACATAGCAGATATCAATAGAAGTGTTCTATAAGTGCAAAAACAAACAAGGACCCCAAGTATTCCAGACAAAAGCGCAGCCCACAGGGACCCATCAGATGTTCAACATCAATCAAGATCTCACATAGCATTTTCTTCCCTCTCCTGCTCTCATTTATCTCTTTCTTAGGATTTGGCACACATAAAAAAAAAAAACCACAGGCCTGGAACCGGAGTTGTAATTTCAAACAGTTGATCGACTGTTTAGGCTCCACTCTGGAGCATTTCCTGGCATTGTCTTGCTGAAATCAGCACAGTCCCTGTGGAAGGGGAAGGTTGAACTAAGAGGGAGCCGGACTTTGGGTGGGAGGGGGGAGCACTGATGTGAAATTTGACCCCGGGAAACATGATGTCTCTCTCTTACCTGAGACGCCCTGGGAGCAGAACCAAGAGCAGGATACATTGAGAAGAGGATTGTCTTCCTGGTGAGATCTGAGCAGAGCGAGAAATCATGCCACCCATCCCACACCGTTACGCCCCCCAGAAATAGCAGAGCTCTGTCATGACAGACTCATTCTGTGATATTATGAAAGTTTTCCGATTGCTGGGTGGTTTGTTCTTAGGGTCTCAGGGTTCCATGCATTCCATGGGGTAGGAATGCACAGAGAGGAAAGGCAGGGAACAGGCAGGCTTGGTTCTTTGTCCACGGGGATCGCCATTGTCACTGATGGCCGTCTATTGTGCAATGTTGTGCTTCACATCAGTTGAACAATGTCCTGGGGCCACAGAGACCATCACTGAGGCACCATCACGTGGCACGTGAACTGGCCATGAAGCGTAAAGCCAGTTCTCCCGCTCAAGCCCCCACCTGCCTCGGAGCAAAGCCCCAGTCTCTGCCCCCCTTGGCATGGCTTGAATCCCTCTTCTACTCCATTCTCTTTCCGCTTTAGGGTCAGTCCTGTCTGCCTAGTCAACATAAAGCTGAATTCCCCTAGTGGAGCCTCAACTTGCCAAGTGAAAATCTGGGTATCAGTTATTTAAACGCAGCCCCTGGAACATGTGAAAAGCTGCTAACTTTCCTGTGATGCGAGTCCAGAACTTTTGATCTCAAAGATTCACAAATAAGAATAAGAGCAGGAAAATTTATATTTCTTTCTGAAATTACAGAGGTAGAGACTAATAATAATTTCTCAAGCTCATCCTGTTAAATCATCCATACCTCAGATACTATACTTGATGCTTTTATGTTTTTCATTGAACCCTGTGAGTGCAAATGGCGTTTCCCTCATATTACAGATTAGGCTAAGTGCGGAAGTTACATTTTTCAAAGTATACTGCGCTGGGCTCTGCAGATGTCTTTTCATTAAATTGTCATAGCCCTACAAGATGTGTAAAATTATGTCCACTTTACAGGTAAGGAAACTGAGGCAACTGTCCTGCTGAGGAGTAACACAGAAAGCTTACAGCTACCCACTTGGCGGACATCAGCACGAAATCCTCCTAAATACTGGTGTATAAAGATCAAGGCCACACTCCAGTCCTGCTGGGAAGTCAGTTCTAGCCTAACGTACCCGGGATCCTATACCCTCCTCCTGGGTGTTTTTCTGGAAGTTTCTCTGAATCAATGATCCTGGTGTCTTCCAATGTCAACTCTCAGCCTTCTGGGAGTTATTCGGAAGTAAGGAAGGAGAATAAGAAGGGAGGGAAGATTAACTTCACCAAAGCCCAGAGACATAGTACTTATTAAGAAGATATAAGTAGAAAGCAAATGAATGCTAAATGAAAAACTTTATTTTTAGCTTTCACTTCTGTCTGCTGGACGGTTCGACTCTCCCTATGGTGTAGGAATGATAATGCTATTTTTAAAAAGCTGCATAATTTCCTTTCATCATCACTGAACGCTGTTTACTGAGTGTCTATATGGATGTGCCAGTTGCCCTGGAAAATCATGGTATCTGCTGATTGACGAATTCATCACATGTGCACGGGGTCTGGGCCTCTGGGTGCAAAGCCACAAGTTTTGAAATAATGAGGGTTTAGGAATTCCTTCTGCAGTGCACCAAGCTGAGCCATCTGTCCCTTGCCAACCTGAAAGGTAGACTGAACAGAGCATGTCCCCCTCCCCACTCAGCACCCACCTCCCCTGCCCCCTTCAGACCCAAAGCCAGGAAACACTGGCCCATTTGTTTCCCAAACCACAGGGTGAACTTCTCCAGCAATGGCAGGAAAAAGTTTCTGCATTCCCCAGCTCCTCCACCCCAGCCCCTTCTCCAATTAATACCAAAGCTTTCAATTATCCTGGAAATCTGAGCTCTGGTGTGTTATTAGAATCCTATTTCAGGAAAACGTATTCCCAAGCCCTCGAGTCCTGTGGAGATTTTTCTTTCTCCAGAAGCCACTGGGGTAGGACTGTTACCCGAGATCCTACTCAGGAGGTGGTTTGTTTGTTCCCCTTTCATGGAAGACTTTTTCTGGTGAGGAGCAGAATCCTGATGGGATGGCGCCTCGGTTGCCTGGTGGTTAGGAAGTGAGAGGAATTTGAGATTTCTTTCTTGGTGCTTGAAGCTAGGAACATCAGAGGGCCGGCTCCGTCTGACTGTCATCCGACACCATTCACCTCTGACCAGAAAGTGTGCGGCTCTGAGGACGGGTCTTTGTGAAACTACACCTTTCCTCTTTCTTTTTTTCTCTTCTTATCCGTGGTACAAATTCCTTAAGGGAAAGATTAGATACTTTATCCATGTTTAAGAAGAGTAATCAAGAATTAAGCCTGACAGATATGAACTGAAAGAAACCACAAACCCCAAACTAGAAAGAACTATACTCATTTGTCAAATATAGAACCTGATCCAAATAAATATCCAACCCAAATTGCTTGGAAAGTCACAGTTCAGCACCTGGAAAACATGACATTTTAATTCTTTTTTAATTTTTCCAAATAACTGTTATCAATTTTACTTCTCAAGTCCAGGTAGATCAGAAAAAATGGAAAGTTTCCAGTGAAAGGGATAGCTGTCTCTTCTATGAACTTCAGCTCCACCCAGGAACTTTCCAGTCTCTTCTGGTTAAATCAATCACTTTTCTGGTGATTTTTTTTAGTCAATTCAGAAATAAGCTTCTCACTATGAGAGCCTTCAAGATGGTGCTCAATGAGTCTCACCTCCCAGCATCATACCTTGCCGGGGTCCCCTTCCTCATTGCATCAGTATTGCTCTCTGTGACCCCAAGAATATGGCAGAAGCGGTGATGTTGGACTTCCAGGGATATGCCACTTAAGAACATTGCAGCTTCCACGTTGCTCTCTTGGGTCACTTTCTCTGGAGGAGGCCAGCTGCCATGCCATGCAGACACTTAAGCAGCTCCCTGTCAACAACCAGCACCCACCTGGAAGACAAGTGGCTGAGCCATCTTCAGAGTGGATCCTCTGATGCCAGCTGAGCCTCCAGGTAGCTGTCACCATGGCCAACATCTTGACTGCAGCCACATGGGAGACACCAAGCCAGAACCAGCAGCTAAACCACTCTCATAGTCCTAACTGAGGAAACTGTGCAAGAGAATAAATATTTAGAGTTGTCTTAAGCCACTAAATTTTGGGCTAATTTGTTACACAGCAGCAGATAACTAATACAACATCTGGGCTGTTTTTCTCCCTGCCCCCCTTCTTTCCATGATGTCTGGTGTGCAGGGCCAGGAGCTTATGTGACCTCAGTGGTGAAGAACAGAGGTCTTGCATCTGTCCCTTGTGACCCTCCAGGCTCTTTGGTCATCCGGGTAGAGATGAGTACTGGTTGGAGCTGGTCTCTGGGCTGGTTTCTGCTGTGAGACCTCTGTCAGCGATTTTTGTGGCCTGTTCTCTTAGCTCCAGCAGGGTCGGCGGCTCTCCCTCAGGGGCTCAGTCCCCTTCAGCTCCTGCCAACCCTACAGACCGAGCCCTGGGGTCAGGCTGTCATTCGTGGTTAATCCCTGACCTGGAAGTTCTGCCCTGCAGCCCTTAAGGAATACTGGCCACTTTGCCAGGGCTATAGCAACCCTCCTGGCACATGTCAGTTTGTTCCTTTGGCTACCTTTCTTGTTCCTATAAGGTACGGGAAACTTCTGTATCCTTCTAGGATGCACGGATGCCAAGGGATTGTGAGGATTGCCAACCCAAACATTCACACTAACAGCACCACACCATCAGTTTTGCTTTTTTTCAGCACCCTCTCATCCCACAGGACGGTGCCCCTGTGGGGTTCCAAAGAGGGAGGGGGAACGAGATCCTCTGCTTTGGGCTTCCCCATGAGCTCTGGGTCGCTGGAGGGTCCACACGCACACCCCTGACCATTTGCTGCAATTCCTCGGCCTCCCTTCTTCCTGCACTCCTCAAGGAGGATTGGCCGGGTCTCCACTTCTGTCCGAAACTCCTTTTCTGCCTTCTTCCCCAGGGCAGAAAACCTCCCAACCTGGCAGTCACAGGCAGCAGTGATTTCTCTGTATGGTGAAAGGAACCTTGCCTGTGTTTGCCAGACTATGCTCTTGAGCTGGGAGCCGCAGTGCAGTGAGGAACAAGGCCACTGGAGATGAAAATATATGGGTTTAATATGCTCAAATTATTATCCTCATTATCCATTCATTTTGATTGAACTCTAAAGTAAAATCTGTTTCCCATTTCCCCCTCAATAAACAACTATACACACACACACACACACACACACAGAACCAGTTGAAACTGGAACTACACCAATGTATTTTCTTTACCAAGTCTTTCTGAAAGAACTAGATCTAGAGCATTGAAATTGCCTGCATGCTGTACCTGAGCCTTACTGTAATTCATTCAGTCCCAGACCTTGTGTCTCATACAAACACCTTTTTCAAAAAATTACACTTGCCTATACACTTGGCACTCCTTTTGCTCCTGGCATACTTCAGCAGCTGCTACCATTAGCATCCTCTGCTCACAGAACCAGCCAGAAAAAAGTTAGCCAGTCTGAAGCCATGTTCAGGATTGCTCAACTCCACTTTTTGAAGGGCGCTGTGCCTGCTGCAAACTGTTGCTCAGACATTCTTCTAGATCAGGGATGCGAATCAGCAGCCTTTAGGATAAAACCAGCTCTGAAATGCATCTTGCTCAGCCTGGGCACAATCATTTTGGCTTTTGTACATTTGAGAATATTTAAGTAGCACAAGCAATCTCCAGCTGCCTCCTTGGAGAGGCTTACGGACACAGTCAACGATACGTTATGGGGACTGTCAGGAAGACACTGCCGAGTGGTGGGAAGGAGGGAGTGGCCATTTCATCTGCAAGGACCAAGAAGGGATTGATTGGGATGTGACACTTCAATGAGAAAAGGCGAGGCAGGGTTTGTACAAAAACAAGAGATGAAAGGGTATTTCAGAAGAGACAATATCATGGAAGTCAAATTAAAAAAAAATCTATATGTATATAAAGAAAGAGGAAATTTCATTATTTGAAAAAAGTGGGGTGTGTGGGGGCCGGTAATCAGCAGACTCAAATATTTCAGAAGGAGAAAGTAAAATGTACCCTGAAGACAAATTCTGTTGGATGTAGAATATAAGCAAATAACCTTTGTCTGGGCAGGGTAGGTCCCGTAGTGTGTCAGAGTGGGAACGCCACGGCTGAAAACAGGGAGAGGCAGGGCAGGCTAATTGCTCTATAGGTTTGGGTGTTAAGGGAAGGAGAGGTACAGGCTATAGCTAAGGAAAAGTTGACCATTTTCTCAAAAAGAGAGAGTCTCGAGCATGCTTGTAGGCTTTGGGGAAGGAGCCAGTGGCGAGCGGAAGGCTGAACACACAGGATAAATACCTGGGGCGTGCACTTTTGGGGGCTGGGGGTTTGGGCTCAGGCAGTGGGGGACTGTCCAATCGGCCTAAGGGTGGGGTTTGCTGAGCAGGACTTTCGGAAAGGCAAGATGTGAAGGGCATTAAAGAACACTAAAGGCAGAGAGTGGCTGGGGCCAGGGGACCTTAGAGCCTAGGTTGGACAGCAAATCAAGTAAAGCCTCGAAGGGAGCATTATGGTCTCCGTGAAAACCTCTTACAGAACCTATTTTGAGGTCCGTGTGTTGGAGCCTGCTGATTGTCAAATGCACCTCCATCATTTGGAGACCTCTTTACTCACTCACTCACGCCTGCCGGGGTTCATTTGAACTGATTTGAGCAAGACAGAAGAAATAATGCACTCCCCAAATGGGATATAGTTCCCTGAGTTTTCTCTGCCTTTTTGAGTAACCAAAACACAGTCTCCTTAACCCAAGTTATAGAAAACTTTGTATTACTCTCAGCTTTCTTTGAAAGATGTTTGATAGTTCATCACAAGAGTGACAGGAACATTCTAACTCACAAAAGGTAGTATTATTCGTCTGAATACTCAACATGAGCAGAACGTCTGGCCCACACGTGTGAGCGGATGAGGTCACATCGGCAGCAGCACATGAAATGTCACTGGCACCAGGACCTCCAGCCTCCCCAGCCGTACCTGGGCGGTCCTGGGAGCCCATCGTGTGGCTCTATAAACAGTTCCAGATTCCTTGCCCAGGGTAACATCTCCCAGCATCCACATGGCTGTAAAACCCAAGCACTGCCAACCTGGCATAGTGTTCCTTTCAGTTCTGCACAGCAGAGATGCAGAACACGCCCCTCCCTCACCTGCCTGCCACTTCATCACCTGGGCTTGGAAGCAGCATCCCGAGGGAGGCCACCCCTCAGCCCCTCTCTCTTCAAGGGCCCAGATGAGGCCGGCCGCAGACCTCATCTGCCTCTCCCGTGTTTTCTCTCTCTTCCCACGACACCTGTGCAAGGTGTCTTCCTCATAGGCATCCTTTCCCCGAAGACAATCTAACGCTCAAAAACATTCCCACAGTCTCTTGCCCGTGGGTCGCCCGCAAGTTGATTTTGACCTCGTTCTAGGCTTACCCTGGAACCTTGCTCATGCACAGAGATGGCGTTTGGATATAAATGTGAGCCACGTCCTGCCCGCAGCGAATCCCCCTGTGGGAAATCCTGATAGGCATAGATTTGTGTTCCACTGTGCCTGCTCCTGTCTGAGAATTTTAATTTGGATATGCACAAATGTCTCAGTGCTCTTGACAGAGCCACTCAGGAGGAGCTGGTGGGGAGGAAGGCAAGGGCGTGCTTGGGTAGAGGAGAGGCTTGGGCAAGCCGGCTGCGATCCTCTGCTCTGTGGCTGTAACGACGCACCCAGACTGGGGCCTACACAGCAGAATTTACTTTCTTGCAGGCTGGAGGCTGGAAACCTGAGGTCAAGGTGTCGTGAGGGTTGGTTTCTCCTGAGGCCTCTCTCCTTGGCTTGTAAATGGCCGTCCTCTCTCTGCGTCGTCACCTGGTCATCCCTCTGTGTGTGTCCTCATCTCCTTTTTTCACATAAGGACACCGGTCATATTAGATTAGGGCCCACCCATATGGCCTCAATTTACCTTAATTATCTCCTTAAAGAAATTATCTTCAAGTATGGTCATATTCTGAAGTACCAAGGGGGGTTAGGGCTTCAGGGTATGAGTTTTAGGGGGTGGGGGACACAACTCAGCCCCAACACTGACCTCGAGGTAGTCAAAGGAAGGTGAGGGCCTTATGGGAGACCCTGAGGTCTCCTGGGTTTAGGATGCCCCGTGGGCCGGGGGGCTGTGGAACTTGGT
Organism: Varecia variegata; assembly: GCA_028533085.1. Taxonomy (NCBI): domain Eukaryota; kingdom Metazoa; phylum Chordata; class Mammalia; order Primates; family Lemuridae; genus Varecia; species Varecia variegata. The sequence goes on along the minus strand of CM052440.1, from coordinate 98,790,105 downwards.
GGAGTATCCCGCCATCCTCCATTGTGACCGAGGGCACAGCAGAAGGTGTCTCGCTAGCTCTACGTCCTGAAGACGGGTTTGGAAGATCCCCACGGCGTCATGCACTTTTATTAATTCAAGTCTTCCCAAAGGTTTATCCATCTTGATCAAACAGAAGATTTTATCTTTCTGACCACAGTGAGCCCCAAGGGACAGGGCCTGCTGGTCCTGACAACCACGACCTCAAGACAGAAGGTCAGGAAGGTGCAAAGTGTTCGGATAGACACGGAACAAGGAAACCTCTTCCTAGTCTTCGCCCCAGTGAAACCGTGGGACGCTGAAATTCTAGAGGGACTGGAGTGAGCGAGGAGCGGTCAGTGAGAACTGCATCTGGACGATATTCTCAGCGAAGGACTTATCGGTGCCAGCCATAGCCTGTTGCTTTATTGTGCTTGCTTTGTTGTTTTATTTTAGTTTTGAGAAAAATTGTGTAAGGATAAAAATTGAAAAAGTTTTTATAAGTTCACTTGAAATCTTGGAGTACAACTCTACACTCTATTTTCTCTACTAAGACTTTAGTTCTAAAATGGCACATGCTCACGTGTAGTTGCTGGGAAGGGTCTGTGTGGTACCTTTAGATACCCAAGCCCAAGATACTATTTTGGGGAGTCACGTGCTTGGGAAATATGGTCTTTATTCTGGTTTATGGCCCAGCCCTTAAGATACACATCTTTCATTTGCATTTCAGGATCAATGTAAAAACATCTTTCTAGCACATTGAGTACTTTGGCGGGATATACTATAGCATTACTATTAGCAGTAGCAAAACATTGGTAACATGCACCTGCCATGCCCCAATATCCACTCATTCATTCAACAGGTATTTATTGAGCACTTGCATTATACCAGGCACGGTAGCCCCAGCCATGAGTGTAACCAGACAACAGCCCTGCCCTCAGGGCCCTCATAGACAGTGAAGATCCAGGGTGACAAAATAGGAAGGGACTGAGCAGAAGCCACAGAGAGCTTAGCCCAGGATGCAACTGGGAGGTAGGCAGAGACCCAGATCGTGCAAGGGGTCTCTCCTGAATGATTTAATGCAGAGGACTGAGAGGTTCCAATTCATATGTTTAAAAGATCAATTGGGCTGATGATTGTAGGCTTAGGGGAGTGAGTTAGGAGGCTTCAGTGGTCCAGATGACAGGGAAAAAAGTCTGGGAACACAGGGGTGGATGTGAGGGTCTGAGAAGTGACAGCAATGGAGAAGAATGTGTGTGCCACCAAAATGAGGATATCGCCCTCAGGCAGGAAGGACTGTGTGGACCGCAGAAAGCTGTACCAAGGCAATGGGCTTACATTAATTACTTAGCAGGCAACTTAATTCGGGCCAGGAGGGATCTCCTGACAGCAAAGGCTATGTCATTCCAAAAAGGGCTATAGACCGATAATGGGGACATCTTCCCAGGGTGGTGCCAGGAAAGAGGCCGGCCAGCCGCAGGTGGAGTGGTTTGGGTGTGGGTCTGCATGGATACAAGAGCTGGGATGCAGACCTGACCTTGCCCCAGGCATTTGATTCCAACCTGTGGTATGTACGTGCACACTGGCCACATTTCTCCCTCTTCCCACTGCGCTGTCCGGCATGGTAATCACTAGGCGTATGTAGCCATTTAAATTTAAATTTTAAAGTATTGAATTACATTTAAAATTCAGTACCTCAGTCACGGGAGCCACATTTCCAGTGCTTAATTGCCCCATGTGGTCAGCGGTGACCTCATTGGTCAGTGCAGCTGTATTTCCATTGTCATAGAAAGTTCTGCTGGACACTGCTGCCATAGAAAGTTCCCACTCTCTTGGATCAAATACCTCTGGGGTTATTTCTAGGCACTGCCCATTAATCCCACCTCCATCTTGCCGGTCCTCTGCGGCTGCCCCTGTTGTTCAGGGTGCAATGCTTGCTCTCTGCCCGCTGTCTTAGGCTGCCACCCTACACCTGCCTTAGTGCCCGGCTTGCCCTCCCCTGGGATGTGAACCCCAGGTCTGCTCCTCCATGGCCCACTGCCATGACCAGCTCTATCTACTCCTAGGCCAAGAACCAGCTCTTGAACCTCTTTGAGCTCAGCCTTGGACCCCATTGGCTAAGTCTAGCAGGCTGGGTATTCCAGAGGAGGCTGGGCCCAGAAAACAGAGAGCCACGATCAGTGCTCAGTCTCCAGGTGACCACTTGGGTTTCTTAAGGGTGAGTGTTGGTGTGCTCTTCAGAGGCAGCGTCCCAGAGGGGAAAGTGGACAAGGAGGAAATGCCATTCCCTGGGCTGTAAAGAAGAAGTTAGGGTCTCAGAAAAGAAACAATAAATAAAAGAAAAGGTGCAAGAATTTCATGCTTTCCCTGTACTTCAGAAAGCAGGTTTCATATATATTTTAATACCCAGTGTGCTCAAGAATGGATCAGACGTGCACGTGCCTGCAAACCCCAAACACAGCTGGTAGGTCTAATTTTAGGTCCCTAAGCATTGGCACTGTCCCTCTACCCAGTAAGGGCTGTCTGATCTTCCAGAGTCTGCGTCCAGAGCGGGACTCAGCTGAACGCACTGTCAGCCCTGTGTGTAAGTGTGACAGGTACCTTTCTGAGTCTCAGTCCCCTGAGAGGGGACAGGAGGCTGTGCCCACAGAGGTGTGACTTCCCAGGACCAGGGGAAAGGGCAGCCCTTCCCACGGGCTTGCTCTGGGCCTCAACTTGTTTGGGGCACCTCTGAAAAAGGATTCCGAAGTCTCTTAAGGAAAAAGATAATAATACCAGGCTGTCTGGTGGGCTGCATGGAGGCATGGAAGAAAATGTCTGCCTGGAATAAGGGTTCCATGGAACATTATTCTCCATCTTGCCTGGAACGATCAGAGAAATGGGGGTAGTGGCTGAAAGAAGCTTCTAGAATCATGCTGCTTGGGTTAGAATCTGGTTCTGTCATTTACCAGTTATAGGACTTTGGGCAACTTACTTAATGTCTCTGGGCCTCAGTTTCTTCGTCCACAAAAGGATGTGAATAATAGTACAACCCTCTTAGTGAATGAGGCCCTACATGTGACGATAACAGGCCTGGCACAGAGCAAACGTTCAGTCATTGCTGACTTTGCAGTTAACTGAACGCTCTGACCCGAGGCACGTAGCATAGGCAGTATAGCAAGGGACCCACGTGGCAGTGGTTAAATGTGTAAGTGCTAGAGTTTGCCTTGCTTCAAAGCCCAGTTCTGTGAAGTTGAGCAAGTTAGTGAGACTCTTTGGATCTCAGAATTTCCACTGATAAAATGAAGGTAGTAATATAGGCATAATAATAGTATCTTCTCCAGACCATAGTGATGAGGATTAAAGGAGTTAATATACGTGTATAATAAACACTCAGAAGAGCGCCTGGTGTTACAGAGTGAGAACTTGATAACGGCTAACTGCTATTATTATTATTATTATTGGTGTATGGATTTTCAACTTTCAAAGGCAAAGGGCACAGCAGCGTTCACTGAAGGCTGAAATGAGCCTAAGCTTCATTTACTCTTGTTTTGAAGAATCAGAGGGAACTTACAGGTACCAATTCAGTAAATCAGCAAGTATTTGTAGACCGTGTACAATGTGTCCAGGACCCGTTGTTGTTATGAACACCCGGTAGCATTGTGTTGGTGACATCTTGGGTAACGACGGTTCAGACGCTTCTGCCAGCACGGAGGTGGGTCTAGTCCTCTCTGGTTTGTCAAGGCAAAGTGTCACCAAGGCCGCGAGTATTATGGCGTCTCTAAAACACTGCCAGTCTTGACACCAGGAACCACAGAAGGAAGACCTTGTCTCAGGCCTTTAAGGCCTTTGAAGACATCCCCAGTGTGATTCCAGGCCCAGGCCCAGGCAAGGAGACGGAATCAAGTTGAGGACTTGTGGCATTTCTCGGGCCCTCCTCTCCCTCCCCTGTGGCTTCTCTTGTCACAGGCCTGTGCTGTGAACAGGAAAGCAAGTCCCTCTTCACAGGGTCTTTAAGGATCACTCCAATGCCACTGTGGAAATTATACTTGGAGAGGCCTATGAAATCAGAGCATTGATTACAGATCAATCCACGGATAGGTCCTAGAGAGCCCTGCCACATAGGGGCCACATGGTGGGGTGGGGGAGAGAGAAAGAGGGGACATGTGGGCAGCTGCTTTTATTAGAGGTCAGGGGTCAGTACACAAACAAAAGGCACAAGGGGGTTTTACTGGTGGTTTTGAATGTCACTAGATCCCACGCTGGGGAGAACCAGAAGGGTAGCTTGTGGCCGGGACCAGCCTTACCACACTGGTGCAGCTGGTCACCTGGACAAGGTGCTCACGGCCTGTTGGCGGGGGTGTGGAGGCACCGGGAAAAGATGAAGTTTGAAAAACTGGCAGTACAGGGCCTCCCCATTGCCAGCCTGCTGTGTTGCAGAGATGACAAGAGGGAGACGGGAGCCTGAGGGGCTAATGACGGAGGTGCCCTCACCCGCCGGTGTCACCCCTAACTCGGGGTCACTTGATGCCCTCGTCTCCTTCTACCCCCAGGAAGCCGCAGCAATGGCAGGTGAAGCCTCCATGAGACAGAAAAGGCCACCAAGGGCCCTGTCCCCTTCAGCATGCACAGCCGCCTCGCTCTCCAGCCTGGCTGAGGCTGAGGATAGGCGTGCAGGTCATCACACCGAGCTTAGGCAGGCCTAGGACACCACCTCGGCGAAGGAGCGAAGTCCAAAGGCAAGAACTTTTGCACCTCCTCCCTGCCAGGTCCTTGTCTGCTTCCGGATGCCTCGTTCCAGGTGTGCACCTTCTTTCCTCCCGGAGTAGCCCCCCTGCGGAGAGTACCTGCAACCTGGCTTCATCTCCTTTCCAGAAAGTGGAAGAGAAGCAGAGAAAGGATGCTTTTCACTGCCCTTGTGGGGGAGCTGAGCCTGTCCCCCCAGCGAGGCCAGCTCCACTTTCGAGCCACGATGCCCTCACGTCCCCCAGAGCTGTGAGCCATGGTCCCGGTGGCCCAGCCTACACAGCCAGAAGGTGGTCACTAGGGATAGGGAGACCTGTGGCTCGCCATCCTCTGCAGGAGTGAGGAAAAACGAGGGAATGGATTCAGGATTTCACTTTCCGACTCAGAGTGGAAAAGGAAGACTTTTTCAGAAACAGCATCCTTCTCTCTCTTTATCTCTTTGGTTGCTTTCAATTTAAGTCCATTAGACAGAAAACAAGATCTCAAAACCTACAGCCGAGCGCGCCTGGGGTTCTTATTTATCTATTTATTTATTTATTTGCCTTTTTTTTTTTTTCTTCTCCCCCCAGCACCTTGTTCTTGAAACTTGTCTGGTTCAGCATTTCACCGGCTTGGTTAAGTATCTTGTAAGGAAATCATTTATAATAAAGCTGGTATGCTTGGGTTTATCATTTCTAAGTGCGGGTCAGGATTTAGTTCGTTGTGTTAAACTCTCCATGCTGCATGTGATTTGTCAAGCTTTGTCAGGAACAAAAAGTTCCGGGATGTGCAAAGCAGGACTGCTTGGTTTCCATGGAGATACTGCTAGTTAGGCTATGGAAATCCTGAAAAGGCCAGAGGATGAGTGACAATACAAGGATTTAGCGGCTGATCTGAAGAGCCAGACTGAATTAATGAGATTTTTCACAGAGCGTTATTAGCAAGGCTAGCACCGTATGGCTCTTAGGCCCTCGTTTTCTCAGCTGCAGTCTTGGAAAACAGAAATGGAAAGATTTAATTGCTGTTTTTTAAACCCTTTAAGATTATTTTAACCTATAACATTTTTAAGGTTGTAATAAAAAAAAACGGGGTTCTTTTTTTTTTCTTTTTTTCATCACTCAGTCACTGTTATTACTGTGTTTTTGGTGGCAGTTGGCCTTCATCTGCATGGAGATGGGAAATTCAATAGTACTTATTATATTGAGCAGTTAATTCCCACATACTGTGAACACATTACTGCTCAAAGTAGGTTATCTGGTGTTCCATTTAGAGCCGAAGGAGAGATACCATGTCGCTGGCTTTATGTCTCCTAGGGCTATATTAATTATTTATTATAGACTGCCAGTGTCAACCGTTAACTCTGGCAGGTCATAGTTTGTACATATATCTATCCAGGGCTCCGGGTTTTGGAGTTTGGATGTGGATTTCTGGAAACTAGCAATCTGTGTGCTTTGTGAGTTTAATTCCACACACCACTGCTGGGGTGCTGTTCACATCGAAAGGAGAGGAGCTTAGAAAGGACTCTTCTCAGTCATCATCAGGTAGTAACTGCCTCTGAAGTTCGGAGCTATAGCATCAGAAGGCCTTCTTTCTCTCTTTCTTTGCAAGGATTGATACCAGAACTCCTAATTCTAGCTACTTTTTTTCCCCCCTCAACATAGTGAATCGGACTCCAAGTATAGAAATTATAGGTGCAATGAGCTGGGTTTGCCTTTTCATTTCCAACACGTTCCCTGCACAAACTCTCCATAAAATGTCAGTCTCCGCCACGTCCTGAGATGAGACGGCGCGGTGCAGGGGAAGCGGCTCACCAGGCGCTGCTCTTTCTTGCTGGTTTGCAGAAGGGCACATGCCCATATGTTTCTGGGAGATGTAAAGCCATAATGTTGCTGCTGAGTAATGCACAACAAAAGCACATGCTGCCTGCATTCCCCGGATTCCTGTACAGTAGACTAATCCACTTAATCTCACCGTTAGCTTCCCGGGGCCGGAATTTCACAGTCTCTTTTGATTTAGTGGTTTGTAAAATCTCTGATTAAGTGCCTTTGCCTTCCTGTTATTGTCTCTCTATTCCCTAAATGATTTTGTGGGGAAGAAACCAGAGAAGTTGAAGCAGGGGTCAACATGTCTTCGTCCTTCCCTACCTGGTTTTTCTTCATTATTATTGTTTTTTAATTTTATGCCCTTTTTTCCCTTGACTCTGCTAACATGTAACAGTATTTTACTTTTTAAATTATGAAGTGTGCCCCCTACTTTGCCAATCCATGCTAAGCTGATCTCAAGTTTATCTCTGTTGCAGATTTGTATACTACCAATTCCTCTTGGCATCTAAAACTCCACTACTCTGTGAGTCTTTTGAAGGGTGGTTATAAAAACGAAGGTGATGGAATCAGACAGATTTGGCCTTGAAAACTGGTTCTGTCATTTGTTGGCTGTGTGATTGTGGGCACATCACTTAACCTCTCTGGTCTTGATTTCCTCATCTAAAAGTGAAGATCAAATGCCATAGCACATAGGAAGTATTTACATGCCTGCACATAGTAGATACTCAACAAATTATGATAATAATAGCTATCAATATGTTAGTGTACATATTTTACACAGCAGTGATTTGATTTGGAGTATTTTATTAAGCCTTTTTATGTGTGTTTTTCTGGTGCCTCTGCTTAGATTAAGCTTGAAGTTAAGAGCCCAGCTCTACTATTTATTTTGTAATTGTTCATTGCATTTAGTTCATGCTATTGTCCACCTGATTCTCTGCCTCTTAAAAATGTCTATTGTCATGATAGCTATGCCCAAACTCACTCCAATTCTACAAATAAAGCCCACACTCTCTCATCAGGGTTGGTGTAGCAGGTACAAACTACACTCCAATATTCCGGAGTAGGGAATATAGCAATTCTTTATTTTTTAAAATTAAATTACATGCAGCTCCAAGCTCCCACTGTCTGCGTGGAGGGAGGCCAGTGCCAGTCAGTACTGGCCTGCTGGGCTCTGGGGTCAGACAGGGAAGAAGCTCCGTCGCTCCAGGACTGCCTGATCCTGGCAAGTTACTTAGCCACTCTGTGCCTCAGTCTCCTCATCTGGAAAATAGGGATATTGGTGCCTCTCTTGTCTATGCAAGGTTGTTGTAGAAGATTAAATGAAACCACATGCATAAGTGCTTAGAACAATGCCTGCCTCATAGCAAGTGTTCTGAAAGTGTCAGTTTGATCATAACGTTGATGATTATTATGAACTGAGAGAGGCTTACATGATACCAGCAAAATGGGGCAATGGCATGATCCTTAGTCTGTAACTATGCCCACCCTTATCAATACACTCCTTCTGCTCTTTGATGCTCTATCCGATGCTGGTCCTCTACTAACTGTTGGGCAACCATGTGTGCTCTGGGCATGTTACAGAGGGTCACGTAATTGGACTCAGTACCGGTGGACCCTCACCTGGAGCTATATCCAAGAATACAGTTCTCAGAAATCCACAGGCAGTACTCTCCAGAGCACTAGCTGCCTCCCAGGAGCAAAATGATGACAACATATTTTCTACTCATCTGACTGGCCAGAGTCATGGAATCAGTTTCTCTCTCTCTCTTTCTCTCCCCCGCCCCCCTCCATGGGCCCATGGCCTCCTGGCTAATCCAGCTCTGTAGCTTTAGGACCACAATCTTTAAACAAAAGTTTGTTAATTCTCACCTGTAGCAAAAGATGCTCCACCTGCCGAATGGAATACTCCACCATCTCACTACTCTCTTAAAGGTGCTATACGGTTTGATGATGGGATTGGGGCACCCACAAAGGTACTTTTTATTCTTTTGTGATTGTGTTGAGCCTATAGAAGAAATCAGAATACAGCTAATCTCTCGTTCAGACTTCATGCTGGCTTAAAGGCAAGTTTTGGACAATGTGGATTTGGCACTTCCACCCCTCTGTAGTGTTCTAGAGGCTGAAGGAGTGATACAAATGTCTGAAGCACAGTCTTAAGGAATTGATGGGTAAGAACGGAATATCCAGACCAAAGTCAGTCTATTAAATCCAAAGTATCTGAAACAAGACCCATGGATTCATGGGTCTTAAGGAGCCAGCGTGTGCAGGAATTCCAAGAGGGAGGAAAGAAGGAAGGAAGGAAGAAAGGAAGGAAAGAAGGAAGGAAGGAAGGAAGGAAGGAAGGAAGGAAGGGAAAGCACACCTGCAGGTATTTCCAGCTGCTGGCAATGGCTTATTATTTTGCCATGTGTCCCTTGCTCCCATCTATCTCTATACATGGAGTGTTGTCCTCTAGTGGCCTAAGTATTTCCTTCCTTTTAGTCCCTCACACCTGGCATGCTTGTCCAGTGTCTCAGACCAGTATGGCAGACAGCCCATTAACTGTGCACACCCTCAAGGGTATCCCAAGACCCCCTTCCTCATTCAGTACCCCTGCCCCAGCACTGTATTAAGAAGGAAAGAAGAACTAGCATCTATTGATCATTTCCTATATAACAGGCACACATCTGAGTGTGTTACCTAATTTAGAATCAGGTTCTCATCCCAGATTTTCCATTCCAAGCTGCATGACCTTAGGTAAGTCATTTAACCTCTGCAAAACTGACCTTACCTGCAAAAGAAGATGCTCTCAAAAAAAAAAAAAAAATTCTTTGGCACTATCAAGCTGTGGCCCTTATCTTTATCCTCTCCTTACAACCTAATTTTCTGACTCTGTGATTTCATTTTTTCTGTTCTTTTTGTTCTCTGCTAGACAAGAAAATAAATGGAAAACCAATCTTCAGATAAACTAATCAGTGCTAATGGATGTTAATGATTTAAGGGTTTTTCCTCTCAAAGGGATTTGAATTTTAATAGGTAAATTCCATTTCTTAGTTCAAGAAATATTGAGTGTCTAGTGCCTGTCAGATTCTGTTATTCCTGTGGATTCAGTGCTTGAACCTAAAATTTCACAAGATGTGCACCATGAAAAAGAGTTCCACAGTCAAATAGATTTTTAAAATGCAACATACCAATTTCTGCCTCTGCCCAAGATGGAATAAAAGGGCCTGGAATTAGGCTTCTTCCTTAAACAGCAATAGCAAAACATAGAATATTCAAAACAATGCTTTTTAAGACTGCTCATCAGGAGACAAAGAGACAGGAAAGGAAAAGTGAGTCCTCTGAGAACCCAGTGTACTGTCTTGAGAGAACTTCCCAGCTGCTATGCAGGGAGGGGAAACCCATGCCAGCAGAGGAGAGGGGGCTGAGGGTATGGGGAGATGAGCATGGCCAGAGGTTAATGGATCCGCACACAGAGAGAAAACCCCGGAGATCTGCAAAAGTCCCCCTGAGCATGCAGCAGATTAGATTAACACATGCATGTGAGGAAACTACCCAAAAATGGGGCAAAAAAAAAAAAAAATCAGAAAGAATAAGAGAGCAGTGCCTGACACACAAAGCTGGGAATAGTGATTGTTCCCACCAGCCAGACTGGAAAAACTCATAATTCATGAGACATCTGAGTAGAATATTCAGGAATGCTGTGCTTCAGTAGTGGGGAAAAATAAGCCTTAGATAAAGCATAGTTATGCACCTGCCACCTGGACCTTCTGTGAAATTTCATAAAAATTGCATTTGAAAGGATCAAACTGTCTCTAAATAACTGCATCCCAGAACAAAGCTCAAGAATAGTTACACAAGAATATTTAAACAAAAATATCCAGTGCCCACCAAGGTAAAATTCACAATGTCTGGTATCCAAACAAAGATGACCAGGCATTCAAATAAGAGTAAAACATGTCTCAGAGTGAGGAAAATAATCAATCAATTGAAACCAGTTAAGAACTGGCACAGGCATTAGAATTAGCAGACAAGAACATTAAAACAGTTTTCAGAACTGTATTCTATATGTTCAAATGGTGAAGTAGAGACATGGAAAATATTTAAAAAGACCCAAATCAAACTTCTGGAGATGAAAACTACAATGTCTGAGATGAAATAATATATTAGATAGGATTGATGGCAGATTAGACATGGTAGAAGAAAAAATTAGTGAACTTGAAGACACAGCAACTGGAAAATATCCAAAATGAAGCACAGAATTAAAAAAAAATAACCAAACAAATGATAAAAGCATCAGTAAGCAGTGAAACAGTTTCATGTAGCCTCATATGTGTGGGATCAGGATATTTGAAGTCATTCTGACTGAGAATTTCTCAAAATCATTTTTTAAAACAGGATAAATACAAAACCAAAACCATACTAGAATAGCATGATAAAATGCTAAAATTAAAGACAAAGAGAAAATGTTAAAAGCAGCCAGAGGAAAAGAAAGACATATTGCATTTATGAGAATAATAATAGCACTGGCAATAGAAAGAGAAGCCAGAAAAGTAATATTATTAAAGTATTAAACACAAACAAAGTAACTAAATAACTGTCCACCTAGAATTCTATACCCTGAGAAAATATCCTTCCAAGTGAAGGCATAATTAAAACATTTTCAGATAAACAAAAATTCAGATAATTTATTGTTGGTAAGACCATGCAAATAAAATACTGAAGATCTCCTTTTTTTTTTTTTTTTTTTTTT
>CM052440.1:98745124-98778749 GCA_028533085.1 Varecia variegata | reverse complement strand
CTACATCAGCCTTGCCTGATTAAAACAAAAATAAAAATGTCTTGTGTTTAAATATATATGGAATTAAAAAACATGAAAACAATAGCCCAAAAGGCTGTGGGAAATAAATAAAGTGAGTATTCTAAATCCAGGATGTGGTAAAAATACAAAGTTGAGATTGACTCTAATAAATTGAGTTTGCATGCTGTCATCTCTAGAAAACCATTAAGATAATAATATAAAAAAGTATAACTAAAAAGTTAATAGAAAATGGAATAATAAAATATACTCAATAAAAAAGAAGGATAGAAGGCAGAGAAAAGGGAAAAAAAGAACAGAGGAGACAAACAGAAAATATAATTGCATGGTAGATACAAATCTACATTTACTAAGAATTATTTTAAATGTAAATAGACCAAATATTCCAATCAAAACAAAAAAGTGTCAGACTGCATTTTTTAAAAACCACAACTATTAATATATGCTACTTGCGTAGATAAAACTTTCATATAAGAAAACAAAGTTGGAAGGTAAGGAATATACCATGCAGTCATTAATCAAGTGAACTCTAATAAAGCTCAACTAACTATTAGTATAAAAAGCAGACTTTAAGGCAAGAAATTTTACTAGAGATAAACATGAAATTTTTGTTAATGAAGTAAACAAATGTAGTTGATAAAAACAGAATCAATTCAACAGGAAGATATAATAATCCTGAATTTGTGTGCACCTAACACATAACTTAAAATACATAAAAAGTTGACAGAATCAAAAGGAGAATTAGACAAATATACAAATATACTGGAAGATTTTACTAGTTTTTCCCAGTAATTGGTCACACAATTAGATTCATAGAATATTTGAAGAATACTTTTAACAAACTTAATCTAATTGAAATATATTAAAAATTGCACCCTCAAAATGCAAAATACACAGGACTTTTAAGTGCCCAAGGAATATTATTCCCAAGCTGAATAAATACTGAGCCATGAACCAAGTCCCAACAAATTTCCTAATGATGGAAATCAGACAGTATATTTTCTGACCACAGTACAATTAAACTAGAAACCAGTAACAAAATCATAACTAGAGAATCATCAAATGTTTGAAAACTAAGCAATGAACTTCTACATAACTAAAAGGCCAAAACAAGAAATCACATTGGAAATTAGAAAATATTTTGAACCAAACAAAAATGAAAATACCACATATAAAATCTTGCAGTATGCAGCTATAATAGAGCTAAGATGAACATTTTTGGTTTTAAATGCATATATGGGGAAAAAAAGAAAAGCTGAGATTAATTATTTAAGTATCCATTTCAAGAAGCTAGAAGAAATTACATTCAAAGAAAATTGAAGAAATGTAATAATGAAGTTTAGAGCAAAAACCAATGAAATAAAAAAAAACAGGAAAAAAGTAGATAAAATCAACAAAACAATAAGTATTTTTTAAAGATCCATAAAGTTGACAAACCCTAGCAAGCCTGATCAAGAAAAAAAAGAAAAGGCACAAATTGTCAATATGAAGAATGAAAAATGGGAAGTGACTACAGTTTCAACATATATTTAAAGGAAATTGTGAAGATATTTATACCAATAAATTTGAAAATTTACAAGTAGAAAAATTCCTTGAAAAATACAACTTACAAAGTGACCATAGGGAAAAATAGAAAAATATGAACAACCCTACCTCTATTAAAGAAATTGAATTCAAAATGAAAAACCTCACTTCAAAGATACATCCAGGTCCAGAAAACTTCAACATGAAGTGATCCTTTAAAGAAAGAAATAACACCAATTCTTTCAGAGTATAGATACAGAGGAAACAATTTCTATCTCATTTCCTGTGGCTAGAACAACCTTGACAAGGATATTACAAGAAAAAAAAAATACACAGTAATCCCTCTCATAAATAGGCACAAAAATCCTAAACAAAATAGTAGCAAATCAAACCCCTCATGTATAAAAAGATAATGACCAAAGTGGCTTTATTCCAAGCGTGCAAGTTTGACTTAACATTCCAAAATCAATTAGTGAAGTTCTCCACATTAACAGATGAAGGCAAAAGACCATATCATCATCTCCATAGATGCATTAAAATCATTCGATAAAATTCAACACTCATTCATGATCAAAACTCTTAGTAAATTTGGAATTAAAAAACTTCTTTAAGCTACAAAAAGTTCTACACAAAAGACTCATGGCAAACATTGTACTTAATGGCAGAGTATTGCAATCTTTTTCTCTGATTTGGCGAAGAAGAAAAGGAATTCAGTTATCATTGCTTCTATACAACGTTTTACTGGAGTGTTTACTGCAATAATGAATGAAAAAATATTAGAGTCATAAAGTTCAGAAAAGAACCTTTAAAAAACTATTATTACAGAAAGTATGTGTGCATAGAACCCAAAAAGAATCTACTGATAAAATGTGACATTAATATGAGTTGACCAAAGCCACTAGATATAAGGTCAGGATACAAAAATAAATTGTATGCTTAGATCAGAACAAATAATTAGAAAACAAAATTTTAAAATGATGCCCTTTAACCTAGAAATTGTTTTTCAATTCCTACAAAGCTTTACTAAGGGAAATTAAAGAAAACCTAAGTAAGTGGATGGATATACTGTGTTTATTGATTGGAAGACTCAGTGTTGGTAAAGATGTCATTTTCTCCTCTAAATCCCAATCGAAATCCCGGAAGGTTTTGCTTTAATGTGTAGAAATTATAAAATAAATTATATTTGATTATAAAATGTCTGATTATAAAATGTCTATGGATTATAAAATGTCTATGGATATGTGAAGGGTAAAAAGCAGCCAAGACAATCTTGAAAAAAAACAAAGTTTAAATAAAGTACCAGATATTAGGAAGTATTGTGAACTATAGGAAGTACAACAATGTGATATTGGTAGCAAGTAGACCACTGGTGCTGAATAGAGTCTTGAAGTACACATATACATCATCTGATTTACAACGAAGCTGACACTGCAGTGTAGGAGTTATTTGAAAGTTCTGACATGCTGGTAATGTTCTATGTCTTTATCTGAGTAGGGAGTCCATGGGTGTGTTCACTTTGATGAAATTCATTCAATAAAGAAAAGTTCAAAAGCTAATTCAGGTATTTTGCTTATGGAACTAATTTTCATGCTTGGCAGAATGGCTAAAAAGGTTGATGTGACCTAACTATTTACTCTATGTTCTTCTGCATGTAAGAGGATGCTAATCTGAGATTGTAGCTGAGAGTTGTAAACCCTACTGCTGTTTGTGGATCTGTTTAAACTGGCTTGCTCCATCTCCCTTGGTTGCACGCTAGGCAAGTTGTTGCATTAATTTGGGTCCCTAGCATTCTTCAGCCTAGCCTCATTGCTTGAGGCTGTCAACCAACACTAATAAAGTACAGAAGGAAGACCGGCTTAGAAGTGCTGCTTCTCTCTTGTACGAATCTGCGGTGGGAAAGAGCTACCCTCCTCAACACACAACTTTCTGTTGAGCGTGGAAAGGTGGTCACCAGCAGGACTTCTGGCTTTCAGTGGGAACCCGTTCCAAAGCATAAGCATAAAACTAATCTTTGTTGTGGGCATCTTATGCTCCGGGCCTTATTCTAAATACTTTAAATATATTAACTGATTTAATCACAGAGCAACTGTATGAGGTAGGGAGTGTAATATTATTTGTTCCATGTTTCAGGTGAGGAAACGCAGGGATAGAACAGTGAGGAATCTGCCAAAGATCGCACTGCGGATGCAGTGAAGCCAGGTAGTAGGGTTCTTTCTAGAACCCCTGTTCTTTGCAAACACTCTATGTGTAATAATGCACAAACTATGAATGTCTTGCTGCACAGTCTTTGTTTCCCCAGTTTCGGAAGATCGGGAAGGGGACTAGTCATCTGAAGCTATTTCTCTGCAGAACCCAGCTCTTGGTGAGAGGTTGGGTGTGCAACAGATGGGAGCCCCCCCGGGATTCAGGGCCTCAGGATCAGCCATGAACACAGTACCTTCTTCATCTCTTGCCTCTCCTGCCGGGAGTTGCTGGTTAGCAGAGTTGTAGATTATGTGTGTGCAAAACATTAAAAAATTTCACAGAGAAATGCAAACACTGGCAAATTAAGGTTTGGAGCGACAGTGACAAACATGTTTTTGAAAAAGGAAACTCAGCTTTTCTCACCTCCTGTCGTTATTCCGGCTCCCACCTTGTCCCTTCTCCAGAACCGCCATTTTATGAGCTCTCAGCAGTAACCCTAATCAAGATTGATACCAATGACAAATTCTGTCAACTTCCATGCTGCAAAACTTAGTTGTTGTGCAAAATGGACCAAGGAAAATAATCACCCGAGGAATGATAGAGTGTGTAAATATTGATGGGGACACTGGGCGCAGGGAGGTTGGAGGAAGCAGAAAGGAGCTTAGAGACAGCGAATTCCGCACCCCGGCTGGGTGCAGAAAAGTCTTTTCACAGTGATTTTAATTCCTTGGCATTATTTTCTGGGTGGGAGTGTATGTTGTAGGTGAAATTATAGATTCTTGGATTCCAAAAAACCATTCTAGAAAGGGCATTTTTAAAGTTCAATAAAAAATTGCTATTATGAAAATGAATATATAGACAAATATAAAAATACATGTAGGAAAAATAGAATAATAAAGAATAGTCATAATCTTATCACCCAAAATGCTGTACTGGTTGTAAGCATTTTCCAGACTTTTTTTTTCATGCTTGTGTATTCATTTTCAAATGTCTAAGATGCAGATTTTTCAAAGTTCAGTATTTCTGTAATCAGATTGAATCTATGGGTACAAATCATGTGATAGTGTTTCCTTTTGTCTGAAAAGACTGTTATTAAGCTCCTGCTGTTTCCTACAAATGATGACATCTATTAATATTATCCAAGGAAGTACATGGATATTATATATTTGTAAAAATATTATCATGTTATTCATATATATACTATTTTTTCTTTTTTATTGTGGTAAAGTATAAATGTAATGTACATAATGGTAAACATAAATTTTACCATTTTAACCATTTTTAAATGTACAATTCAGTGGCATTAAGTATATTCACAATGTCATGTAACCATCACCACTATCTATTTCCGGAACTTTTTTGTCACCCCAAACAGAAATTCTATATGAGTTAAACAATAGCTCCCTATTCGTCCTCCCTTCAATCAGGGTAACATCAATTCCACTTTCTGTCTCTATGAATTTGCCTGTTCTGGGTTCCTCATCTAAGTGGAATTATATAATATTTGTCCTTTTTCACTTAGCATGTTTTGAAGTTTAATGCATATTGTAACGTGTATCAGAATGTCATTCCTTTTTTATGACTGAGTAATATATCAGATTTTGTTTACCCAATCATCTGTTGATGGACGCTTTGGGTTGGTTCCACCTTTTGGCTATTGTGAGTCATGCTGCGATGAACATGGTGTACAAGTACCTCTTTGAGTCCCTGCTTTCAATTCTTTTGGGTAAACAATATACCTAAAAGTGGGATTTCTAGATCCTATGGTAATTCTATGGTTAACTTTTTGAGGAATTGCCATACCATTCTCCACATGGCTGGGTCATTTTATATTCTCACCAGCAAATACACAGGACTCCAAGTTTTTCACAGCCTCACCAACACTTGTTATTTTCCTTTTTTAAATAATAGCCATCCTAGTGAATGTGAAATAGTTGTACAAACTATTTGAAACCTGCTTTTTCCTGTTAATGATATATCCTGCACATCTTTCCATGGCAGGTAATATTCTTCTACAATCCTTATGAATTGCCATCTTAAAAGCTGTATATTATTCAGTTGAATGTGTGCACATACATACTTTTTAAAATAATCCCCTATTGTTAAATATTTAGGTTGTTCCCTGGTTTTTTCCTATTATAAATTATGATTAAATAAATATTTTATGGCTATTTTTTGAACTCATTCATAATTATTTCATTGGTATAAATTCCTAGATAAGCTGTTGAATCGAAGTTATGAATGTGTAAGGTTTTTAATTTATAATTCTGAATTTCCTCCACTTAGTTTTAAACAGAAGTCAAGAGCCCTTCAGCAAAAATCACCCACACCACTACTGCCAACCCCAAAGATTTAACTGGAAAATATTTATCCTTATGAGAAAAAGAGAAACTGGATGAGAATTTGGTCAATAAAATAGAAATTCTATCTGTCAGCTCTTTTGCCAGATGGCTTGACAATTCTAGAAAGATGAAATTCTTTACAATATTCACCTTGGGGCTGGGGATAAACTTTTCTCAAAGAAGTATGATTATGTTCTTTTTGATGAGAAATTTTCATATTTCTCATCTGCTATTCTTGCTCAGGATGTAGGAAAATGAAAAGAAAATAGAGTCAAAGTAGACATTCCACCAAAGATTTCCTCTAGTAGTTACTTGTTCTTGAAATTCTGGAGAATTTGTATGCAATGTCAATAGAAAAGAACTTTCTGATTGGTGTGTCTAAATCAGTGCACGTGACATGCCAAATCTACACTGTAGAAATTCTTTGGAGAATTTTCTTTCCTCTGAAAAATTGGGTGATTTTACTGAAAGCATCACATTTCATCCCTCATTGCTTGTTAGGGTAAATGCTGCAACTTCGGCCAGAGAGCAGGTGTCTGAGCTGCCATCCCAGGTAATTAGAATCCCCTTCTCTAGCCAAGTCACCTCAGGAACAACAATGGCCTCATATTGTGGCCCTTAAATCAGTGCTTCTCAGACTTAATTGTGCATCAGAATCACTGAGGGCTGTTAAGACACAGATTGCTGACCCCCACCCCTAGAGCTCCCGATGCAGGAGGAGTGGGTAGGACATGAGAATCTGCATTTCTAACCATTTCCAAGGTGCTGCTAGTTAAGGCACCACACTGAGAACCACTGCCTTGCTTGATATCACCTCTCACCCTCCTCCCTCACAGTAGCATCACATGATTATTTAGGTGCATGATTAAGAGCAAGGAAGCTAAAAGATAAACACAATAACTATATAAATTATGACAATCGTGATAAAGTGCTTGCCATATGAGGGCTACAACTATGTTTTATTCATGGGGCTTTTATTCCTAGAGAATTATTGGAGTTCTCTCACTTAGGATTGGCATCAATAGACAACAGACTTCTCTGGACAGAAATAGAGGTGCCAATCTAGATCATAAATCAACTCTGATAACTAAATTTTTCATTGTGCTTATTTCTGTGGCTTTTGTGATTCATATTTATATGATATGCATAGAACAGTGCTGGTGGATGGCCTAACATCTCTTCAAAGATGTATATTGTAGGTGCCCAAATAAAATATATAGTTTTCAAGGCAAGGATCCTATTTACTGTCACTTCAGGGCACTTGGCATCTAGTCAGTGTTGAGTACATCTTGTTGACCAACTCAAGGTTAGGGAGTCATTCCACAAGGTGCACTGGAACCATTAAAGTGTGAGACAAGGAGATATGTAGGAAGGATGAGAGGTGTGGTAGACTGTTACATGCCCTTGTGCAGTCCCTTCCACATTGACTCAGCATTTGGCCATGTGACTTGCTTTGGCCAATGGGACAGCAGCAAATGTGATAGAACAGAGGCTGGATAAGTACTTGCACGTTGGAGCTTGTCCTCTTGAAATGCTTCCTCTTGGAAGCCACCTGCCATCCTGCAAAGAAGCTTCGGCTAGATCAATGAATAAGGAGCAACCACAGAGAGAAAGACCTCAGAGGATAAGAGACCGTTCAGAATGTTCCAGCACCAGCTGAGATCCCAAGTGAATGTAGCACCATGAGTGACCTCAGCTACTGCGCTTGGTGCTGATGAACTGCCAGCTGAGCCCTGTCAACTGCAGACTCGTGCATAATGGGAGGAGATTGTGATCAAGTAACAGACAACTGAAACAGGAGGAAGGCAAAAGCAGAGTATTTTAAAATCTAGAAAATAATTCAATAATCACATATAAGATTTCTCTCAGATAATTTCTCCTTTTGTGATGCTCATAGGATAGTCCTTTGGTGAAATCTGAGGGGAAAAATAACTGGATGTCAAAATAATTTCATTCATTTATTTATCCCCTCAACAGTCTTCTGTTGACTTTCTGTTACGAGCCAGGCTTTGGGTGAACCGAGGAGACAGGGAGGGAGAGAGAGACGAGGAAGCTTGTCTCTACCTCAGTACCGTGCGGTGAGTGCTGAGGACAGCACAGGCAGGGCTGAGGGAACTTCACAGGACAGGCTGTCCCAGAGGGAAAGCTTTTGCTGGCTAGTTACTTCTATGGGAACCCGACTTGAAGTGATTTAATTCCAGCTATCTTTATGAAACTCAGGCTTTAAAAAAAAGACAACTGCAGAGGTAGGCAAGAAGGAAAGACAAGATTTTCTTCTTAATTTAAAGATTTCAAATACAGCTCTTCACAAGATATGAGTGATCCAACTTGGCATCCTTAAAGCACGTACCAGACACATGGCCAAGAAGCTGTTTCCTTCCATCACCAGGACAGAGTGCCTCGTGGGACAATGCAACGCACCCTCTCTTCTCTTCCCCACCCACATGCATGCTCACACGTTCTCCTCCTGCCCCTGACACTAATGACCTAGAAATTACTGGGAGAAAAGCCTGCCATGTGTGGGAGCCACCTTAAAAGAAGTCGTCCCAGAAGAGCGGTGCTAACTAGGTGAAGACATACGACTCTCTGAGCACCATTTCCTGACTCTAATGGAGGGAGATTGTGGCATGGAGCCAGGCAACAGAAAAGGCATGAAAGGAAGAACTAATTTGGAGCTGGAGGGTGAGTGTTGTCTGGCTTATTTAAAAACATAGCTATAGAATTCAAACAGAGAAGAGGAAACTGACTACCAGATAGAGCTACTGAAGGAGACAGGACGTCAATATTGCAGTCAACAATGCCCAGGTGTCAAAGGCTCTATGGTGCTAGTAGGGAGGCCATATAAAGAAGCCTGCTTGGTGGATTGGGTGAGTTCATCTTACACTCAGTATTTTATTTCCAGTTAAATCCCTTGGAGGAAGAGGTAGAGGTTATTGGTGTGCTCCCATATTAAAGAAAAACCACAATCCAGTTCTTCAAAGACCTGCCAGTCTAGGAGGGGAAAAGCCAAACAGATAGGCAGATATAAGGACCTTCACCGAACACGAATGTATTGAATGCCTATTATGTAGCAGACCCCGTGCTGTTGAGAAATATGACAGACAGAGTCCCTTCCCTCATGGAACATCCATTCTAATTGCCATTTAAACATGGCACATGCAGGGAGGTGTGCCAAGGGCCAGGCAGTCAGAAGGGTGGGTGCGGTGTGACGGGAAGCTCACAGGGTACCTTGCTTTGAGCGCCTCTCAGCAGCTCACTTGCTCTGTGACCTCCGGCAAGTCCTTGAACCTGTCTGAGGCTCCTTTTTCCATCTATGACTGCTGGCAACAGTGCCCACCTTGTGTTACGTGGAAGAGTGGCTGTGGGAAGGTGAGGTAGTATGAACTCCTAGCAGTTTTTGGAGGGAGAAGGAAGGTCAATGCTTTGTAGAAGAGACAAGTTTTGAGCTTTATGCTGTTGGCCAAATGGAAAGGTAGAGCCCTGCATGTGGTAGCTCTCAGGGGACACGGTTGCCTCGTGGACAGAAATGTGAGAATTGAGAAGAGCAGAAAAAGCCAGCAGGAGAACTTAGAGGAAAGAGTCAGAGAGAACAAGGATGCTCACTGTCTCCAGCAGAGCCTGGAATTCGTCACTGGTGATGTTCCCTGGCTTCTCCCCCGACGTGACGTCATGTGCTTTGTGATGTTTATTGCATTGCATTCCAGGGATGCTGTGCGGAGCCATGTCCAATGTCAGAAAGCTTGGAAAACAGTCCTCGGTTTAATTTTAACTTTTTATATAAACAGTGACCTAATTTGAGGAAGGCTCAATCTGGCCAGGCGTCCCAGCCCCCGCATTTCCTCCTCGTCACCCTCCTCTGCCGCTAGGCAAACAGCCTCCCTTTATCTCCCATGTGCACTTGGCAAACAAGCAGGGGTCGTGTGGGCTCAGCTGAACTTGAGAAGAGAAAACCCATGCCAGCAAAGCAAACCACTCGGCCAAGTCCTGAACCTCCACGGGAGGCGGTCTCACGTGAAACGTTATCTGAGAAGGGCAGATGGAGGTAGAGGCAGAGGACTCAGATGCGAGGAAAAAACGGCAAACTGTCCAGAAGAGTGTCCCTTCCTTCCCCCAACCCCTACCCCATCTCCAGCTGTATTTTCTTGAGCAAGAGGTCAAGTCCCCTCTCTACTCTTTGTACAAATGAAGTGAGCTCAGGCCCAGGGCCCATCACTCCTTCATTCCAACCAGCATTCGGGAAGCCCAGCCCTGCCTGAATTTACAGGTGGGCAGCGCCTCTGAGAACACAGAGGAACATGAAACGGCCCTTCTAGCTGCTTCTAGTTGCTCAGGTGCAAACACGAAGCTCAGCCTCCCACTGGGAGCCCACGGGGAGTGATGAACTCCAGCATCGGAGCCCAGGGATATGCGGACCGGACAGAGGACAGGGAGAGGGAGAGCCATGTGTGGGTACGGTGGGGGAACAGATGGGGGTACAGAGGGGCTAAAGTGTCCCGACAAATTTTAACTGAGAAGCATTGAACCAGGTCAGGGGGCAGCAAGCTTTTTCTGTAAAGGGCCAGTTAGTACATCATTTGTGGGCCATCCAGTCTCTGTCACAGCTACTCAACTCTGCCCTTGTAGGGCAAACGCAGCCAAAGGCAATAGGTAAACGAATGGGCGTGTCTGTTTTCCCATGAAAGATGGCTTATAAACACAGCAGCTGCTGGGTTTGGCCTAGGGGCTGTCGTCTCCAGACAGTTCTTTCCTTTGGCTTTGTAGCTAACAACATCCTGGAGAGGAGACCAGTTCGCCTCCCTGTTCCTCATCGTGTGACTGCTTCTTGTACCCTGTGTCCCATCCCTGCAACCCCCAAATGCTGGCATTGGCTGTTCACCTGGGTAGAGTGGCCTCCCCAAGTAAAAGCTGGCAGGGATAGTGACTTCAGATTTCTCAACAAATTCCTCCGCACCGGCAAGAATGGCAAGGGTAGATATTGTAGTTGCTGAAACCCACCTCCCTCATCAGCTCAGGATCTGTGTAGGAACATTCCCCAAGCACTTTGGTTTAGAATCACAGAACCTCCTGTCTTTCTACCTGTCTCTCTCTCCGTGTCTCTTACGATCTGAATGTTGGCACTTTTGCTTTATCCTCCATTTTTTCAGTGTTCCTTTTTTATTTTCTATCATGTTAGACATTCCTCATGCTTTCAAGAAGAGTTCCTCAGTCTGATGTTCCAACCCATAAATTCATTCTTCAGCTGCACTCACGCTACCATTTTCCCCATTTGTTTTTAGAGACAGGGTCTTGCTATGTTGCCCAGGCTGGACTCCAACTCATGGACTCAAGGAATCCTCCCATCTCAGCCTCCCGAATAGCTGGGATTAGATTCCAGGCCACTGTGATCTTTAATCAACTTTGAGAACCGGTACAGTGTCTAAGGGCTGGACACAGAGGTAGACTACTTGGATTCAAATCCCAACTCTGCCTATAATCCTAGGCAACCTACTTAACCTTCCTCTGCCTCAATTCCCCAATCTGCAAAATGGGCTTAATAACAGCACCCGTCTCATCCTAATGAGGAAATAGATGAGGAATGTGTGCAGAGCCCTGGGACAGCAGTGGCGTATTTGAATCAATATTATTTTCAGACTTACTGCTTCAGGTTCTTTATTTTTCTTTACAATATTTTATATTGGTAATACCTTCCCTTATTTCTTCTCTCATAACAGGAACAGCTTAAATCCAAACTCTCCAGATAGTTCTGCTTTGGCTGGCATGTGTTGCATAGAGGAGAACTCATCCAGGTGTGGGCGTGCCCAGGTGAGCTCACTGTCCCCTGGGAGTACCAGCGGGGCTGAGCCAGTGCTGTGTATTCAAGAGGGTCACAGGCTGCCCTGGTAAGTTTCAGAAAGAGGTAGGACACAAGCCTCAGGGCAGGGTGGCAGCCCAACCACCCTAGGACACTGTCCATCATTCATGGGAAACTTCTCTGGGTAGGTTTGACTTTAAACCCTTAGAGAAAACCAGCATGCAGAGGTGGCCTCTCCAGGGTGGTCGCCTGGGGCAGCTGCTCAGACACCCTCTGTTTTCATCAATTCCCCCTCCCATCAGGGTTTCCTCTGCCCACTCCCATGCCCTCAGACAATGGGACACCAGCACTGAGCCATTGTGGCCAGTTTCTGTGCTGTAGGTACAGCCAAGGATTGTCTTCAGGCAGGACAGGTGGTCCAGGTGTGGGGAGACCACAGCAGAATTTTAAAAGGTTACTTCCAACCTCTCCTTACAATGCCAACCTGGCCACTTACCCCACCCCTTAAACTGCAGCGACTCTGTCCCCACCAATGCCACCAGCAAAGGAAGACGAGCTTCTGTCACTCCAGAAATGTCTCAAGGGTGTGTGTCGTTACTATTGCCCTCAGTTCCGGGAATCCATCTTCCTCTCCTGCTTCTACAGTTTCTCAAGGGCTGATTTTGGTGTCAGGAACCCACACACCCACTACTATTTTCTTATCGTAGGAAGAACTAGAAAATAGAAGCATGAAATCTAAAGAAACTGAGATGCGGTCCAGCATCTCAGCATTCATACCAAGCATTCATACCTTGGTGTCCTAGGTATGAATCGCCTATGATGGCCCCCAGAGGTAATCATTTGGTCTCTACTTGAACAGCTCCATCAACAGGACACACGGACATGAAGGCATGGGCCTGCTTGTTTTTTAAAACTTTTACTGAAAAAAAAAAAAGCAAAATAGCGTACATACAGAAAAGTGCTCAAGTCAGAAGCTCAATAAACTTTCACAAAGGGAACACACCCGAGTAATATGCACCCAGATCTAGAAATGACAAGTAGATTTAATTTTAATAAAGCCTTCCTTATTATAGCCAAGAGCACCCATGCTGCAATTTCTATCACCTGCTTCAGCTCTGTGGAGTTACACAAAGTAAGTGCAATGTTTTCTTTTTTAAAAAATTATGTTTTACTTTTAAGCATTTGAAGTTAAATATTTGTCTTCCTATAAAAATTCTTTTTGTCCCCAAATTATATAATCTTACTTCTTTCAACCAGTTTTGCTATGAGAAGATGGTACTAACAATGATGAAATATGGAGGTCTACACAATTGGAGGACTGACTTAGGCAAAGAGATGTTTGGAGAACAGGTGTTTAGGGACAGAAAGTGACTTTCTGGTCTAGTCGTAGCAGCATGAGAAAAACAGAAACAGGATGGTGTCTGCCAGCAAAAGCAATCAAGCTCCTTTCTGCTGGATCGTGCTGGAAGGTTTCGTTGCTCTGGGTCTCCCAGGTGGGTGGGCATCGTGTGCAGAGAGAGCACGAGGCACCAGCTGCTGTGCAGGCTGAGGTCCCTCAGGGGGCCTGACACCAGGCAGTGGCAGCCCAAGAAAGCAGGGAGGTGCAATCAGAACTGACAGCAGGGAGATGACAGCTCAACGGAGATGGAGCTGAGAAAAAGTTCTGGCTGCTTCCAAGACTCAGCCAGTTCTCCTCTAGGAGCTAACTATAGAAACAAGTGCACTCCAGGTTCTCACCACCAGAGTCCAGGAGAGGGAATAAAGCATTAGGTGTTGAGAATGACATGGATGAGATTTGCAGATTGAGGTAACCAAGGAGTTAATTCTTGGTGTCAGGGTACAGTCTAAATGCTTATGTGGACAACATGAAGCCTGACTTTGAGCTCTTCTCCAGCAACCGGGGCCCCACAATGAAACCCTGGTGCCAGGGAAGGGGCTGGGCTAATTGGGCATGCAAAGGGAACATACTATGCCGTGTGCTTGTGTCCACCTTATTCCATATCCATGGGTCTGTCCTTTTAGCCTTTCTATGTGAGGGCCCTGAGAAGGACAGCATGAAGCTATCTGCTCCCTGAGAGCCTTGGGAAAACCTCCTTCTCTTCCTCCCCTCTTCTTCCTCCTCTTTCTCCGGTATTTCCCTGCCCTCCTCCTCCACCTTCCTTAGATACTGAGTCAGTTTAATCCCAGGTCTCAAAAGAGAGCCCCTTAACTTACATGTATGCATTATATCTATGCATACATTTATGTAGATATTTTAATGGTCCTTTTTATATGGTTGCTTCTTAAATTTAATTATTGCTTTTTCTTATGTGCAAAGAATGACAAAAATAAACGTGGTGTGATTGGTCTCCACCATGTGCAGAAACTCCTCATGTCTTTGCTACGAGGATGGGTGATTATAGCTTCTCCTGTATGTATGTGTCTAACCTTTGGTCTCCTGAGTTCTAGCCACTTTTGCTCAGAAAGAACTCATCCATTTCCCATTGCCACGTGCTTGATTTGTTGCCTGTGACTGTTTTCCCCTCGCATTCCATAGCTAGGCCATACAATTTAATTTGTAGTGGGTATTGGCCATGGAGTATACAAAAAGACTACCAGAAAAAAATCGTTAAGCAAAGCTAGGTTTTTATACACCTAGTGCAATAAGGGAGAACAGCAGCTTGACAGAGTCCAGTTGAATCTCAGAAGAGAGAAGTCAGGGGAGGATTATTTAGGGTTTTATTTAATGGGCTGGGTGATTTTCAGGAGGGTCTTGCAAAGCAGGGAACTGGTTGGGATTGGGCAGAATTTTGATACAACAGCTTTGGATTGGTAGGCACAGCAATGTGAGGGTCTAAAAGTGAGCTTTGGTGAGTGACCTGTTAGTCCTGATAAATGAGCTGCCTTAGTAGTTCCACGGTCTAATTTTCCAGCAGCAAGTATTTACTGGAGCAAGTAGCTAAGTTATTTCTGCCTGATCTCAGCATTGTTCAGCTGAAAACCAGGAAACTATTCTTTACCCCGGAATTGTTTAGCACAGGAACAGGAAAATATGTTAGTTTCAGTTCTTAAGGGGTTGCAAAATTTGCTTAACGACAAAAACATGCAGAGAAAATATTGTTTTAATATTTCGCCTATCACTGAGCTGCTCTTCTGGGTAAGCTGGTTAGTGGGGAACCAACAGCAAAGCTAGTGACGCCGTCATTTCAGCAGCCCCTTTAGTGAATGCTCAGCCTCTCTGAGCAAGAATGCCCAATCGCTCCAATTTTTCACACTTCCACTTTTCTTGGGGTATATAGGGGAAGGGATGTGACTTGTGTGTCTTCTTGGCAGAGGGGCAAATGGACAGCTCCTGGTTCCCAGGAGAACAATGACCCTTGGCCACCCCCTTGCTACCTACCCCACTGGAGTTTACAGCTCAAGTTCACAGCCAGGATAATACTTGTTCTGTTTCCTGTCACTCACTCAGGCCTGCGGGTTCTGCCTGGGTGACGATCACCCTCAGCAGTAGCCATTCACAACACGCTCGGATTCCTCCTTCTGTTCTCCAGCCTACGTGATCTATTTCCTGACAAATGGGCCCCCACGTTAGACCAACTGGCTCTATTCTAAGCTTGTCTACTGTGGAAATAAACGAAGACCAACCAAATAAAAAAAAGGCAACGGCTATTTATTCTAAGCTTGTTCTAGCAAGGGAGTCAGCCACCGTGGCTGCTGGCAGAGACTCAGAGGCAGGCAGAGGGGTGGGGACGCTTTGGAGTGGGCTGGTGGGTGTCGTGGGCGGGGAGCTGGAGACCGCTAACTAGCAGAGGGGTGTCCTAGGGATTGGTTAGGGGGGCATATTTGCCTTTTTCTGGTTTGTCCTAAGTTGGAGCTGGGGACAAAAATTAGGGAAACTGTCACTTATTAATCAAGCTGTGGTCATTTTGTGCTGGTTGGTACAGAAGTTACTGTTTAGCTTCCTGGATTGTTACTGGAGACAGCACTCCAGCTTCCTGCAAGTCTGACTTAAGGCAGGTTGGCTTCCTGGGTTGTTTAATGTAGATGAGGGGCTGGGTTTCCTGGGCAGGTTGCTGCAGGTCGTGGGTCAGAGTTCCATTTTTAAGTATGGTCTGCACATTGTCCATTTGTATATTGAGTCTCTCATTGCCAGATAGGAACTGATGGAATCTCCCGGAAGTGCAGACTAGACTCTCCCTCCAACCCCGCTCCATCCCTTCAACCATGCTCCTCTGTTTCATCTCAGTGCCTCCTGGCCCTTGGTGTTTGCATCAGCTCCTTTTGGATATTTTTAAATCAACCCTCCCCTTCACTGTCTCTTCATTTTTCCTCTCATCACCTCCTGGGACAGCAAGAGCAGGGCTTCCTTGCCTTTTTCTGCACCATCTCCTCTTCCCACGGAGCAGAGAGACTCCTGGCCTACCTATTGTCTCCAGAATAACTTTTCCACCTGGCAGGAGAACTTGAAGACCTGGTGTTTCTGGTTAGTGCTTAAAAGGCGGTTGTGGTTCTAATTTGGTCTTGGGGTCTCTCTCTGGCTATAAACTCTAGTTCTGCACTGATGCAGCTTCAGGGGAGGTGGTCGTGGTGTTTATACTGTTCCTTTCACGAGACTCTTCTTTATCCTGGAGGAAGGCCTAATGCCTAAGTGTCTAGCCTGTTTATACTGGCAGATGCTCTTGTGGCTGTTGTCTGACCTGTGTCAGTTCCTTCCTGACAAGATAGCCCTTCTCCTTGGAGAGCCCTGACCAGGAAAGAAGTAAGGTTCAGGTGTGTTGGTCAGGTAAGACACAGAAGAGGGAACTCAAAAAAACACATGAAATAACAGAAGCAGTTTATTAGTTTCAGATCCAGAGAGGAGGTCCATGCATGCTTCTCAGGGCTAACTGGAAGGAGGAACCAGTGTGTGCTCAACCAGTGGGCAGGTGGCAAGAAGGAGAAAAAGACCTGTGGACCAAAACCTTTATTGGGATCTAGAGCATTACTAAAGCAGGTTTCTGTTAGTTAAAAAAGAGGCCCAAACTCTGTAAACTCATTTATTCTGAGCGCAATGTGTATGACCAGCCCAGAACACATGGCCTCAAGCCAGCCTGAGAACATGTGCCCCCTATAGCTGGGTTACAGTTTGGTTTTATACATTACACGTAAGGCCCTAAGTCGATAGTGGAGGGCAGACACTGGTTTGGCCTGAGAAGGAGAGACATCTCTAAGGGAGAGGGTGGAGAGTTTAATAGATTATAGGTAGGTTCAAAGATTCTTTGATTGGTGGTGGATTAAAGAAATGAAGCTTTGCCTAAAGGCTTGGAATGTTTTAACTTAAGTAAGGATGTCTGCTCATCAGAGACGAGCCACTGGACATTTAACAAAACTCAAGTGATCTCTCTGTTGAGTAAGTTGACGGCCTACAGGTATGTTTTGAGCTTAGTCTTGCATAGCCTTAGGCCTCTTAACGAGTTACAAAGGATGTCTCCAAGAAGGGAGGGGGGCATGACCAGGCATGTCTGACCTCCCTCTCTTGGCCAGCAATTCAGCTTTAGGATATTTCTGGGGTCCCCTTGGCCAATAAGGGGTACATTCAGTCAGCTGTGGGGTGGGGATTAGGATTTCATTTCTAGGGGTTCTAATGGGTGGGTTTATAGCAGGCAGACATGAATCCTGTGGAGCCACACTGTGACTGAGAGGTGGTCACTGTGGCACCTCTGTGCAGTCCCTGTGGGGTGTAGGGTCAGTGTGGCGAGTCAGGTAGGTGGCATCCAGCTGTCCCATAGGGAGGTGGTCACCAGAAGGCAATCGTATAAGCAAATTCCACACTGAAGAGCTGGGAGGAGGTTCAGGACTGTAAACCGAGTCAAGGGTGACTGAGCCCTGGTTCTATACGATTACGTTAAACCTATATTAAGAATGGATGCTGAGGTGACAGAAAATTATAAAAATTCATGACACAGGCCAACAGAGAAGATAAAACAATTCAGATAGGTCTCAGAAAAAATAATCTTCTTGCAAGACTTGCTTCAAATTCCATATCAAAAGCGGAATATCAACTCTTTCTTTCTCTTTGCTGTACCGTGGGACACACCCACAGACCTCTGAGCTGGTGACCCTGGAACCAATTAGGAAGAAAAACCCATACTTGCAAAACAAAAAGAGAAAATTATATGAATACTTTTTTTTTCAAAATGTGGCTTCTATCATAGAAGGTTTTCTTCACTATGTTTGCACAGAATTTTTTTGTCCTGCTTGCTTCAGCTGGCTTTCTTTGGGGGAACAGAGGTTAGTCGGGAGAAATTAAGCTATTTCTTGTGCCCTGTTTAGAAATGATCTCTTCCTCTTCACTTTAACTGCTGGAGTATAAAGTCTCTTTTATCCTCGCAGAACAGGGCTCCATCTTCTCAGAAGGGTCTCCACTGGCTTTTCTATTTCCTCTCCATAATTTGGTCTCCCCACCCCCACTTGCTTGAATCTTAATGGAAAATGGATCTGCAACCCGTCACTTTTAAGAATCTTGTTCCCAGGGCTCCCTCCCTCCCTCCCCCTTTACTGCCGATTCTTTAAAGTTTGTGCACCCACATGCATGTGCACACGTGTGCATGTAATAATGGCCCCTCTATCCCTTCCTGGTCTCGATTGCTCTTACGGACTGCATGTAATAATAATTTTATATTCGACTTTGGCTGTTATTTCATTCCCGCTAGTTCTAACCCATTATTTTACATTTTTCAGAGGCTCATTATGACTCATTGGGCAGCCAAAGAAACATAATGAGTCCAAGATGATTGCACATGGCGGTGCTCCACAAATAGATATTAAACAGCTCGTGAAATCTATAAATGTCCTTACTATACTGGGTGCATTATAAAGCTATGAATCAATAATTCAGGCAAGTTTTTTTAATGCTCTCTAAAAATCTAGCTCTCTAGACTCCCCCCCGCCCCCCGCCCCCCGCCGGAGGTAGAAGCTGTAGGCACATAGGAAAAATAAAACCAAAGGAGATGGAGGAGGAGGAGGTGGAGGAAGAGGAGGAGGAAGAAGAGGAAGGAGAAGAGAAGGAGAAATGAAGAAGAATACAAAGAAAACAGAAGAACTTACTTTAATAGTATAAGCCCTTCCTCACAGCTTTTTGACAGTTGCCCACATGAGGAATAAACAATGATAGGCACAAAGTAGGCATGCAAAAAGTATTTACTGAATGAGAAAATAAGTTTTATAACTATATTTTGGGTTGAGTTTACACATTGGTTTTGACAATGACCTTTATTCAATGTTTACTCTGAGCATGCATTCATTCATTAATTCTTAATTCCAAGGAAGGATGATGGCAGAGGCCACTGATGAGGAGCAATACGCAGGCTGAATGTTGGAAAAAAGCGATCAGAGGAAGCTCATTAGGGTACTGAAAAAACTAATGGAGATGAATCTGGATCTGTGTTTATGAATGATTCCACTATCTACCTACTTGCCAAACCCAAACATCTGGGCATCATTCCAGACCCACCAACATACCCAATTTTCTACTAAATCCTCTCTATTCCTCAATAGCTTTCATAGATGCTCCCTCCTGCCCCACCCCTGCCAAATTCCACATTGTCATTGATTCTTGCCTTCATCATTGGATGAATTTGCCAGCCAATCTCCCTGCCTCCAGCCCCACTTTCTTCCACACTCCATACCAGGGTAACCTTTTGAAATCCAAACCTGATCATGTTATTCTTCTGCTTAAAAACTTGCAATAATTTCCCACTGTCTTGATGATATTAATAGACCCTAAACTCATTCCTAGAACACACAGAGGCCTTCCCAGTCCCCTCCTTGCCTCCCCCTCCAGCCCCATCATTTACCATGCCCACTCCTGCCAGGCAGTCCCTCCTGCCAGCTTAAACATTCACACCTTCCCCAGGACACTCTCATGTCTCTGCACATCCACATTTTGCTCTCTGAAATTATTTCTCTTCTCACCATTTCTTTACCTGCCTACCTACAAAACATCTTTGAAGACTTAGCTCTGTTTTTCTCTGGGACACTTTCCCTGCTCTCCTGCCCCATCTCTGCCCTCCACTAATGGCTCTTCCTGCTACCTCCAAGGTACAAACATCTCCAAAGTGGGTATCATACCTATATTAGCCGGGGCACAGCAGGAAACAGATGACACTCTCTGAGCAGTCTACATAGAAGAGAGTTTATGTACAAGGGACTCCTTATGAAGTTGTAGGTGGAGTTAAGTGGAACCAGAGGAACTGGTGTAGAAACTTTGAGCTAGCAGCATCAGCAGAACTGTCACCCTCCCAGGTCATAAGGGAGAAGGTAAGGGAGAGGGAGTGGGTGGGTTTGGGATGTAATCATCCTCCCAGGGAAGGAAATAAATACCCCTTCTCTCCCTCCCTTCTCTCCCCCCATCTCCTAGCAGGCTTCCCACTAATGGAAGCCAGCAGGAAGCCAGAAGGCCCACGAGCCTTGTTGATGTGGTCCATGTAGACCAGTCTCCCAGGGAAGAGCAAAGGCAGTGTTAGGAAGGAAAGTTTTCTCCTCTGCTCTTAGGTTCTGTGGCTGGACCTGAGAATTGAACTGACAAAAGACAGATTAACAAGAGAAAAACACATCCATTTTATTTGATGTTAATATTTTCACATAGCACAGGAGCCTTCAGAGAAAAGAAATGAAGACCCAAGGAAGTGACTAAGCCTGAGAGCTTATATACCATCTCAGCAAAGAATGATCAATTTCGGAGATATGACAAGACAGAAGCAAACGGAGTTTGGGTTAGGACAGGAAGTTGTGGGAAAGTGACTAGAAGATATGTGGGGAAATTAATGGAAGCTAAGTGTTATTTTAGTAGGTTTGTTTGTACAGATTCATCTTGGCATCGACTCCTTGTCTTCAGTGATAGGAATGTTCTCCTCTTCCTGGTACAGGAAGGGCACCTTTCTCATTGGAAATGTGTGCCCTGCTTTTAGGTAGAATGGGAGAGGTCAGAGAGCCTTTTCTGCATCTGCTGCTTCTCAAGGGCCTTCAGCTCAAACTAATCAGTGTGCCAAAGTGGCATATTTTAGGGTGGCATTTCTGATCCCCATTGGTGGAGAAGAGTCAACAGTGGATCTGGAGTGTATCTGGAGGATTCCAGTGCCCCCTCTGGAGCCCCACAGCTTCCCATGGATGCCTCTGCAATCCTACACCTCCTGCTGAGTTCTGATTCTTTAACTGCTCAGCTCCCTAACCAGCCTGTCTGCTACTTGGAAGGAGGTTGGGCCTTTCACCTCTTTCCCCCTCGTGTCTACCACAGTGACTGGCATGTAACATGAGCTCAATAAATATTCTCTAAAATTAAATAACAAAAGTTTGAATGTGTACAGTGCCAGAATTGTTGAAGGCCTTAGAGATACTTTAGTTCCACTCATACTATTTCAAAGATGAAAAAACTAAAGCCCAGAGGTAAACAGCCTTGTCCAGGGGTTACAATTAATAAGCAGCACATACAGAACTAGACCCTAGTTTTTTTTCGGATGCCCAATCTTCCTCTAGTACTTAATTTTTAACTATAATCTCAGATTATTCCTTGGAAGGAGAATTCACATGCATTTCCCATTAAACTAAGAGTCTTTTATATTTTGGCAACAAGAAAGAGACAGCGAGAAGGATTAGATCTGCCTGCCTTGAGTCTTTTGCCAAAAGCAATCTCTGAGTTCTCTGGATAAGTAACACTTGCAAACCTAGCAAAGTGCCACAAGTTGGAGTCATGAAATGAAGCGCCAGGCTCAGGAATGACACCTTTACACAAACTACCTCTGGTGGTGGGTGGTGAGAGTGGTTTTGCTTTAACATCCTATTAGCACATTATCTTTAGTTTCCAAAGCCTTTCTTCCTTCCAAACATACAGGTGGTGATGGCGGTGGGAGGGAGATTGAGTAAGATGTTCCTTCATTGGAAGGCAAAGCTGTTGTTGCCTCTTCACTTGATGATTCAGTCGTTGGCTGCTGTTGCTGCTGCTACCACTGCTGCTGTTTTCTTCCTGGGAAATGCAACCATCCCTTCTGAAATGATTGCATGCCAAGAGCAAAAGACGGGGGCATTTATCATACAGGATTAGAATCACCTGTTTATTTGCCTGCACTCATCGAACTGTGTGCTTTTTGAGGGGATAGATTATATCTTTTGTCCAGGCAACTCGAGACCCTGGTCAAGCATCTAATGCTTAGTTGATGCCACCCCAAAGAATGAAGAAAATGCTGGGTGGACTTGAGAGCATGGTCTCTGTGGTGAGGGGCTAGATTCTAAGACCTGGCATTCTTCTGAGCACACACATGTGTCTTCACTTTCCCAGGAGAGGTGGTTCGATTACTGTCACATGGCTGTTGCAATGATCCAAGGAGACTGTGCACTTGAAATTCCATGGGATATAAACTGTAAAAGTTGGATCTAGCTTAGTTTTCCAGAAGCTATTGGCTAATCACATGACTTTAGACAAGCTAAACCATGTATATGAACCTCAGTATCCTCTGCAGTAAAATGACAAAATTGGAAACTAAGACTTACAAGGTCCTTTTCTGCTCTGAAATTTTCCTAAACTTCCTTCCTGTCAAACACCCCAACTCTCCTGTTTGACAGAGTAGAAGGCCGTCCATGAAGCTCCCACTAAAAAGGATAAAAGGAACTATGTGGGTTTGTGATCAAAACCAATTTTGCTACTGCCAAAAGAAAAACAGAACTGAATATTTCAGTTTCTCGGAGGACAGGCAATGTTTGAAAATCATCTTCTTTTTTGCATTTTCAAAAAATATAAAAAGGAGAAGAAGAAGAAAAAGAGAAGTGGGAGAGCCATCACATTCTGTGCATAACTTTTCCACTTATAGACAGAATTTTCAATGCATTTTTTTCCCCTTTCTGGAGGTGTGAGGGAAAATTCCCATTGCTGGAGGAGTGTGGAAGTCAGGGGACTGCGGGAGAATGTAAGTGTGATTGTGAGACTACACTTAATTCATTAAAATGTGTGGTTTATAAAAACCGTTTTGCCAAAAATGAGCTTTGTGGGAAGGAGAAGGCAGCAGGGAAATGGATGTGTGGGGGAAAGGGAGGAGTAAGAAGTGCCAAGAGAGAAGGAAGTCTTATTTGTTGCTAAATGTTGAATCCCACATAAGAATGTGTCATGAGCCAATTCAGGGAAATTAAAATGCAAATTGGGGGAGTGCAAATATATTAGGCACAGATATTATGTATTGACATTATTATCATCCTATTTTTACATGAATTGTGAACATTCTCCAATGACTTAAGAAAGTCTGGGGAAACTTCTTTTGAGTTATCTTCCTTTCACATTTTCTATCTTCTCTCAAATAAAAAGGCAGTAATAAAATAAGATTGTGCTTTTATTCCTTTTCTGTCAATACTGTGAATTGTTTCAGAAACCAACTGTATTATTTAGGGTAATGCTAGCTGCTGTAAAAAAATAAACCCCAAACTTCAGTGACTTAACACAACCGAATTTTATTTCTCATTCACAGAACAGTCCAATGCAGGTATTACTGGTGGCTACACAACTTTCCTCAATGAGATAACTCAAAGATTGAGGCTCTGCTATGGTTTGAATGTGTCCCCTCCAAAATTCAGATGTTGTTAATGTGATAGTATTAAAAGGTGGGGCCTTTAAGAGGTGATTAGATCATGAGGGCTCTTCCCCTTGTGAATGGTATAAGGTGCCCTTATAAAAGGGCTAGACAGACGGAGTTCATCTCTTTTTGCTTTTCTGCCTCCCACCATGCAAGGACACAACTATTCTTCCCTCCAGAGGATGCAGTGTTTAAGGCACCATCGTAGCAGCAGAGATTAGATCTGTACCAGACAACCAACCTGCAGAGCCTTGATCTTGGACTTCCCAATCTTCAGAAATGTGAGAAACAAATTTCTGTTCCATATAAATTACCCATTCTCAGGTACTCTGTTAAAACAGCACAAAATAGACTAAGACAGTCTCCTTACATTTCATGGCTTTGCTATCCCTTAGGAACTGGGAATCCTTAGTTTT
This sequence comes from Varecia variegata, assembly GCA_028533085.1. NCBI lineage: Eukaryota > Metazoa > Chordata > Mammalia > Primates > Lemuridae > Varecia > Varecia variegata. Next base: position 98,754,901 of record CM052440.1, on the reverse strand, counting down.
TAGTCACAGAAGGAGAAAAAGAGGGTGGAGAAGATACACCTGCTTTTTCATGGCCTTGGCTTGGGAGCAACAAAATATTAACTCTACATGTATTCCATTGGCCCAACCCAGATGCATGGGTGTGCTGGGAATGGAGTCTCTGATTGGTCAGCAGAGATCAAGGATAAGAGATCAGAAAAGATTCCAGCAGAAACATTTGACTAGGTAAGGAGGAGCATGAATTTTGACAATCTCTGCTAGTCTGTCCACTTACCATCATTTCTCTTAGACTCTAAGAAAAAATGGCAGCACTTCCTGTCCATTGACTGTAACTCTTTCTGTGATGACTTCTAAGGCAGAATCCTAATTCATCTCTTCTGCGAAATTTTCATCATTCAAAGGGAAGTCCCCACATGGACACTGCCAGCTTCATGACACTTCTACCTCTATGCTTTCTCCTGATCCTTCTCCACCTCTGGAATCCACTTCTCATAAGGCACCAGTGCCCAGCCTTGTGGTCTCTTCTTACATCCATTATGCTTCTGTTTGTTAGAGAGATATTTCTCTCTACCAAAGAATTTCCAAGCATTCACAAACCAGTGAGGAGATAACTCTCCTTTAAGAAATATCTTTTTTTGTTGTTGTTGTTGCCCGGGCTAGAGTGCCGTGGCATCAGCCTACCTCACAGCAACCTCAAACTCCTGGGCTCAAGTGATCCTACTGCCTCAGCCTCCGAGTAGCTGGGACTACAGGCATGTGCCACCATTCCCGGCTAATTTTTTCTATATAGTTTTAGCTGTCCAGATCATTTCTTTCTATTTTTTTTTTTTTTTAGTAGAGACGGGGTCTCACTCTTGCTCAGGCTGGTCTCGAACTCCTGAGTTCAAACAATCCGCCCGCCTCGGCCTCTCAGAGTGCTAGGATTACAGGCGTGAGTCACCGCGCCCGGCCAAGAAATATCTTGACAGGCAGAGGCCCCAAAGACACCCAGAACATCCTTAATTATATCAATACTTACTAGGAACTGCAGGTTTCTCCTTCCTTACACATCAGTCAATGTTAGACTTTTTAAAGGTGTAAAAACTGAGGTCCAGGGAGGTTAAGTAGAGCCTTACCTGAAGTTTTACAACTGGTTTGTGGAGAACCAAGCTGAGGATCCAGAAGTCCGGACACTGCGCTAGCACATTTTCCTATTCTGTCATGCAGTCTTAAGAGCACACAGCCATGTGAGTCAACACCAACGGGCAATCAGAACCTGTGGAAGACATGCTGAAGTGGATCTATGTGCCACGTGTGATGATTTTTTCTGTTAGCCTTGTCATTTCCCTTTCCCACTCAAATCTTTTGGCTTCCTATAACATGGGATATCATTTTAGGTTCCCACAGTAGTTCCACTAAGGCATGGTATTTGATGGGTGACTAGTCAGTAGCTGATTTTTTTTTTTACACAAAAGGTAGTATTGGCCTAACTTATAATGGCATCAAAGATACCTAAAGATAAACCTATCAAAATATGTACAAGACAGCAAAGTCAGAAGATCTAAATATTATTGAAAGAAATTGAAGAAGACCTAAATAAATTTAAAAACATACCACGTTTATGAACTGGAAGGCTCACCATTGTAAAGAAGTCAAATCTCTCCAGATTGGTCTGTGGAGTCAATACCACATCAATCCAAATCCCAGGAAATTGTTTTGAGGAAATTTGACAAGCTGATTCTAAAATTAATATGGATATGCCAAGTCTCAAGAATATCAGAGACAACCTTGAAGAAAATGAAGTGGGAATATTATGACTCACTTTCAAAAGTGCACCAAGTCAAACAGAGTAGCATTGGTCATGGGATAGGAAAATGGACCCATAGAAAGAATTGAAAATCCATAAACAGACCCATGTGTATATATATTTAATTTATGACACCTGATTTAATTTATGACACCACAGAATCATGGGTAAAGGACAATCTTTTAATAAACGGCACTAGTTCAATTAGATATCCATACAGAAAAAAACTAGTCTTGATCCCTACCACATACTATATACAAATATCAATTCCAAATGTGAAAGGCAAAATAATGCATCTTCTGAAAGAAGATTTGGCAAATTTTTTCTCTAAAGACTCAGATAGGAAACATTTTGGACTTTGTGGGCCATAAGGTCTGCTGTTGTAACACAAAAGCAAAGCAGTCACAGACAATATGTAAATGAATGAGCATGAGTGTACCCCAATAAAACTTTATTTACAAAAACAGGTGGTAAAATGGATTTGGACCACAGTCCATAGTTTGGCAACCCCTGTTCTAGAAGATAACATAGGAGAATGTCTTCATGATATTGGGTTAAGAAGAAGATTCTTTAATAGTGCCCAAAAGTACTAACCAAACAGGAAAAGATACATTGAACTCCTTTAAATTGGAGACTTTCTGTTCATCAAAAAAACCATTAAAATACTGAAGAGGCAATCTACATAGTGGGAGAAGTTATTTGCAATACATATGACTCACATCCAGAATATATTAAAAAAACAAACAACCCAATGATATTATCAGACACTTCACAAAAGGTAGCCAAATTGCCAATTAACATCTTAAAAGGTACTCAGACTCATTAGTCTTCAGAAAAATGAAAATTAAAACCATAATGAAATACTACTATGCACCTATCAGAATGACCATAATTTAAAAGCCTGACAATACCAAATATTAGCAAGGATTTTGTTGGTGGAAGTGTAAATTGGCACACTCATTTTGGAAAACTCTCTGGCAAGTTTCCTCTAAAGCTGAATACTATATAAATACTCTCTGATCTAGCAATTCCATTAGTAGATACTTACTCCCACAGAAATGTGTACCAAAAGCCACATATAAGAATATTCGTGGCAGCATGATTCATAATAGCCTCAAGTTGTAAACTACCCAAATGTCCATTAAGTGGACAGAAGAATGGATAAATAACTTTATGATATACTTATAGAATGGAATACTATACAGCAATGAAAATACTTGAACTCCTGTTTATGCAAATCCATGGAAACTTTGAAATATAATGTTAAGTAAAAGTAGCCAGACCTGAAAGAATACATAATACATGATTCTTATCATATGTGCCTTAAACAAAAAGAAAACTAACCTATGGTGTTATAAGTCAGGATGGTTGTTATCTTTGGAGAGAAGGGAGAGTGTGACAAATTGGAGGGACATGTGGTGGGTTTCTTGGGTACTGATAATGTCCTTTTCTTTGACCTTAGCGGTACTGGCACAAGTGCATTCATTTTGTTATAGCTCTTTGGACTACATACTTGTGATATGTGTACTTTTCTATATGCATACAATACAGTAGGGCAGACCCAATGCCTGCATGGATGCTTAGGGAAGATTAAAAAGCCAACAGACAAAGACATATACAGTTTCCTTAGCCTGGCTCAAAGACCCAGCTGGCTCCAATACATTCAACTTAAAAGTCACCTGGCCTAGTGACCACCTCACAGAAAGAACAGTTTCTATAATCACCAAAAGGGGGTCATCTCAGAATTATCAGGTTAAAAAAATGAGGGTATGAAATCAGAACTGTGAAGCAACTGTTCCTCTGGCAACTGTCCCATGTCTGTCACCCTCTTTCCTGTCCCCATCCTTGGTTAGGTCTCGTGAAAGCTCGCTCGACTCACATGACAAGTGGCTCTCTATGCTAGGTGGCTTAGATTTAGGTCTCTCTAAAGATGCAATGGATTGATAGTGTATATTTGGGGCTGTATTGTTTTTTTAATACCCAATAGCAGAGAATTCTATTCCTGAATCCTAAAACTTTAATTTCATGAGATAACCTAAACTGAGTTTTGACCTCCCCAATCAGAGTAGAAGAATATTTATTCTATCTCCTTCATATTTTCCTCTTCTAATCCTCGAACTTTTAATAATTGAGACTTCCTAAATTCCTTTCCTCTAAGTATTCCACAGTAGCTAGAGCCATTCTTGGTGTGGAGAACTTTCTTTGACAGAGGTACAATCGCTCTTCTGTCCGTGCCCAGTGTTAGCTAACTCCAGTGACATGTTTTCATAAGCTTTGGTGGCTGAGAGCATGCTGCCAGTATGGCAAGCAGGGGAAGTGTCAAACACGTCACCTTGGGTGCAGTTTAATAGAAAAAGCACAGGCTTTGCAGTCAGACAGACGCAGCCTCAAACACAGCGTCCTACACTCACTAGGTGCTCAACCTTGGACAAATTACCTAATCTCACTTAGACTCAGTTTCCTAAGTTATAAAATAAATAAATAGTGTTCACTTTATAGAGATGTTGTATGTGAGACATAAGACTATGTAAAGTGCCTGGTGCAATGACTGGCACAAAGGAAGAAAAAGAAGAGGAGGAGGAGGAGGAGGAGGAGGAGGAGGAGGAGGAGGAGGAGGAGGAAGAAGAAAGAAGACAAACAGTACCTGCTGTGTACTAGGCATTGTTCTATGTGCTCTATATACACTGACCCATTTCACTGCAATGTCACAACAATCCTAGGAGACAGATTCCGTTAATATTACTAATTTATAAGCGAGGATCCAAAGTGTAGAGAGGTTAAGTGACTTGCCCGAGGTCACGTAGCTACCCAGTGGTAGAAGGAGGATGCTAACCCAGGCAGTCCGGCCACAGGGTCCAAGCTCCCATCCACAGCACCACACTGGCTTCTGGCCCCTGAAGTAGAGGCAAAAAAGTGTGGATTACTTGCTTCAAGCATCTCTTCTTTCATCCCCTTTCTCACAAAGCTCAATGGCGTATCTGATTTTTAGGTTTAGAAACAGAGAAATGGAGAAGACCCCTATCTGTCTCTTCCATTTAGTGCTTTCCCTATATCTGGCTTTCGTAGCCTCAGTGAAGAGTTACAGAGAACAGGACTGCTTTGCTAAGCTCTATTGTCATCAACAAGCACACGTTGACCACCTACGGCATGCCAAGCCCTGTGCTAGGTGATGGGGAAACAAAGGGATGAAGTCACCTGCTTCCCCACTCCCCGCTCGTCCCCCTGGAATCATCAGTCTGCATGGAAATGCTATGACATAAGGACTGAAGAATGAACTCTGGGCTAGTGACGGGCCATGGCTCATTCAGCCGTACTGCAATCAGCTTTCAGAAAACTTTGTGTGAGTCCAGAACCCAGCACAACGCTGAGTGAGGCCAAGAGAGACTTCTCCAGCCTGGATTTGCCCCTAAAACAGCAAGCACATTGTTTCTATCTCCTGGACACACCTGCCAGTAGCAGCTAGGACCTTCCAGAAATTATTCTGCCTTTATAGAGCAGGCTTTAATTTTAACTCCCTTTTCCACCCCCTCTTTTGTCCATCAAAAATTAATTTAAACACCATTGCAAGCACAGAATCCACTCACTCTGGCAAGAAAGGAAAGAGAAAAGAAAAGACACATTTCATTGTTTGCCTCCCCTGGGTTGGCAGAGTTTTGCTGAGGCTGGGATTCGAGACACTCCCTCCTCCAACCCAAGCACTCCTGTGGGGGTGGACGCGCCTCCCTGGGCCTGCTCAGATCTGTGGGTTGAGGGCAAAGTCGAGGTCCTAAAACACACACCTGGTAAGACCCAGTAAGTCACTGCTCACACCAGGCACATGTTGCTGCTCACACTGTCCTTTCCTCCCCCTCGCTCTCACCTCTTTCCTTCCTGCAGCTTCTCCTCTCCTTGGCCAGCCTTGGGAAGCATCTTCCATAGGGACAGAACTTGTCGTGAATATTCAGGTCCCCAACTCCCATCATGAGGCCATCAGTACCCTCGACAGGGGACACTAAGGACAAGAACTGGGACTTAGAGAGCTTTCCTGAGACCTCCTTTCCAGTCTCGTCTGCCCTCCTATGAGCCCTGACCTAAGAAGTGTGTACTGAGATGGAATAAGCTGTAGGACTTATGCGTATTTGCCTCTAGGCTTCTGGGCCAATCTTGTGTCTTCAGGATTTTTTCAGGGTTGGCCCAAGAGCAAGGGTAGTGATCTGGGCACTGTGGGAAGGTTCCGGGGTACATGTCATGTTGAAATAAATGTTGATGCTTCTCCTAAACTAGACACTTTGGAGCTTATGTAAAGAGAAGGAAGGGAAAGCCTGAGTAACTGCAGTTCTGATTTGCATCATTCTCTTCCCTCTTTGCACGTGTCCACTGCAGCCTGCTCTGCGGAGTAGCAGGAGTGAATCGCAGGGCTCACAGGGTCAGGAGGGAAGAGAGAGTCGACGGCTCCCGGTAGAGGAGAAAGTGGTGTCTCTGTACAGCTCTCTGAAGCTATAAGATTGATTTTCTTCTGGACTTCCCAATTGGCAGTGAATCTATGGGCTTCCTGCCAGGAGTTATCAGACTCTTGAGAGACAATAAGAAAAGAACTAAAATTATTTTTGAAAAGTTTTCTAAAGTGATGAATGCCATATAAGGTTCCACTTGACTTTGATATTTGCTGGGCAAGGAGTGGGGAGCACAATGTGATTCATTATGCACACGTTCAGACGGATCCAGGTGACCACTGTTGATTTGTCAGTGCCCTGGGCCCTGCCACTGGTCCCAGGGTTGGTGTCAACCAGTGGTGCTCTGAGGTCTGCCCTCACCTCACCTTACCATGTTCCAGGTCACATGTCCTCTGCCTGGTTGCAAGGAGGTGCTGGACTAGCAGAGGACACCCATGTACTTTTCTGTTTTCTCCCCTACTTCCCAGTCATCCCATCTGAAAAGAATGCATGAAACCAGATACTTTGCAAAGGACCAGCATAGCTTTCTAAACTTCCTGGCCACCTCTCAGTGGGCAGAGATCCTACAACAAAATAAAAGCCATCTGGATTACAAATGTCTGGCCAACCTGTTCATGTGGCCCAAAGGTGTGACAAGCTCACAGTTAGTGACTGGGCTCCCAGGCTCTGCTAAGCTCAGCACTGCAGGGCAGGGACTTCGGAAAACACAGCCTTGTCACCGAACAGCAAGAAAGAGCTTGAAGCCTGAAGCTCAGGTGTTGGCTTCTCAAGTGTGACATGCCTAGTGGTGGCCGACCAGCCTAAAGAGAAATAAAGAAACTAGACGGAGAAGCAGACCTGGGGTCAGTGTTACCCCCTCCTCCAGAATTAGGGGCCTGGCAGGGGTGAGGGGAGGGGGATGACAACCCCAGGCAGAAGAGCCTGAACTACCACCTTCGATCAGGCGCAAATCCTGCTCGTTAGGCCATGCCACCGCGGAGCCTCTGCATCCTGGTCCAGTCCTCTTCCTCAAACTAAAAGTAACCACCCACGTACAAACAAACGTACGTATATTTTTAACATGCCTCAGAATGCCCACCTTCCTGTTGGGTTTCAGGGCTCTCTCTCTCCGAGTCGTCTGGCAGATCACAAAAGCCACTGCAACTGCTTGGAACTTTCCACCACAGACAGGCCACTGTGACCCCAGGTGACATCTGACTAGGGGTGCTGAAGTATCTTTGTGTTGAGAGATTAGAATCTCTAACTGCCTTGTGGTTTCAGAAGGCAAGAGAGGCCAGAACTTAAGAGAGGGTGAGGGCTTAAAAATTCAAGGCGACTAGTTCCAGAGAGACCTGTGCATTTTGAGGGTCATTCATGTGGCTTCCTGAGGAAGGTTTTAAAAGTCAGAGGCCAGCGCTGTTGAAACGTTAACCAGCGGAAGCAAAGGAAACCCGTCTCCCTGCCAGGCAGCTAGCTGGCTGGCAGCTTCCAGATGGGGATGGCATTTCACCCTGGGCGGGCAGGCAGGGGAGGAAGAGAAACTGAACAAACTGTGGCCAGCCTGAAAAATGTGAAGGCTAGAAGGATAATAACATTATTCAAGATGTCTTTCTTTTAAAGGCCTGCACAGAGCAGACGATCCCTCAGGAACAGCTCATAGTTAATAAAATAACACTGTGTTCCTGCCGAAGCACTCTTTTCCTAACTCACTTATCAGACCTGAGACACCTCTTACCTCTTCGCACTTAACAACACGCCATGAAAGTCAGAGATTGGGGCAAATAAGGATTTGCATGGAGAGGACATTGTGTGCTTTTCAAAGACTGGCCCACACCTCCTGGAGGCAAGGGTAGGATTGATTAGGAAAACGAGCCTTCAGCCCTGACTTGATGTCATTTCTCTGCTTGTGGATGAAGAGAGGAATTCCTCTCACAGTGCCAACAGCACCCCCTTTCTTCTCACCCCAAGGAGAGCGCGGAGATGGAGTTTTGAGACGTGAGGTAATGTTGGTCCCCCGTCTACAGCTGAGACCCGAGGCAGCTTGGCAGGGGCCTCGAAGAGTGGAGTGCTGCCTTTGAGATTTCTTTATGTTTGTCCTGGATGGATTCCAACCTTAAACTCGAATGCAAACTTGAGAAATGTTATATTAGCAAAGTGTGCACGTGTGTGTGTGAGGGGGTGAGGGCCCGGGGCGGGCACTGCCTGCCAGGCATGAAGGGCAGCTGCGATAGCGCTAACAGCGAAACTTCACTGCGGAGGCCAGGCGCTGGTGACCGGCCCTGGGAGGAGGACTCCTTCCTACCCACACGTGTGGATTTCGTGTGTGGGTCACACACCCGTCCAGGGAGCCTGAACATCTGGGTTCCAGTCACTCACTTGCCACTGATGAATGTGGTTGATAACCTGAGCTAAATCTCGTTACTTCTCTGACCCTCAGCTTTGTTAGAGGTAAATTAGAGGTATTCCATCTGAAGAGTGCGGTTCCATCGCCATCCACGGTAGACACGACTGCTAAATGTTGGCACCACCCGTGCTTCTAAGAGGGATTTGAACAACGGCAAATGTTGAGTGGCTCAGTGCATTTCCTTTCTGTCTTTTTAAATAAAGGGCCTTTCCTGTTTCAGGCAACTGTGTTTGCGGTATGTGTGTTTGAAAGCATATGTTTGCAAAACAGATGAAACATTTGCGTATAATAGCATTTTCACAGCAGTTTGTAGAAAGGGAGAAACTTATCTTCCACAAGCGATCAGGACTGGCTCTTCGAGGGTGTCTGTGAAATGACAGATTGTACAATTTTTAGGAAGGAAAAAAAAAGTTTGAAGGGAAAAACCCTACAGGCAATAATATTTTGACCTTGAGAGGAAAAAAAAATATGCTAGCTTGTGTATCGAAAACAAACTCTGCTGCAAAGTTTACATTCAGAAAAATCTTGGTTGCTTGCTCATAAATAAATTGAGAACAGAATTGTTGATTACTGAGGTTAATGTTCTTTTACCAAAGTGAAAATGTTGTACGTAATTAGATTAAGAAGAGATTTCAGAAGGAAGAGTGACAATGTGAGTAATCGTGGAGTCAACCAAGACACATTTTGATTTTATTAGTTAGCTATTAGAGACGTCTTCGGCATTTTATGTGTGACGCGGAGCGTCAGGATGTAGCTGTTGAAAGTCATTTGCGTCCGCTGTCTGGACTAATTGAGCGACAATAATAAAACGCTGTTTTTAGATAAACAATGGGTGGCAGAGCTCCATCGGCCCCGGCAGGGAGCGAGTTGATGCCTTTCAAAGAGCGACCGGGCTGATCTCACACGCCACAGTCATTTCACAGAGGAAAGTCGTTTAAATCAGCTAAATTGAAGGCAGTTTTGAAATGGAAATCAGTAATCCCGGTTTGGAGCGACCTGGCCTCCCTGTCCACCCATCTGGTTCCCTCCAAGTCTCATTCAAAGGAAGGAGGCCCCGGAGCTGCGGAGATGGCGTGTTAGCATATGAGGGAATGAAATATCATATGTCATACGTTTTGTGCAGTGTGTGGGTGCAGAACAGGCTGACATGGAAATATCATCATAAACCCCAGCTGCCCGCCCTCTCTGCCTCCCTC
>CM052440.1:98718583-98744624 GCA_028533085.1 Varecia variegata | reverse complement strand
ACTGTCCACTCTTCATCAAAACTAAGTATAAAAATATACAGGTTTCCCTGTTTCTTTGGGTCTTCCTTTTTGAAGGCACCATGTCATGTAAAGCTTATATGAAAGAGATTTGTGTTTCTTCTCTTGTTAATTTGTCTTGTGTTATAGGGGCCTCAGCCATGAACCTGGGATGCATGTGGAAAAGATATTTTTCCTCCCCTACACCTATTTTCCCAGAGCCTGGGAGACAGATCCTATCAGAGAGGAGGCAGCCATGCACTGAGAACTCCGAATGTGAGAAGGAAGGAGCAATCCAGTTGTGCATTCAGCACGTAGTTGTTGACGTGTGCCCAAGTCCACAAGCATGTATCAGATGCCCTTGAGGCCAGATGTGCTTCAGAATTCAGGATTTTCCAGGTTTTAGAAAAGCAATATGGTGCATAAACCAAATATACAACATCGCTAGAGGGGTCTGAGGCAACACTTTGCGAATCAAACACAATAAATTCTCCACAGTCCTATACTAGCAAAATATGCGAATATGCACACCAAGTGGCATAAATGCAGCCTTATTTCAATTCACATTCTGCCACCAAAGTGGCTATAAAAATATTTCTGTTTTCAGAGCCTTTTGAATTTTGGAGTTATGGATAAGGGATCATGGACCTGGGCCAGGTTCCAGGCAGGGTTCTGACACTGGGGGGTATGGAGCATGGGGTCTGCAGGAGCTGGTGGGCTCCAAAGGGGATGGCTCCCCAGCCGGCCCGCAAGGGACGCAGGTGTGAGCTCCATGAGGAGAAGGGAGATTTTAAAAGGAAGGAAAACAGAACCAAACCACAGAAATGGCGATCCATGAAAGCCCTAGAAAACATGAGTGCATAAGCTCCCACGCTTTAGAAAAGCGTCCAACAGAGAATCTCACAGAGCACAGAGAGCCCTCTCCCCCATCCCATCAGCAAGAGGAAGCTCAGCTGCTCTGGTGTCCTGAGGGCCACGGTCTCAGCTGTGGCGGGAGATGTGAGTGCCCACAGACAGGACGCCCACAGCTGATGCCTACCTGACGGAAGCAGACCCCGGCAGAGGGAGACCCACTCCCAGTGGTGACATGCAACTGCACGTGTTGGGGTGAGGGAACAAAGAGGTATTGTGGGACAGGTAACTGGAACATCTCCTGGCCTGAGAGGGCCTATAGGGACTGTCAGCAGAATACACGTGTGTGTGTGTGTACATGTGTGTGTGTATGTGTGTATATATTTATAAACTCTTGAGAGGAAGACTTTTCTTCTACCCATTTCGTTCAAATGGTTGAGGGCCCACAAATTAATTGACAATGGGCAGATTAACAGAAGAGACAAGGTTTGTTTATATGTGCATGCAAAGTAACTCTTGAGTAACTCAGTGAATATCCAGAGGTAAATGTTTATAGACAGGATGAATACACCTTATTTGAAATGCTTGGAACCAGAAGTGTTTTGGATTTCAGATTTTTTTCAGACTTTGGAATATTTGCATATACATAATGAGACATCTTGGGGATGGTATGCAAGTCTAAACACAAAATTTATTTATGTTTCATATACACCTTATACACATAGCCTGGAGGCAATTTCATACAGTTTTAAAAATAACTTTGTGTGTAAAACAAAGTTTGTGTTACGTACTTATATGTGGAATTTTCCACTTGTGGCATCAGGCCAACATTCAAAAAGTTTCTGATTTTAGGGCATTTCAGATTTCAGGGTTTTGAATTAGGGATGCTCAATCTGCACCAATTTAACAAAAAAGGGGGCAGGGGAAGTTTAGGGCTTCATTGGGAAGCATGGAAGGTTCTGGTGGGTTTTTCTTAACGCTGATGAGAATGGGCAGTCTGTCTCCTTCCTGGAATGGGCAGGAAACCCCCTCGGAGGGGGATTGTTAGCAGCTGTATTTCCAGAAGGCTCTGTGGTAGTCAGATAAGGAAAGAAAGGTCAGATAAGATTGTTAATGTTTTTACCTTAAAATAATCTTTATGCCAAAGTAGTGATCCCTTCAATGCATATATACATATATACACACATGTACACATACATATATACATGGGAATATATATTACATAAATATATAAGTCATACAGGTATATATGTGTGCGTGTGTATATACATATACGTAGGTCAATAGTGAGTTTTTTAGCAATCGGTCTGATCCTGGAGGATGGGTTACAGCATCTTCACCTTTCACGTCCACACTGAATCCGCCCCACATGGGTGTTCTGTACTTACACCACTATTGCCAATCCTTTTAAATTTCCCTCTGTTTTTGCTCTCTCGCTCTCTTCTGCCCTCTCCCAAGAGCCTGGCTCTCTCCCAGGGCCTGCAGGGTGAGGACGAGGAGACGATGAGGGGCTGAAGAGCAGCGTGTGCATATTGGAGTGCTTGCTTCAGTACAACAGCGGGGCAGTGCTAGGCTCTCAGGTCCACCATGAATATCAGTGGGAATCGGTTGTGTTTGGCTCAAGCTCTCTGTCCTCTACGTGGATTTCCCAGGGAGTCAGGAACACCAGCACGGGAGGGAGGGTTCCTCAGGGCGCGTGTGCTCCTGTACCCGCAGGCTCGGGCAAGAGCTAGAGAAACCTGGCTCCCATGTTCACTGGGCCCCCATGGCTGGGAAACTCAGGGAATAAACTCCACGATGAAGACAGATCCTCAACAGAATCTGAGAGCCGCTCTGCCTCTTCCTATGTTGAATGGTCCCCGCGGACTCTCTCACGGAGATTCTAGAGGTTGTTCTGGATTTTTCCAGGAAACAGCTTAAGGACATTCCTCTCTCCCTCCTATCCTCCTTGAGGAGCGCATGTGTGGACCACTGCCCAGCACTCTGCTGCTCATCTCTGGTCCTTCAACTGGCTTCTCCACTGCAGGGTTTCCCACACCTCCCACGAAGCCCACCCCACCCACTGGGGCCCTCTGCGCTTAGCAGGGATTTCACTGGCAAAGGAAGGGAAAGACTCTGCCTGCAGGCTGATTTGTCAAAAAAAAAAAGGGTGAAGATTTGAGAAGGGAAAAGCAGCCCTGGTCAAACTTGTGGCCAAGTCCCCTGTGAGTGTTTTGGTTCTCTTGGTAGACTGCTTCTGCTACTGTTTATCCAGCACAGGGGAGGTGCTTTGAATAGATGTCTTTGCTGACATGGATCCCTTTGCTTTATGAATAGGGCGATTACTAAACAATGAAGCTATTACATCAGGAGCAGGAGCTGGCTGGAGCCAACAAATCTCCTACTCTAGGTTTACAGAGCTATAATTATCCGAAGTTTTAAAACACAATGGTATCTGCTGAAAGGGAACATCTGGGAGGGAACCAGGCCATTCCAATTAAAGGAGCAATGCACATCCTTCCTATGGATTGGATGACTCCACGCGAATCGAGTGGCGAGTTTCTTAGATGTCACTCAAGTTAACAAATGTGCTGAAAGGTTTAAGCAGAACAAATGTGCGGGGGTTGGGGGAACAGATCAAGAAGAGAGATCAGTTTTATAAGATCAACTACAAATTGGCTGCAGAAAGCATTCCAGGCTGCTGTCATGAACACTAATCAAGAGAAATAAATGCTTTATGAGCTTTTTCCCATATGAAAATAAAAGCTTTTTCCAGTTGCCATTTCATTTCAAAATAAACTCCTTTAACCTCCAGAGGACCCCGTGTGAAAGAGCAGGCTGGGGCCACGGCACAGTGGGGACGTCTGCGTGGCTGAGGAGCGCTGCGAGGCTGTGCTGGCACTCGGACTCACCATACAGATTAGGGGAAACCAGTCCTTGTGGGAGATTGGAGCCTTGATCCTATAAATAGATTTGGCCCAGATAGTAGCACTGGACTCCGCCTTGTGAATGAAGGTCACGGTGTGTTCCCCATCGCAGCGATCTGTCCTAAAATGGGGATGGGCCACATGATCAGGGCTCCTGAACACTTTTTCAAGATCTACAACCTAAATAAAGGATCTACCCTACGATTCCTTATGTTGGAGGCAGTTCTTTCAGGCAGAAAACTAAAAGGACAGTTCTAAGAACAGTAACAAAAGCAGGCACAAGAATCTCTCATGCATGTCTTCTACGTAGGAGAATGTTTGCTGTGGTGGAGTGAGCATTTTGTCAGGGTGCAGGGGGTCGCGGTGAGGGGTTATTCTTTCCATTGTCCCTCCTCCCTCCCCATCTGTCTGTGGGATGTTGCAGCATCACTCAGGAGCTCTGCTCCGTGCTGGAGGCAGAATCCCGGACATGATGTGGGTCCTCCTGGGCTATACAGCAGAATCCATGCTAAGGCAAGATCAGGAAGCTGGCGCGTTTGCCAGGTTTTCCCTGGCTGTCCTCTTCTGGCTTTTGTCCATCCTCCTCCATCAGTGGGTTCCCTCCCCAGCCCTCCCTGCCCTGTTATTCCCCCTTCTGCACATTTTCTGCATAAGTATACCCAAACACACTGACAGAGCGCTTGCCAGCCTAGCTTACTTCAACGGGATGAAAAAGTTTAAGTCTCTTTATCAACTTTCCCATAGCTATTTGCATTGCTATTGCTGCAAAAACAATATTATAGAAACATAAAAAAATTAGTAATTAAATACGGTTACCAATTAACCCCACCACCCTAAAACCATTTGATTCAGCCCTGAGCCCATTTTTTCTCTGAGCCTTCACCTGCCTTTTCTACCCTGCTTTGTTACAGATATTTGCCTAAGTTTTACTATCAAAGGTAATACTCTAATCAACATGTATTAATACATCACTTTTACCTTCTGTGAAAGATCTCTAAAAACCTTGGATTCTGATGCACAGTGCTGTGGACTGTGCCCCTATCAAAATTCATGTATTGAAGCCTTAACCCCTCGTATTTGGAGACAGGGATGTTAAAGAGGTAATTAAGCTTAAATGTGGTCAGAAGGGTGCAGCCCTAATCCAATATGACTGGTGTCCTTATAAGAAGAGGAAGAGACACCAGAGAGCTCTGTGTGCACCGCAGAAAGACCACTTGAAGGCACAGAGAAAAGGCAGCCATCTGCAAAGCACAGAGAGAGGCTGCAGGAGAAACCAAACCTACTGACTCCTTGATCTTGGACTTCCAGCTTTCAGAACTGGAAGAAAATGAATTTCTATTGTTTAAACCCCCCAGTCCACGGTATTCTGTTATAGCAGCCCAAGCAGACAGAGACACACAGTGCTGGGGTTGAAAGGCTAGACCAGAAGAGTAGCCCTGGCATTCGGGAGCTGGCCTGGCCCTCACAGCTGGCCCACGTGTTCTCCCACTGAACATAAACTGTCAGTGGAGTGTCCAGACACACACACACACACACGAACATTGCCCAAACCACAAAAACGACCAATTATCTTCCTGTTCCGGATGATATAAATAACTGTTGCTGCCTCTTTACCAATTTTAGCTTTAGCCTTGCGCTAGTGACTAGCCTTTTCTCCTTGTAGACAAGACTTATCTAGAAAATTTGATAAAATCTTGAATAGGTAAATGAATACATCTATAAATCGTTAAGTCTTGTCTATTCATAGATTTACTCTCACTTCCTGACAACATCCAATCCAAAGCCAGGCCCCACTTCCTTAAATCCTTCCCCAAAACACCCAACACAAGCCAAAATTCTATCACAAGTCCCTTCTAAGGCCTGCTGGGCAGCGTCATGGCTCCTCACAAGCATTAAACCCCAAGTAGTGAGTTGCACATTCTCGGCAGTCATTGGCCAGAGCGCATTAACAAAGGTGTGAGCATTTTTATGGTTCTTAATAAGTATTTAGCATTGCTTATCAACAACACTGATCAATTTTTGTTGCATTCAAACATGTTGGCACTACCCAACCGGCAATTTAAATATTAGGATCTTTTTCAATTAATCTGATAGTGTAAAATGTAACTGATTTAAATGTGTATGTTTTATTAGTTTGTAGACTGATCATTTTCCCAGCTATTTTTTTCCCACTAGTATTTTCCTTTATCTGGGTTGATATTCCATTATGGAAAAAATAATTTTCGTCTCCTAATAAAAGAATTTCAGGAGTTGTCTGGAAGGTAAGAGAGGTACTGGAGGGGTTGTGGGAATGTAAGAGTGTTTTTCACACCTACTTCTGCAATGAAACTCACGGCCTGGAATTTAGGGGCCGCATAATAGAAACAGTACTGCACATGCACACACACACACACACACACACTCACAACAAAGTAAGCAGGAAACACTCAAGACAATCACGGTCCTCGTTTCTGTAACTGGTTATGTGGTCATAGCTGGTATTTACAGCTACCTTCTTCTAATACCCATTCTGTATTTTCTCTTTGCCTTCAGCAAGTACCTCAGCTGGTCATGGTTCTTTACCTGGTAGAATGACTCAAACCTTCATTCCCAAAGAGTCTGGGCCTTGAGTAGTCCTGCCTGGCCTGGGTTGTTACAGTGTTCCATCGGCCTTAATCACAGGGCGTTGTAATACTAAAAGGTGCCCTAAGGGCACCTTTATTCCAGACGTCCCTTATATTCCAGACATCCTCTTCCTTACCTCTGTCCTGGAGTAGCAGTTCAAGTTCCCCTTGGTAGTCAGGGTCAACCACCCCAGCAAGTGTAGTAACTCCCTTCTTTGCTTGTTGATGCAGAGGCACGAGGAGCCCGAAGTGGCTGGGTGGCAGACTCAACTTCCCATTCAATGCAATCATTGTTGTGTGTCCTGTTGGCAGCATTTTTTCCTCTGGAACTAAGACCTCTGGGCCAGTAGAGCATAAAGTCATGGGAACAGGAAGCAAAATTTTACTAATGGGAAACTCGGGATAATAGTGAGTGGTGCCACTCCCACGTCCACCCCTTGATGACTGGCCCCGTGAATACAGGCTATGGGAGACGCTGATTCCGAGCACATACACTGATTCTCCTTATGGAGAACCTTGCCCCAGCCCAGCAAGGTGTCGCCCCCTGGCTGGCACCGGACTGAGTCTTCAAAAGGCCATTCCACCGTTCTACCAAGCCAGCTGCTTCAGGCTGATGGAACATGGTGAGACCAGAAGCGATGTTGTGCAGAATACCATGGTCACGGGTAAGGCGTTCTGTAAGTCCACAGATGGTGGTGGAAGAAGCATCGCGTGCAGGGAAGGCAAATACACAGAGTAAATGTCTCTTCCAATAA
Source organism: Varecia variegata (assembly GCA_028533085.1). Lineage (NCBI taxonomy): Eukaryota > Metazoa > Chordata > Mammalia > Primates > Lemuridae > Varecia > Varecia variegata. The sequence continues at coordinate 98,737,511 of CM052440.1, read as the reverse complement.
GGACAAAATGCTGCCTCTTCCATAACGAAACTGTCCAGTGTAATTAACCTTTGACTATGTAGCTGTCTGATCACTCCAGGCAATAGTGCCATCGCAGGGGCTCCATGCTGTCCCCTGCTGCTGGCAGATTGGGCATTTGGCAGTGGCTGTAGCCAGGTTGGCCTTGGTGAGCAGAAGTCCATGTTGCTGAGCCCAAGCATAACCTCCAGGCCTGCCACCATGGCCACTGTGCTCATGAGCCCATTGGGCAATGACAAGGGTGGCTGGGGAGAAGATGCTAACTGGTATCCACAGAATGGGTCACTCTGTCCACTTGACTTTTAAAATCCGCCTCTGCTTTGGTCACCTTTTGGTGAAAATTCACATGAGACACAAATATCTTGATTTTTTTTTTTTTTTTTTGCCCATTCAGAACAGTCTATTCACATATCTCTTCCCCAAATTTCCTTATCACCAATTTTCTAATTGTGTTCCCTCTAAGTCCCTGACCATCCAGCTAAGTCATGGACCACAGCCCATGAATCTGTATGCAATCGCTTACATGACAGCCATTTCTCCTTCCAAGCAGAAAACAACCCAGAGTGCTGCTCAAAGTTCTGCCCCCTGGGAGGAATCCCCTTGACCAACGTCTTTCAGGGGTGCTCCAGAGGGGGACTGCGGTGCTGCAGCTGCCGCTGTCAGGCGGGGCCTGCGTATCCTGTAGAACCATCTGTAACCAGGCTCCAGGTCTCCTCTTCCTCTGTCAGCTGATCACAGGGAACTCCCCCTGGGGCTGGGAGAGAGACGGCAGTGTAGCGGGAGTGAGGACCACGGGAATTTGGGCCACTTCTTCACTTAACTTACTTGTGCTTTCAGGGCCTGCTCAGCCGCAGTCACGCACAGACCACGTCCATGTGATGATGCAGCACTGGTGCGCACACCCAGCTTTATGGCCATGGGGGTCAGATAACACCTGGTTCAGGATGGGCAGCTCAGGTTGCATGATAACTTGGTGGCCCATGGTTAAGCCTTCAGTCTTCACCAAAGCTCAGTAGCAGATTAAGAGCTGTTTCTCAAAAGGAGAGTAGTTATCTGTGGAGGAGGGCAGGGCTTTGCTCCCAAATCCTGAGGGCCTGACTCACCTATAGCATCCCTGTCTGGCACTGACACTTCAAGCACCGTCGAATCAGCAGAATCACAGGGCCGAGCGGCCTCCTGCACCTGTTGCAGAGCCTTCTCTTGCTCTGTGGCTCACTCAAAATCAGCAGCTTTTTGGGTCACTTGATAAATGTGTCAGAGTAACACACCCAAATGAGGAATACGTTGCCTGCAAAATCCAAAGAAGCCCACTAGGCATTGTGCCCCTTTCTTGGTTGCAGGAGAAGCCTGATACAACTTATCCTTCACCCTAGAAGGGACATCTCAATAAGCCTCACACACTGGATCCCTAGAAATTTCACTGAGATAGAATTTTCAATGAATTTTTGTCTAATTTCTTTCCCACCCTCTGATCTGCAAATGCCTTATCAATAAGTCTAAAGTAGTTACTACTTCTTGCTCACTAGGTCCAATCAGCATGATGTCATTAATGTCATGAACCAACATGATGTCTTATAGAAAGGAAAAGTAATCGAGACACCTGCAAACTAAAATGCTGCATAGTGCTGGAGAGCTGACATACCCCTGAGGTAGGACAGTGAAAGCGTATTGCTGGCCTTGCCAGCACAAAGCAAACTGTCTTGGTGGTCCTTACTGTCAGATATGGTTGAAAAGGTGTTTTTCAGATCAATTATTGCATATCAGGTACAGGGGATATGTTAATTTGCTCAAGCAATGAAACCACATCTGGTAGAGTAGCTGCAACTAAACTTAGGATGATCCACTGTCATTCCCCAAGATCAAACTGTCTTCTTCCAACAGAGGCTAAACAGGCAAGTTGAGTGGGGACGTGGCAGGAATCCCCACCCCTGCATTTTTCAAGTCTCTGATGGGGGCACTAATCTCTTTAAGCCCTTCAGGGATATAGTATTGCTTTTGGTTTGCTATTAATATTTTCTTAGGCAGGGGCAGTTCTAGTGGCTTCCACTTGGCCTTTCCCACCATAACAGCCCTCACTCCACAGGTCAGGGAGCCAATGTGGGGACTCTGCCATCTGCTGAGTCTGTCTGTTGCATTTGTGCATTCCGGAACTGGGAAACAACCACAAGATGGGTTCAGAGACCCACTGGGCCACTGTGACACAGAACTGAGCTAAAACTCCACTGATCCTCTTACCTCCATAAGCCCCTACTCCGACTGGAAGGCCACAAAGATCTTCCCAGTCTCCTGGATTCAGTGTCAGTTCAGAGCCAGTGTCCTGTGGAACCTAAAAGGTTTGATTATTTCTTTTTCCTCAATGCACATTTACTCTGGTAAAAGGCTGTAGATCCCTTTGGGGAAAGCTGGGAGAAAGATTAACAGCATACATTTTTGGCAGTGTACCAGGGTCCTTCCTCAAGGAGACCCAGCCTTCTCTTCATTCAATGCGCTCTGGGTCTGTAAACTGGCTCAAGTCTTGAAATTGATTTAGAGACCATGATTCTCTTTTTTTTTTTTTTTTGAGACAGAGTCTCACTCTGTTGCCCGGGCTAGAGTGCGTGCCGTGGCGTCAGCCTAGCTCACAGCAACCTCAAACTCCTGGGCTTAAGTGATCCTACTGCCTCAGCCTCCCGGGTAGCTGGGACTACAGGCATGCGCCACCATGCCTGGCTAATTTTTTCTATATATTTTTAGCTGGCCAGATAATTTCTTTCTATTTTTAGTAGAGACGGGGTCTTGCTCTTCCTCAGGCTGGTCTCAAACTACTGACCTCGAGCGATCCTCCCGCCTCCGCCTCCCAGAGTGCTAGGATTACAGGCATGAGCCACCACGCCTGGCCCATGATTCTCTTTTTATCATTCAAGTTAGACTTCTGTTTACTAGAACTTTTCTGTTTACACAGCTCAAACAAGAATTTAGTAGGCTTCCTATTTCATTTCTAGGAACACCATGATCAACTAGCCAATGCCAGTAAGTAGTCTGAGTGAGCCAGACTATTCTGATTGCTGTTTTGACTCTGCCGTCCTTCATGGCAATCACACCCACCTTGCCTTTGGTGGTTGAGAGCTTCCACCCCAGGATCCAATCACTCCATTGCATTTAGGTTTCCCAATTCAGGGACCGCAGTTTCTGCTCTAAAGTCTGGCCTACAGAGAAGAGTGATCATAGAACTTTCCAAGGATACGGGGGATTCCCTCACAAATGTATTTCTCACCACTGTGGTGAAAGGTATGTCTTCTGGGCCCTCCCAGGGTGAGTAGAGTAGGTCCTAAATGACAAGTCCACTCTAACGTTTCAATTTCCCTGAGCCTTTGAATCTCTCCCTCTGTATTAAACCAAGGTGGCCTGGCATTTCTAACCCCCGCACTGTGGGTCACCTTTTGGTCTATGTTTCAGCCAACCAAACAGACAATTAGAGTCCTTTCTAACTGCCTGAGCTTCCACAGTAAATGCAGAATCTCTGCTTAGTGTGTCCATATCAATAAATTCTATCTAATCCAACTTTATGTTCCTTCTACAATTATCCTACACCCTTAATATCCATTCCCACACATGTTCCCCAGATTTCTATCTGTATAAATTAGAAAATTCTAGTAGTTCTCCTGAAGTGTAGTATACTTTCTCATGAGTCATACTTTGTACCTTACTTTGGGGGACCTGCTGGGGCTTGAGTCTAGTTATAGGTCTGGAAGCAAAGAGGGGTGGTAGCAGTGAGTCTTGGGGAAAGCCATTGTCTGGCATGGCATTTTCCTCAGAGGAAGCTGTTGCAGTTCACTCAGCAATGTAGGGCTAATCCCATCAGATGGGGAATGAGGGGATAGAGAGGTCACCACCACTGGGAGTGGGAAGGTGGCTTCCACTAAGGGTAGAGAGAGGCCCTTCCACTGGCAAATAAAAGACTTATCAGAATCCAGAGGCTCAATGTCCCCAGTGTCATCAGGGTCTTTCCACATGTCCCCATTCCAACTATCAAGAGCCAATTCCTTCCCAGTCAATGTCCTCACTTTAACAGGAGACCTCCCACAAGGCTGGGAGTTAAACTGGTGCTGTAATTCAGCCCCAGTCCCAGGGTATAATCCTGTGTGTAATTTTCAGCAATCTCAGCCCTGCAGCTGTGAGAGATAAGTGTCTGCTTTAGGGCATACATAGAAGATTTCAGGTCATATATGCGGTAATTCAAATCCCTGAGCTCATCATTGTCTTTTCCCACTTTGTCCAGTGACATTTGGGTCAGCCAGCCAATCTCATTACATCCGTTAGTTTGCAAAAATTGTTCAAAAGTATCATATACACAGTTACGCAGTTCCTTGCTTCTTATACGTGGTTGCTTAGGAGTATCTAATGGTAATATTTTATGTATCTCTATTTCCAGATCATGCTATGGACTACCAGTGCTCTCTTTACTGCTGAAAATGTAGTCATTCACTTCTTTAAATCTAATAAGATTAGAGATTTCTGATTCCAGAAACCCTAGAACCAATCCAGAAAACTCATCTTTAACATTTTATTCCTCTAGAACCACTCTAGGTGTGGTGACGGTTGCATAGCATTGCAAATGTACTAAATGCCACTGACTTATACACTTAAAATGGTTAAAATGTAAATTTTATGTATATTTTATACAATAAAAAAATACAGTTACAATAGAGGAAAAAAAAATAACCCAGGCCTGAATTAATGCAGGCAAGTGGCAGAAAGACCCTCAAGTCAGAGTTTAAATCAACAGAAAGTGCTGATCGATTTGATGTCTGAATGAGGGTAAAAGCTCAGGGTTTTAGAGTGTTAAGAAAAAAAATGTGAGTCTAAGGTTTTCTATCTTTAATTTTATATTAATCTTTCCCTCTTTCTTCATCCCCTTTCAATAGTTAAGTTTCTTTTGGCTTTAGTCAAAAGTCTTTTCAACTTTTGCACCTATAAATCCATGCTAAATTGCACTTTTAACTTAACATTTGTACTGCAATTTTTCTCCTTGGTAAAATTAAAATAAGGTAAAATAAGACTCAAGATTAACCTACTTCTTCAAGTGTAGTTGTAGGAAATAACATTCATGATCAAAGATTCACAAGCATGCCTTCCACTGTAAATTCTAAATTGTGCCAAAGAATTAGCTTCCTCAACGCCTGCAGAGTTGTGGTTCAGGCTTAACTCTCCCCTGGATCCCATCTCACCTGAGATCTTCCTTCGGCCTGCTCTTCCAGAAATCACAGAAGTCATGCTAGGTGGTGATTTGAAGTACCCTGCTTTCTGTTCTTTCTTTCTGCTCCCCAGTGTGAGCGGCTGGAAGTAGTAAGGCGCTAGTGGCAGTTGAAATCCTCTGGCCTTTTCTTCTGACATTCAGCAATCTGCAAAGTGAGTTTGCCGGGAGCGTCCAGTTTTCCCAGCTTAATGTTCGGTGTGCTTTCTGTCTTCAGCACAATTGTTTCCAAATGCCTGTGGGTTGTAATATGATTTTCCCCTCCTGAAAATCTATTAAAAAGGAAAAGATTCTTCACTTCTCCGCACCCCACCTCCAGGCACTGCAGATGGCGATTAACACCCTCCCCAACCCCTCCCCACAACATCATCAATTTTTTGCCTGCATTGCATCTACTTCACACCTTGAGACATGCCAAATCACACACGTTCTGAGCACTTGTTGCTAGCAACAAATCGCTCTTCCTCAGTGGCCAAGCAGACTATATTTGGAACGTCAGCACACCTAACCCTCCCCTGGCTCACTTCCTTTGGCTGAGATGTCTCCAAGCCTTGAAGTAATCTCATCCATGTTTCTCTGGGCTCTGCTTGTCAAAAGAACTGTTTGGATGAACTCTGCAAAACGCAATGGGGAAACAATCAGGTTCTTTCCCATGAACTCCTTTCTCCCCTGCAAAAATGAATCCTAGTAATCCTTACCTTATGGGACAACTGTGAACAATGTATTTAATGAGATCATCAAAATATTAAAAATTGTCCATTTTTCATGGCAATTGTAGACCTGGCACATGGTTGGCATTGCGTAACTGCCAGGTGTTTCTACTGCTTTTCTCACTCTCTCTCTCTCTCTCTTTTTTATTGAGGCAGAATTCATATAACATAAACTGAATCATTTTAAAGGGAACAATTCAGTGGTATTTAAGACTTTCACAGTGTTGTGCAATCACATCTCTCTCTAGTTCCAAAATATTTTCGTCACACCAAAGGAAACCCCATACCCATTAAGCAGTCACTCCCCATTTCCCCTCCCCCTGGGCCCTCACAACCACAACCTACTTCTTCATGGATTTACCTATTTTTGATATTTTATACAAATGGAATTATACAATATGTTTGACCTTTCACGTCTAGCTTCTGTCACTTAGTGTAATGTTTATGAGGTTCATCCACATTGCAGCATGTATTAGTAATTCCATTTCTTTTTATGGCTGAATAATATTCTGTTGTGTACATATCTCACCATTTGTCTTATTCATCCATTGATGAACATTTGGGTTGTTTCCACCCTCTGACTTTTGTGAATAGTGTTGCTATAAACACGTGTGTACGTGTGTTTGTTTGACTACCCGTTTTCAATTCTTTTGAGTATATACCTACAAGGGAAATTGGTATTCACCCCCTTTTTTTTTCTATTTCTTCTCTTCATCTCATGTTTGCAGGATCCATAATGATGCCCTGTTTTTAAATTCTTGGCATTGTTTATTTGTGCCTTGTGTCTAGTTTAACTGACCAGTCTTGACAGTAATTTTCCAATTTTATTAGCATTTTAAGGAACCGACCTGCAGTTTTGTGGATCTTGTCTACTTATACGTTTGAATTTGTTTTAATTATTGTCATGTCCTCGGATTTGTTTCACCACTCTCTTTGTAACTTCTGGAGAGGGCTGCTTCACTGACACTGGTGGGACTCCATCCACTGTCCTAGCATCCCCTTACCATTCCTGGGCCCACCAGCCAGACTTCAAGGGCCGGCACCTGCCTCTTGTCAGAGGCTGCACGAACTCGCTTAGTCTATGGGCATAGTGGGCTAGATGTGCCTGGGAATTAACACGCTTCCAGGGGGAGCCCTTAACTAAGACCAAAGGTTGTCAGAATATAAATACCCTGACTTCTTGCCCTTTGGCTGGGATAATTGGGAAGCATCTTTTACTCACTTTTCTAGAGTTTTCCTTGGTAATTAATGGCAATCAAGCTCCAGGTCTCTACTGTGATGGCTGCCTTCAAAGCACAGCCTTCATTGTCTGTCTTCCCTTCCCTATCTCACTTCCTACCTGCTTCTACCTGTCTTTCTGTCTCTCCGTTATGGGCTGCATTGTGAGCCCCCTGAAATTCAATGTATGAACTCCCCCAAAGTTATTTGTTGAAGTCCTACCCCCCAGTACCTCAGAATGTGTCTGTATTTGGAGATAGGGTCTTTAAATGGGGTGATTAAGTTAAAATGAGTTCGGTAGGGTGTGGATCCTAATCCAACATGACTGGTATCCTTGTAAGAGGAGGATATTGGGACACAGACATACACAGAGGGATGACCAGGTGAGGACACGGGGAAAAAAATGGCCATTTGTAAGCCAAGGAGAGAGGCCTCAGAAGAAACCAACCCTGCCAACAGCTTGACCTCAGATTCCAGCCTCCAGATCTGTGAGAAAATAAATTTCTGCTGTGTAAGCCTCCCAGTCCATGGTACTTTGTTACGGCAGCCTGAGATAATCGATTCGCTTTCAATAAACTGCTTGCCCTCAAATCCTTGGCTCAAGGTTTGCTTCTGGAGACCCCACACTAAGATTCAAAGTTTACTGATTTTGCAGCTTCTCTTCCTTCCTAATATATGCATTTGAAGGTATAAGGTCACTTCTAAGCTTGGCTAATGCTCTGATATGTAGTATTTGATAGTATATTGATAGGCATTTGTAGTATAATGGCAAGCTTTGATACGTAGTATTATTATTTAATTCAAAGTATTTTCTATTTTTCATTGTAATTTCTTCTTCAACCTTTGGGTCATGATAACTCAAAGGCTCTCATATTGGCCTTATGGTGCTCAAGCCATGACATGGGTCACTTCTGCTCACAACTCAATGGCCACAACTCGCCACAGGACTCCACCCAGCCACAAGGGAGCTGGAAGCACAACCTATCATGTAGCACAGAACATTTTTCTACATGTTTCCTCTTGCATAGGTGCTGGAATTTCTTTAGACCAGACAGTAAGTCTGGAGTAGAATCACTAAGCTGTCTTATAAACGCATCTTCCATTTTATTAAGAATTGCCAACCTGCTCTCCAAAGAAGTTGTGCCAATACATGCTGCTCTGCACCCTCACTACATTTCATATTATCAGACTTTTAAAGTTTTTGGACAATTTTATAGGTGTGAAACAGTACCCTACTATGGTTTTAATTTGCGCGTCCCTGAATAGTAGTTAGCCTGGTCAGGTCTCTTTTATACCACTTGTCCCATGTCAGTTTCTATTTTATAAAATTTTATTTTTAAAATAAATTTTATTTCAGGCCAGGTGCGGTGGCTCACGCCTGTAATCCTAGCACTCTGGGAGGCCGAGGCGGGTGGATCGCTCAAGGTCAGCAGTTCGAGACCAGTCTGAGCAAGAGCGAGACCCCGTCTCTACTAAAAAAATAGAAAGAAATTATCTGGCCAACTAAAAATATATATATAGAAAAACAAAATTAGCTGGGCATGGTGGTGCATGCCTGTAGTCCCAGCTACTCGGAAGGCTGAGGCAGGAGGATTGCTTGAGCCCAGGAGTTTGAGGTTGCTGTGAGCTAGGCTGACGCCACGGCACTCACTCTAGCCCGGGTAACAGAGCGAGACTCTGTCTCAAAAAATAAATAAATAAATAAATTTTATTTCTAAATTTTCTATTTTAATACATATTAAATTTATATCCTATTTTAAAATAATTCATGGCTTATTCCCCAATAGTTTACATGGCAATTCTCTAAAAATAATACATGCATTTTAGCGAGATGTCAGGTTTATTTAATTACCAAGGCTGAATTTAAGAATAAACTTGAACTTTATCAGGGGTCAGCAAACTCTTCGGAAAGGGCCAGATAGTAATTTATTTTTTATTATTTACTTATTTATTTATTTTTTGCTTTGCAGGCTCCATGGTCTCTATTGCAACTGCTCAACTCTGTGTAGCTTAAAGGCAGCCACAGACAATATGGTGTGGGTGTACTTCAATATAACTTTATTTATTGAGACTAAAATGTCAATTTTATGTCACTTTCCGGTGTCACAAGATATGACTCTTCTTTTGACATCTTCCTCAACTATTTAAAAATGTAAAGATCATTCTCATGATCTTTCATGTGACTCAGGCCACGTGAAAACAGGCAACCAGCTATACTGGGCTCATGGGCCCAGGTTTGCGGCCCCAGAACAATACCAAAGCTTGGCTCTAAAGAATAAGAATGGAATGGAAGGTGTCCACCTGCTATTAATGCAACTCCCATTACAATCAGCATTGAGGGGTAAGATCTTGGCCAGGTCTTTCAAATCTCTTTCTTTTTTGTGCTTTACAAAAATTTTCTTGGATAAGTTTTATGAGCACAGGGGGGTCCAATGGTTCCAAACAATTCATCCAACATTCTGGCTACACAGCTGCTTCACACAGTGAAACCCAGGAGTGCAGGCTTTGAAGCCTGTGGATAAGCAAACCCAACTCATCTCTCAACAGTGGTTCAAAGAAGCCCACCTTATCCATCATCTGAACACACTTGGGAAAGGCTTCAGGAAATGATTTGTTCAGAAGAGTGAATACTGGATACCACATTGTATGGAAAAAGAGGAAACTCAGTAATGACAATGCATCCTTTATCAGAAAAAGAGAAAGACTTACAAAGGCCATGAAATTCTTCTTTGGAGGGTTGTCATTGGGTTGGAAGGGATGCAGTGGTTCTGGGACCCACACAAAAGAATTGGGCACACCTGAGAAGACTAAAAACAAGTCCTCAGAGCTAAGTGTGGGCATACACAGGTTATGTAAATGTGCCAGCTTCTGACTGATCAGTCTCCCAAGGATGTGACTTTGAAAAGCGAATCCAGTGGTGCCTCCAGATCACTACGCTTGATCTTCTCTGCAATGCTCTGGAGTCTGCTCAGTGTGCAATTGAATGTTTGGGTCAGGTAGAAAACCACACTTAGATTGAGGTAAGTCTTTGGTTTCTTCCAGGCCTGCAATATGAAGATTCAGATAAGTACCCTGTGCTACCCTTGCCTTCTCTCTCAAGAGCTGGAGCTTTACTTCAATTCTATCCTTGAACAATTTTTGTTTGAGTACCACATATTTACTGACATTGTCAATTCAGGTCATTGCAGAATAAATACTTAGATGCTGCATTCTCCCAAAGGCTGAAACTTCTTCCTATGAACATTTTCAGTAGATTCTTTTCAAGGTGAGAAAGTAAGAGGTACAAGGGGATTAGCATCAAAGCAAATTTTTTCTTTCTTCTTTTACTTTTATTAGTGGGAACATTTCTATCCAGGAAGGCAGGTTCCTTTTTAGTTTATCAGATCCAAAGGAGTTATAGTTCCCCTATTACCAATTCTTCATTCATAATTTATATTAGTAACAAGGGGCCTCATGCTAGTAGTTATTGATGAAAACAAAAGCTGGTGGCTTCCCGAAAGAAGGGTACACAGGCGCTCAAGAGAGTTGCATCATGGTCACGCTCTTCTGTCTAAAGCCTCTAATCGTCTTTTGAGAGTATGTTCCCTGCTTTTGTATCTGAGTTATCTTCATGCTCCCTGGCTACCAAAAGAAAAGGAAAAAAGGGAAAAAAAGTGGAAGATGTTTAACGTATTTCTACGATGCTGAGGCAGATCCAGAAATTAAAGTCTTCCCTTCTTCCCATTCCTATTTGCTCCCAATTCACTTATTTTTTTAAGGCAAATAACTTCAGGTTTCAGTAACCCACTATAGCATGTAACTTCCAGGCTGTTAATGAAGTAGGAGAAACAATTCCTGTGGTGTTCGCCATAGTGTATTTCTGAACTACATCAATATCTGTTGAGAGATGGAACCAAACAATCATTTGAAGCCTACAAGTGAATAAGAAAAATCCAATCATTTGTGGAATATTTGTTGAATGCCTACTATTTTAAAAGCATTAACTCATCACTCCGGAGGATGAATAAAACATTAGAGGAGAAAGATGAATAGAAAAAACATGGCAACTGATTGGCTAAGGACTAAAGAGAGGATAGTCAAGGATTCTGTGCTTCAGGTGGCTCCAAAGGCAGAGAGACTACAGGTCAATTTCAAAGACAATTGTTCTCCTGCCTTCTGATGCAACTTCCACAAGGCTCTACCTTGCCCTTCAGGGACTCATGCTTCACTTATATTTTGAGGAAGAAACCAAAACTGGTACTTCCCTAGGAACAATATGGCAACATGTGTCCTGTGCTAAGCTGAAAGATAGCCTTGTTTAGGGAAAAGACTTGATTTTCCTCATGTTAAGGTTAAACATTTTCTGTGGGGCTATGATGAACACCTCTTGAAAAGCAGAAATGGAGGAGGATGTGTGTGTGCATGTGCATGGGTGTGCATGTGGGGGTATGTAGGACATTTGTTTCTAGAATTAAGTTACAAAATTTCTTTTCTTACGTAGTAATTTTCATATTTGCTAAATTCTCAATGAATCTAAACTATTTTGCTTAAGAGTTTGTTTTCCTGGCTATTATCAATTTTATGTTCTAGAAGATTTCGAAGATAAGGTAAGTTTTGAAGCTAGCCTACTGACTGTCTTTTAACTGGAAAATGAAAAAACCAGGAAGTTATTTGCATCAGTGTTGACTTGGTCATTAAAATATTCCGCACCTAACCCATTTGCTTTGGAAGATTTTTGCACTGTTTTATTTTCTTTGGGGTCATTGCCTACCATGTAATTTTGTCATCTGCATATAGTTATGGAATCACCATCTCTTACTTAGGATGTTCTTTTCTCTTTCATGAGCTAGTGAAACCTGGGGGAATTGCTAGAATAAACTTGACTCTCTCTGTGTGTGGATGTGCTTCACAGGGACTCCTTTGTATCCACTGAGTCACTCCCATCAAAATATCCATGGGAAGTTCACATAACCTCATTTCCCTCTGTTAATGTCACTGAGTAAAGCACGAGACAGAAATATTCTTAGAGGATATATGGCTTCCTCTTAATCAGAGCTGGCTTAGAGTAGAGAAATAGAGCCCCTGGGGGCAAAGCAAGGCACTCATGAACTCTGGCCACTGTCAGACAAACAATGGAGACCTTATTCTTAATTTAGTTCCTAAGTGAAGGTTTTCCTGGTGACCTAGTTCCTCTGGAGCAATCGCACTACTCCAGTGGTGTTTTAGCAACTTGCCCTGGCACCCCAGTTCCCACCTTGCCCCTTGCCTCCCATTTTCTTTCAGGATATCTGGATCTCCCCCTGATTACCTATTTCCTCTGTAATTCCGCATGATACCAAAAATAAATATAATTTCCTTCCTCTTAAAACCTGATAACCATTAGGCTAGAAGAAGAACTACTGTTTGGCAAAGAGAGAAATGGTCTCCATGTGATGTCCTGCCCAGCAATAATCTCAAACTTGATCTCATAGTGAGAGCAGCCTGAGGTCTCTCATGCTTAGGAAATCAGCAAACTGCGGTGACACTTGGATGTAGCTATTGTACTGTACTGGGTGGGGCCCATGAGTCACGAAGGGCCCACATGTCTTATCTGGGGTGAAGGCTCCTACCAACAGTGCACTGCACCAAATTTTCCCTTCAATAAAGGCTTTGTTGCATCACATCCATAGCGCCACCTATGAAATGAGGAAAGTTCTCTGATAAGAGAATTGGAAAAGAGGGAAGCAGGAATATAGAGAGGTATGGGGTGGGGGAGGTGGTTTCCATAGAGACTAGCCTTTCTCATGCTCTCGTCTGCTGATGGTCTAGAAGAGCAGACCCTGGGAGGCACTGGCCTAATTCCACAGCTTCCTAGGGAAGCCCTCGGACCACTGAAGCACCAGCTTTCTTCCACCATGGAAAGCCCCTTAAGTCACCCACAAAGAACACTATGTGTGCTTTGCATACACTGTACCATCTTTCAATGGAGCCAACACAGTTCGTTTTTTCCATTATTGGAACACACTTCCGCTTCTCTTCTTGAGCACCAGATAAAGTAGTTGGCATGCATTTAGGAGCCATGTTGTGTGAAAAATATGGTTCACCATGAAGTTGGATGTGTGTAAGTTGAATGTGACAGTGATATGTCTCCACTGTAATGCAAAAGGTATGAGGAGCTCTCTCTACTGGTCCTTGAGAACACTGGCAGAATATTTGTGATATTCTAAATTTGATATAGTCACAGGGTTAGTTGACAGGCAGAATTACACTTCCCTCCTTCTGCAGGAAATACTTCGTTTTCATGCTATGTTAAATGTGCTTTATTCCAAAGAGCCATTGGTTTGCTCAAAGAAGCTCTCCATTCTTTCCCTTACCCAAATGCCTTCCCACTCAATTTGTGAGTCCAGAACAAGTCAACATTTGAGGACCTAATATATCAGGTTGGACTTGGATGTTCATTGCAATTTTGTGACTTCCTATATGAGCACTTTATATAGCAGAGAAGGAAGTCGGCAGGGCAGCACAGAGATAGCTCAGAGAAGTTTCCACTGATATTCACAAATATGTAAAACCATTCTCCCTTCCTCCTGCTTCTCCTCTTTTTTAACACCCAGACACCCACAGGGATGTGCATTATTTTAATTGATTGCTGCCACAAGCAAGAACAGAGACAGCAGGGCCAACCTATATATCCGCTCTGACAAAATTTGGAGACCCATGATATAGACTAGAGGAAAAAAAAAATGCACACAAGTACAATAGAACTGCATTTGCATATTTTGAATTATTAATACATGTTAATTGAACTGAATTAGATAAAAATAAATAAATACCATAAAGACTTGTCTTGTGCCAATATGCTTAGAAGTGGAACTTTGTTTCATCCTCCCTGTCACTTAGCAACATTTTTGAATATTAATTTAAAAATTTCATAACCCTAATATATATTCTGTATCAGGATAGGTGGTATTGTGTTGAAAAGATTGTCACAATTTTCTGATCAATTCCAAGACTGATATAATTATTGAAACTGAAAGAGTAAATACAGCTCAGTGACAAAATCAAAATTGGAAGTTCAGATAAACTTGCCCAGTCCAGATTCTGTTTTCAATCAAGATTTGGGATATTATTTCAGGGAATTCCCAACCAAGATAGAATGAAATAAAAGCCAGATGAGTGAAACAAATAAAGAGCTATGAGAAAGCAAAGGAGGAGGAGGTCACGTCTGTGAGAAAGTTCTGAGAGCACTTTCACAGAGAAGATAATAGTGGAGCAAGGGGCACAGACCCCACTGGTTTTGCCTTACATGGTACCAAGAGCCTAACTTGACAATCGGTCAATGCTCAGTAAGTAGTTGTTGAATTTATAACAGAAAGAAAGATGAAATGTTAAGAGCCAAAGTTATAATCTGGAAAAATGTCCATATTTAGAGGACAGGAAAAGGAAAAGGAAGAAGACAAGAAGATTTCAAAGACGCAAAAGAGGAAAGCAAATAGAAAACCATGCAAAGTATGAAGGCATGTCAAAGAGAACTTGGTGGACAACATTTTCTAATGCTGTAGAGTTGTGCTACTCAAAGTGGGGTCCTCAGACCAGCAGCTTAAATATCAACTGGGAACTTGCTAGAAATGCGAGTCTTTGGGCCCATCTTAGACATACGAAATCAGAATTTCTTGAAGCAAGAGCCCACAAATCTGTGTTTAATGAGCTCTCACAGTGATATTTATGTACATTAGAGTTTGAGGGACAACATTGCAGCATATTTCTGAAGATGATGAGTTCATACCAACATAACTCAAGTTTCTGGATTCTGAGAAGACCTCAAAACTTTGGTTTTAGGATCTTCCAGATCATAGCAGGGAAGTTATTATATTAAATTGCTTAAGTTTAAACTGTCCAAAATAAATGGTTTCCTGCATGTTTTATTTCTTCAAATCATTCTCACAATGCCTAATGTGAGTTAGATTGAAAAGGAAAACAGCCCTAACTTAATTCAGTTGATCTTATCTAAAAACCATGCAGATTTATTTTTAGACAGCCCAGTTCACCTCTGTCAGCTACAGTCTCAAGGAAAATTAGAAAACATTTTGAACTGAAAAGATGAAATACACCGTCTTTAAAGTCATAGAATGAAGATAAAGTGGTGATCAGAGGAACATTCACAGCATTAAGTAATTTTATTAGCAAATAAGAAAGACCTCAATTCAAAAATACAAGCTTCCACTTTGAAAAACTAGAAGAAGACAAGCAAAAGAAACTCAAAGGAATCAGAAGGAAGAATGTAAAAAGATAAGAATGGAAATTAATGCAATTCATAAAATAAAACAAAAGAGAAAATTAATGAAATAAAAAGTTGGTCTTTTGGAAGGATCAATAAAATCAATAAACTTTTAGCTAGTCTGAAAAAGAAAAGGAGAGAAGACACAAATTACTGCTATTAGAAATAAAAGAGAGCACATAACTATACTCTACAGACATTAAAAATATAATTAGGGAATACTACATAAATTCAACAACTTAGATTAAATGGACTAATTCCTTAAAAGACACAAACTATCAAAACTCACCCAAAAGAAAGCGATAATCTGATTAAAAAACTGAATTCATGTTTTAAAATTTTTCAGCAAAAACAATCTTCACACTCAAATGATTTCACTCCTTAATTGCACCAAAAATGTAAGGATGAAATAATATCTATTCTATGTGAACTCTTTGTGATAATTAAAGAGAAGAAATTATTTCCCAAGTCATTCTTTTAGTTCAGCAATACCTTGATATAAGAACTAGAGAGAAACAGTAAAGGAAAAGACAACTGTGGAAGAATATCTTCCATAAACATGGATTTTTAAAAATACTCAAAAAAAAAGAAAAACCCTAGAAAATCAAATCCAACAATATAGAAAAGGAAAAATACATCATAATCAACTGTAATTTGTCCTAGGAATCCAAGGCTTATTCAATATTTAAATGCCAAAAAAACATAATCCATCAAATTAATAGACAAAAAAAGACAACCACATTATCATATCAATTGATGCAGAAAAATCATTTGACAAAATTTAGCATCCACTTCTGATTAAAAACCCTAAGCAAGCTAGGAAAAGAAGGGAAATTTCTTAACCTCAATTTTTTTCTCCTAAGATTGGAAATAAAGTCCTAGCCAGTATAATAAGGTAATAAAAAGAAATGACAGGGATATACCTTTAAAAAACTGTCCCTATTTAAAGAAAATATAATTATCTACATGGAAAAATCCATGGGCTCTACCAAAAAGTTGCTAAAACTAATAAATGAATTTGATAAGATTGGAGGATATAATATCTACATGCAATGATCAATTGCATTTCTATAGATTAGCAATCAACAATTGGAAACAAATTAAAACAACACTGTCTTAGTCCATTTTGTGCTGCTATAACAGAACACATGGTACTGGGTAATTTATAAAGAACAGAAGTTTATTTGGTCATAGTTCTAGAAGCTGGGAAGTTCAAGAGCATGACACTGGCATCTGGCAAGAATCATCCCATGGCAGAAGGACAAGCAACTACAGAAGACAGAGAGAAAGGAAGGATGGAGGCTGAACTTATCTTTTTATCAGGAGTCCAGCCCTGTGATAACTAACCCACTCCCAAGGTAATGACATTAATCCATTCACCTAATCACCGCCTAAGGGCCCCACCTCTTAATACTATTACAGTGACAATTAAATTTCAATATGGGTTTTGGTGAGGACATTCAAATCATAGCAAATATCATTTACAAACTCCCCCAAAATGAAATATTTAGGTGAAAATTTAACAGAACACATGTAGGATCTGCATCCTGAAAACTGTTAAATATAAAATACTAGTGAAAGAAATCAAAGACCTAAACAAAAGAAAAGACATACCATGTTCATGGTTTGGAAGACTCAATATAGTTAAGATGTCAATCACCTACCACTTAATCTACAGATTTAATGTTATCTCCATCAGATTTTGTTCTGTTTGTAGGTACAAAAATATTTAAAATTTATATTAAAGGGCATAGGAACAAGAACAACCAAAATAATTTAAGAAAAAAACAAAAGAATAAAGTTAGCAGACTCACATTACCCAATTTCAGAAACATAACGTACCTATTGTGTTACAGATACTGTTTGCTAGGTACTGATGTGGAGAAACAAGGAATAAGACATGAATTACCCTTGCCTCAAAGCAGCTTACAGTTTGATATATACTCACCCACAGTTTCACACTGTGATTCCTTTCCTCTTATCTTCACAAACATTTTTGTACCTCTGCTCCCCAGCAGGCAAAACTAATAACCATATATATATAGTGTTTGACAGATTTACAAAGAGCGAGGCCTTAAGCAGTCACCATTCTATTAAAGCTAATGCTTACCAGATCTGTCTGCTTCTGGGCACTGGAATCTTGACCAAATATTAATTGGATACCTTTAGTTCTGCTTAAACAATGCATTAATGTCCCATTCATTGAGCACTTTTTCTACATTTACATTTGGATTGAGATAATATGATCTCCGCCTTCAAGAGATTCCCAGCCTAGTAGAGAAGTCAAAACCCCACAAATAAAAAATTTAATGAAAAAGTTGATATGGGGCCAGAAAACAGGCCAGACACCAGATAATCAAAGGCTTCAACTGTTGCGCTAAAAAGCAGCAATTTTACCATATAGGTGATGGCAAGCCATTGAAAATTTTAAGCAAGGGAGGGTTCTTGCTTATTTTATGCACTCATTCATTCAATAAACAGTCACTGAGTGTCTGCTATACACCAAGTGCTATTAAAGATTCGGAGAATAGAAAAATAACTAAGCCTCTAGCAAATTCAATACCAAGAAACACCCCACTGTGTAACACTGGTTCACTTACAAATGAAGCAGGATATTATTTTAAGGAAATAATCCATGAGATTTTTTTTTCTTTTTTCATTGCCCTCTCCCCCAACCCCTTCTCATATAAGTCAGGTGCAAGTTAACATCCTCAGGTGAGAAAAATGGCTGGATTGGAAGCAGAAATAGGCATGCATATATAGCTAATGTTCAATTAAGGCAAGAATTACCTCCACTTTTTCACTGTTTTAGCTTCTAGCATAGTTCCTGAAACACTGAAGTACTCAATAAATATTTATTAAAATGAATTTAAAAGATATTATCTATCTTATATAATAAAAGGTACCTTGATTATTCAACACTGTATGTCACATTACAACGACAGACAAATACCAGATGGAGGGTTGGAGAGCTGGGTGCACGGGTGAATACGTTCTTCCCCTACCCTCTCCCTGCCAGGCTGGAATCCCCTTCAGAGAGGAGGGAAAGGGACTGAGGGCTGTGAGTCTCAGAGCAGTGGGAAGTCAGACCTGGGCATGTAGAAAAACTGCAGAAAGAAATGGATACATGACTGTCTAGGCAGCAGATGAAACCAAAGGCAGCTTTGCAAAGGCATATGTTTTCCAGGCATGGCACAAAGGCAGCAGAATGCCAGTGCACCTGACCACGGTGCTCAGGGGTCAACTGTGTCAACAGAGGACTGCCAAATAGAGGGGCTCCCATCCTCATCCCAACCCTAGCGATGTGCAGGGCTGTGGACCCACAGCGCAGTCCAGAAGTGGGGAGAGGGTGCCCAAAGGTGACTGAATGTAAAGTGTTTCTAGTCTGGCAGAAATTGTGTTGTGTTCTCATGAATACGGTGAGGTCTCTGACACAACCAAGCAGGTAGACAGAGATCGAGTCCTGCTACACACGTTCAATTACTCTGAGGCAGGAGAGGTGACAAATGCTGC